>CM038794.1:126381422-126573894 GCA_021764765.1 Vicia sativa
CCTGCTGACTCTCCTATTACTTCCGAAGTTACATGAGTTCCGCCAAGAATGGCCTCACCGAAACACTAAGCAAAGACTTAAAAGGAGGTCGCATTATTTGGGTCAGCCTTGATCTCCTTTCAAATCTAACAAGACCGTTTAGCTTCACCATCAAAGGTCAAGATGATACGCCGCGAACGCGTTTCAAGCAAACATCCCGTCTCTCGCATCACCGTAATGGAGTCCATGCTATGTGTAAGACTAACGCATAACGATCGACATCAACGACTAGATCTTCCTAACCTGTGCAACTGACTCAAGAATTGGAAGATCAAGACGCTATACCAATCTCCTTTAGACAGAGTAATGGATTTTTTGTTCTGCTATGCTTTTCATTCTTTATTTACGCTCGTATAAATAAACTTAAAAGCCTAATGCCTTGCCCGGCATCATAAAATTGTGAGGGTTATTATTTATCATTTGCATATTTTCATTCAATAAAATCATTGGAATTTTGCATTCAAATGTTGCTTTTTTTCTTTTTTTACTTTACTACCCCTTCAAAAGCTCGTGTTCTTACACACACCCACGTGATACATCGCAAATTCACTCAGATCTCATTGATAATACTTTGCTATGCTAAATATGACTTCGATAATCCGATCTACCAAGTCAAGACGAAGGTGAGGAAGATTGTGAATTCTCGTGGAGAACTTGTCGACTACTACAACAGAAGAAAGTTATACAACCACCGAAGAGTCACGAGGTTGTGAATCTAGGTATCGATTTAAGATAAAAAGAAATCAAGATAGAGCGGTCTCGAGAATAAAGTGTCAAGAAAAGATTGGTCCAGATGTCATGTAGACTATATCAAGATTTTGCTTGGTCCTCACGAAGACATGTCAGTTTAGATATTGACATCGTGGTACATCGACTACTAACAAAAGAAGGTTTCTCCCTTGAAGGAGAAGGTTCACGACGCGCCTAAGATGTCCGAGAAAATCAAAGCCGGTTATGAACAGCCTCAATTCCTGTTTCTAGTCACTATTTATCCACAATGGTTGCAAACGTGGTACCGTATTCCAAGAAAGATGGCAAAGTACTTGACGTGTGTGGATTACGTGGATCCAATAGAAAGTAGTCCGAAAGACGATTTTCCACTTCCTCATATTGATGTTCTAGTTGACAATCACCGCCAACACGTAGTCTTCCTTCATGGATGGTTTCTCCTGTTACAACCGCATCAAAATGGTTCTCAAGACATGGAAAAGACTACTTTTGTTATAAGGGGCATATTCTCGCTACAAGGTTACGCCTGCTCGGTCAAGAATGCCGGCAACATATCAACGTGCTATGGTAGCTTTGTTTCATGACATGATTCATCACGTAGATAGAGGTTTACGCCGATGACATGATAGCTCGATCACAAACTGAAGGAGAACATCTCGATCACTTACGAAAGTTGTTTGATAGACTGAAGAAATACAGACTAAGACTCAATCCTAACAAGTGCAACTTTGGAGTCGATCCGAAACTCGATTTGTTCGTGGTAAAGGTATGAAGTTGACCTTAAGGTTAAAGCTTATTCAAGAAATACAGCTCCCCGCACCGAGAAAGAAGTCAGAGGTTTCCTAGGACGACTGAACTACATTTCCAGATTCATTGCACATCTAACTGCTACCTGTGAGCCAATCTTCAAGTTACTGAAGAAAGATCAAGTAGTGGAATGGAACGACGATTGCCAGACAGCTTTTGACTAAATCAAGGAGTACCTACAAAATCCTCCTATCCTGATACCACCTTCCAAAGAAAGACCTCTTATCATGTACTTGACAGTATTAGAGAACTCAATGGGGTGTGTGTTGGGGCAACATGACGAGTCTGGTCGAAAAGAGTATGCAATATACTACCTTAGCAAAAAGTTTACGGATTGTGAAACAAGATACTCACAGCGTGAGAAAACTTGCAGATTTCTTGGTTCACGACTAAGACAGTATATGTTGACTCACACTACCTTGTTGATCTCTAAGATGGATCCGATAAAATACATATTCGAGAAACCGACTCTCTCCGGAAGAATAGCAAGATGGCAAATGATCTTGACCGAATATGAAATCTAGTATACTACTCAAAAAGCGATCAAAGGAAGTGTAGTAGCCGATCATTTGGCTCATCAAGCCGTAGATGACCATCAGTCTATGCAGTTCATGTTTCCCGATGAAGATGTTTTGCTAGTCACTGTTTGCGAAGAACCAAGACCTGACGAAGGACCTGAACCAGGATCCCGATGGACCATGGTCTTTGATGGAGCCTCAAAGGCACTTGGCAATGGCATTGGCGCCATCATTACATCTCCTGTAGGCGGACACATGCCTTTCACCGCCATACTTTGTTTCAGTTGCACCAACAACATGGCCGAATACAAAGCGTGCATCATGGGTATTAAAGCTTCTATTGACTTAAGAATCAAATTCTTGCAAGTGTATGGAGACTCAACTTTAGTGATCAGTCAGATCAAAGGTAATTGGGATACGAAGCATCCAGATCTCATCCCGTATCGAGAGCATGCTTAAAACACTTTCGACCAAATTCCACGAGAAGAGAATCAGTTAGCAGACGCACTAGCTACTATGTCTTCGATGTTCAAGGTCAGATGGGACAATGAGGCTCCCCAAATCACCATCGAAAAGTTTGACGAACCAACATATTATTGTGAACTTGGTACATAAGAAGTGAAGAGGTATCTCGAGACTCAAGAATATCCCACAGGGGCATCTATCAATGACAAGAAATTCTTAAGAAGATTTGCATCCAAATTGTTTCTTAGTAACGACATCCTATACAAGAGCAATCACGACTTCAGGCTTACTCACCGTAAAACAAAGATAACGGATTATGGAAGAATTACATGAAGACGACGGTATCCACCAAAGGGACATACAATGGCTAAAAATATTATGAGAATGTGTTACTATTGGTCCACCATGGAATCTGATTGTCATCGCTATGCTCGGTCTTGTCACAAAGTGCACATACCTCCAGTACCGTTGAATGTCCTGACCTCTCCTTGGCCTTTCGCAATGTAGGGCATTGACATGATCGGAGAAATAAAGCCCACTGCTTCCAATGGACACCGCTTCATCCTGCTATCGACTTTACCAATGGGCTCTGATTGTTACCAAGAATGGTGGCTCGATTCATCAAGATAATCTTATTTATCCGACGGCCCCCGAAAGGATTATCACAGATAGCAATACCAACCTCAATAACAAAATGATCACCGAACTCTGCACGCAGTTCAAGATCAAGCGTCATAACTCTTCTCCATATCAGCCTAAAATAAACGGACAAAGGAAGCCGCCAACAAAAATCGCAAGAAGATCAATACAAGATGACAATGACTTACAAGGTTCAGATACCTCAACCGAGTCCTCCAGACACGAGCTAGGTGAAGATGAATGGATCCAGACTCGCCTTGACCAAATCAACTTGATCGATGAAAAACGACTTGCATCCATCTGCCATGGACAGATCTACCAGAAGCAAATGATCAGAGCATTCAACAAGAAAGTCAAGCACCGAGTCTACCAAGTCGGTGATCTAGTAGTCAAGCGTGTCATCCGTCCACAAGGTGATCCCAGGGGCAAATGGACTCCCACCTATGAGGGACCATTTGTAGTCAAAATAGTATTTTCCGGCGGAGCGATGATACTTAGCACCATGGATGGAGAAGACTTCTCACACCCTATGAATGCAGACATAGTCAAAAAATACTACGCATAAACGAGACCCGCTAGGTCGACTGGCCTAGCCAAAAATAAGGGCATCCTGGCAAACCAAAAGGGTCGGGCAAAAATTAAGGATATATACAAAAATGTACACCCGCAAGTCAAAACTCGCAAATAAAAAGGGTATCCGTAGATCAAAACCCGAAAGGGAGGTCTAGGCCAAAATTAGGGATTTAAGCGTACGACTATATCTCGTCCAGATAACCTTCTTAAAGACTACACCACTATCAGCTTCAAGATTCAAATGGCGAAAATCAATTCACTCGTTTTCTATTGACAGCAAGGAGATGAGATAGTCGAAATATATGAGCAATAGCATAGTTGAAACTCGACGAGATTATTTCCGCATAGCTTTTACTCTTTTTTATGTCTCTTGTATATAAACTTCTTGGCCATACGCCACTTTTCAAAATTAATACAAATTCCTTTTTACAGTGTTAATTTTTATTGTTTTTTGCATAAAGTCCAATGATTGCTTTGAATAATTATATGCATTTGACAGTAAAACATCTGTTCACAAACATATGAAAAGTGAATAGACAAAAGTAATTACTACCGACTCTAGGAATTGAGATGACGACTAAAGTCACCAATACATTCCCCCGTAGAGTTACTTTCACAGGAAATGCATCCACAGGATCATCAATCCCCGCAGAGTCATCTCTCCCCCCACAAGGAAAAACCTTCTCTGACGAAATACTAATCTCTTCCCAGCAAGTATTCCAATATTTCAACACTATCACGTTAGTCCCGAGAAGTGATCCTATCAAACATATCTCCTTCTCAAGTTATTGCGTTACATTGGTCCCCGAGCGGTAACAAATCGACCAATTACATCAGTCTCTAAGTAGTAACCGGTTATTCCATATCACATCAATCCCCAACTTGGTTTATACAAAGATATTCATCCCCAACAGGGTATTCCCCGAAGATTATCATTCCCCGATAGCATTGACATCCAGACTCGAAACTTGGTCAGATAGTGCATCGGAGGAACTTATACCTCTCTTAATCCACCAGCAAGATCTACGCGTAAGATCCCCTAGCCGAGTATCTCTTGATCGCTGCTACTCTTCCAACGGCATTAATATCCAGACTCGAAATTTGGTCAGATAGTCCATCGGAGGAATCAAAAGCATTTATTTTCCTCTCCGAGTCAGGGTTCGCAACAACCCTATTCCCAAGCGAGCATCATGAATCTCCAACAGGACATCCTCGTCTTCTTCAAGATGGATATGTTTTGAAATACATCTACATTCATACATCTATCTGCATTATGGTAATATTGCCATACATTCGCATGCATCATAATCTGCATAAGACTAACCATATCTTGTGAAAAGCTTATCTCCTCAAACAGGTACAAGACATTCTCCAAACGAAAGGTCAAAGATTAATACCCGAAACAAGACGGGAGAACTATCTAAACGACCATGAAAGCCATTTTCCAAATGGAAGGTCAAAGATTAATACCCGAAACAAGACGGGAGAACTATTTGAACGACCATGAAAATTACTTCCAGACAACTAGTCAAAGATTAATGCCCGAAACAAGACGGGAAACCTATCTGAAAGACCATACAAATTGTCTTCCGGCAACAGATATTGGATTAACACCCGAAGCAAGACGGGAAAGCTATCCATATCCTGCCAAATACCCACCTCGAGAATAGCCAAGACGAAGGTTTATTCTGACTCTCTCTTATTATCAACCACCCCGGATGGCATCTTTAAGCCCATCTCCGACTACTTGTCGACCTCTCTACACCTTCAGAATGCTGCATATTTGGTTAAAAATCAATACATACCAATGAGCTCATTCTAAGACGAATACAAAGTCTAACGTACGACTCACTCCCCAGCATCAATTTCTCCTGATGGCATCTTAAGCCCATCTCCGATGTTTCTCATATTCAAAAGAAGAATATAGAGTCTAGCATACGACTCGCTCTGCAATAGCAACTTCTCCAAATGGCATCTATAAGCCCATTCCAGCACATCATAAATTAACGATCCTACTTCATGCAACAGCGAGTGCAAATTTTCAGGTGTACTCGAGTGTTCAATCATCTTCTACTTTCAGGTCACAAAAGGCAAGCATGCCAATCTAACCCTTCAAGTACAAGAATATTGAACAAGGGCAAACTATTATACCCCAAAATTTTCCCTCCCAATTCTCAAGACATTTCACATATCCATACTCAAGGATTCCACAAGGGGTTAACCAGACAAACCCTCTCCTAATCAATCAACCCCAGGCTAGGGTTTTGCCATTCTCAATTCAAGATGAACATCCAAAGCTTCAATTGGTCATAATACCTCATCATATGCTTCAAAGAATCACCATGTCAAGTTTCAAGCCTTACAAGTCAAGTTTGCTCAGTCAATTGCTCATATGGTTGAAAATCAGTTGTATTGGACAAAAAGTCAACTATGGTCAACATACAGTCAAATTTCATAATTTTTGGTCAACACCAATATTTTGAAGTAATATTCATCATTTGATCAAGGGTTGATCATGATTCCTCAAGAAAAGTCAAGATTTTATCAAAAGTCAAAGTTTCTAAATTAGGTTTTCTAAGACAAAAGTCAATAGAACTTTGACCAAGCATAACATTCACATACTTTATCAGAAATTTTTCCACCTAAGCTCATTTTGAAGAGAATTCAATTCTCTACAACTTCATGTCTCACAAGCTTGGGCAGAAAATGCTTCATTTGGAAGCTATTGATCAAAACATTACACGTCTTTTTAGAAGTCAACAAAAAGTCAACTTTTTGTAAAGAAGTGTTCATGAGCATGGAAACTTCAATGAAGATGAAACCAAAATGGCTGTTTATAAGACATCTTGAGATTTCTAAAAAGTCCAAGAACACCCAAAAATCTTAAAAATTGAGCAAGATACACATTGTCCAAGTTGAGCATTTTTGAGGAGGTGCACAAAGAGAAATACTTGAGAAAATCACAAATTTTCTTGATTCAAACATGTTCCTTATCTGAATTGGAACCTCCAAGCCGAAGGCCACGTTTTTATCTTTTATTTTTTATTTATTTTGGATTTTTATTTATTTAAAACCAATTTAATTAAAATAAAAGATATAAAATCAAAAATTAAGTGCAAGATGGATTTTCTCTCATCCTTGAGGTCCAAGCAAGCCATTTAATCTAATTATTTCGAACTAATTGAGATTGGCAATTTGATTTGATTGAAATTGGCTCAAAAGGGAAATATTTTGATCATATATTCATGTTCATGATGTTATTTGCAAGCTTCCTGTGTCGTTTGATTATGTTTTAAGTGCAGGAATACCATTTCACCATTGCTAGGGTTCATAAGCTCCGATTGGGGTTTTCTTATTTAGGGCAAATTGGAAGGAACCAAGGGCACCATTATGTTTAGAACTTTGATCCATGGCCTAAGTTTCTTACTAGTTATCACCCGTCTAACCCCGAGTGATGCCATAGAACTACGCTTGGTGTTGGTTAGTTATATGAATGGAAACTAGTGTCTTTCTGAAGCATCCACGGGATGATTGAAGTCGTATCGACTGTTCAGAACCATGGTATTATTATGTGAAGAATTGTCCTTAGAATTTCTTATGCATGCACTGTACAAGTGAGTACTGTAATACGGTGAACTGACTTTTTTAGGATTTTTGTATCCAAATGTGCGGATAGCAAGAGTCGCCACCGACTTTTATTTTTATCCAATTAAGGGAAGGTAAAAGTACAGAAAAAGACCTTCGTTAGATTCTGAGTAAGGGAGAAGGTTATGAAAAGGGAAGGTATTAGCACCCCTTTCCATCCGTAGTTATCTACGGGCTCTTAGTTGCTTTATAGATCACCTTTTGAAAAACTTGTGCGTTCTGTGTGTTTGAAAAATGTTTTGAAAAGGCATTTCGCTTTGAATTTGTAATGATTCATGTAGGAATGTATACAAAGTGTTCGGAAATGTTTCGTTTTAAAAAGAATTTGAACTTTGAAAAAAAGTGTGAGGTGTGAAAAGTGTTTTGATAGAGCAAGCAACTAAAAGTCTTATTTACCTACTCAGAATTGGTCGTTTTCGTGTTATTTTACTTTCCTTTAGAATAGCACTATCCATACCATTAGTTAGTAGGTAGCTCCATTCGTTGGATGTAGAAGGGACATTCGAAGGGACATCGTATGGTCATAGAAGGCAACTTGTAGGAAGTATCCTAGCACATTCGAAGGGACTATCATCATTTTTCGTAGGCAACAATCGAGGGTCAAGATCATGTATTCGGAGGCGACATCATGGGTCTTATGATCTTTGTATCGAAGGGACTATGATGATTTATTCAGAAGGCAACGGTGCTAGAATACCTCTACGTTCGAGGGACTTGACCATTTGAATTCGTAAGGCAACGAGAGAGAATTACCCTAAGGGGTGCATGTGTGAAGAGTGTGTTGATTTCAGATATTTTATCTTTGAAAATTAGTGAGCTAAGTCCATTATTATCTTGCCATACACGCCTAATTACTAGCAGTTTTATAGGGTGCGGAAATTAAAATGCGGAATGTAAATGTCCTACGCTATTACATGGCTTTGGGGCAGATACATAATCAGAAAATGCGGAAAATAAAGACCTAAATTAAAGCTATTACATCCCATGAGCAATTACAATATTGGAAAAAATAGAATGATAAAAGAAAAACGTCTGAATCGGATGAACCTGTGAAAGAAGAAGAAATCGGAAAATATGAAGAAATTGAAATAAGAGAAAATGTTAGAAAAAATGCAATTTTTAATACGAGAAAATTAATATATACTGGAAATAAGATAAATATACTAAGATAATTTTTTTGGAATTTTTAGATGCAATTTAGTAATTTAAAACTAATTTACAATGATTTAAATGCTAAAATAAAATAAAATAAATATGCATGCAAAAAGATATTTTTTAATTTATTAAATTAAATAAACATTTTTAGAATATGAATGCAAAAAGAAATAATATTTTTTGATAATTTTTAAATGCAGAAATAAAATATGTAAGTTAATTAAAACAATGCAAAAATATTGAAAATATGAAAATATGAAAATAATTGAGTTTGGAAAAAGGAAAAACCGAAGTTGGTCTTGGCATGGATCGAACCCACGTTCTGGGCTTCAAACCTTGAGATCCATCGCTACGACCAACCGAGTGGCATGCTTCACGTTTGGAAACGGACGGATGGAATTTACACGCGTCGCTCTCCAGCTTCCTCCCGCTCGCGCCAATTCATCGTCTTCTTCGTTTCAAATGTTCAAAAGCTTGCGTCGGCTTTCCTTCGACGCTATATCCCTGGCTAATATCAAAAATGCAGCACACATAATATAAATTATATCTAAGGCCATGGATCGATTCCTTAGGTCATTCCGAACTCAATGGCATAGGTCTTGTTGGCCAATTTTTCCTGTATAGGGAAACCCTAAAACGATCACATAAACCCTAATCATGGTAATACGCGATTCCGGCCATAGAAATCCAATCAAAGTGCCCAGAAAGTTTGTAAGCTTCTCACTAAACACAAAAACAACAACAAATCGGATTAATAATGCATGAATATGGATAATCGAATTTTGAAAAATAAGAACAAACCGAAACTGGGATAGCTCGATTCTTGAAGTTTTTGAACGATGTAAGAGTCTGGATCGACTCTAAAGACCTCAAGGAATGTAATGGACGGCTTGGAATGAGTTGAATCGAAGCAAAACTAGGGTTACCAGTTGCTTCAAACACACGGATTTTTGAGCTTTGGAATAGGGTTTGTAGAGCAATTTTTTCGTTCTTTCTTGATTGCTATGCATCATGTACTTATACTGGATGGATTTGGAATGGTTTTTGGAAAGAAATAATCAACATTCAATGGAAATCAAATTTTGATATTCTCATGAAATCAAATTTTCAAATTTTGTCCAATTTCAATCCAATCTTGCCAAATTTGATCCAATTTCGAAATTGCTGGCATTTATGGGTTAATTGGATCACAAGAAAGCAATAAAAATCAATCTTCCAATTAATCTTGATTTTATAATTTATTTTAAGATTTAATTTGCATTTAAATAAATAAATTACAAATTAAATAGAAAAATAAATCAAAAATTCGTGGCATTGGGCTTGGATATTCCTAATTGCATGAGGAACAAGTTAGGATGAAGAAAAAGTAGGCCCATTTGCAAAGATTTTGATTTTTAGAAGCATTTCTCTTTGTGCATTCTTTCAAAATTGCCCAACTTGTGAATGGTGTAACTTGCTCAATTTTCCACATTTTTGAGAGTTCTTGGACTTTTTGGAAAGCTCTAGGAGTCCTCTAAACAATGTCTTTGGTTTCACTTCAATTGGAGTTACCATGCTCAATATATCTTCAAAACAAAATGTTGACTTTTTGTTGACTTTGAAAAGGACCTGTAATGTTTTGAGCCATACCTCTCAAATGAAGCATTTTTTGGACATTCTTGTGAGACATGAAGTTGTAGAGAATTGAATTTCCTTCAAAACAAGAGGTGGTGGAAAAATTTCTGAGAAAGTATGAGAAAGTTATGATCAGTCAAAGTTCAGTTGACTTTTCACCTAGAAACCCTAATTTAGAAAGTTTGACTTTTTGAGCAAATCTTGAGTTTTCTTGATGAATCATGATCAACCCTTGATCAAATGATGAATGTAACTTCAAAATGAGGATGTTGACCAAAAATCAGAAGTTTTGACTGTATGTTGACCACAGTTGACTTTTTGACCAATACAATTGATTTTCAACCATCTGAGCAATTGTCTGAGGAAACTTGACTTGTGAAGCTTGAAACTTGACATGGAGAACCTTTGAAGCATATGAGGAAGCATGAAAACCATTGGAGGTGTTAGAAGTCCATCTGGATCTGAGGAATGCCAAACCCTAGTTTGGGTTGATTGTCTAGGAGAGAGTTTGTCTGATCAACTCTTGAGGAATCCTTGAGCATGGATGTATGAAATGTCTTGAGAAACATGAGGGCAAATTTTGGGGTATGAAAGCTGCCCCTGTTCAATCTTCTTGTACTGGAAGGGTTAGATTGGCATGCTTTGCCTTTCGTGACCTGGAGGTAGAAGATGATTGAACACTCGAGTACACCTGAAAATTTGCACTCGCCGTTGATTGATGATGCGGGAATGGGCTTATAGATGCCATTTGGAGAAGTTAGAGACTTCGCTGGGGAATGAGTCGTACGCTAGACTCGAGATTGTTGATAGGAGAACTGTCGGAGATGGGCTTAAGATGCCATCCGGAAAGACCGATGCTGGGGAGTGAACCGTACGCTAGGTTCTGTAGATGCCTCTGGAAAGAGCAAGGAGATGGGCTTAAGATGCCATTCGGAAGGAGTCGTACGTTAGACTTCGTGCTCATCTTGGAATGAGGTTGTTGGTTTGTATTGATTTTTAATCAAATATGCAGCATTCTGAAAGTGGAGAAATGTTGACAAGTAGTCGGAGATGGGCTTAAGATGCCATCCAAGGCAACCGAGTCGTACGCCAGACTCTGTAGTTGCTGTTGATAGTAAGAGAGAGTCAGAATAGATCTTCGTGTTGACTACTCTGAGGGGATAATAGTTGACAAAATGTGGATATTTCCCTGTTGGGCATCGGGTGTTGATCCACTGCCTGTTATCGGAGGATAACTTGTGATCGTTCGGATAGGGTTTCCCGTCTGGCTTCGGGTATTAATCCTGGATCCGTTGTCGGAGGACAACGAGGGCGGTCGTTCAGATAGTTTTCCCGTCTGGATTCGGGTATTAATCCTGGACCTGTCTGCGTCGGAAATGACTTTCACCTGCTTTGGAGAAAACAAGAGAAACTTTGATAGAATATCGTTAGTCTTATGCAAAGTATGATGCATGACAATGTGTATGAATGACATATGCGCAAATTATGACATTTATGAGTAATGTATGCATGATAGATGTTGTGGTATTTCAAAACATATCCATCTTGAGGAAGATGCGGATGTTTTGCTTGATAATGATGTGGGCGGAAATCCTGCTTGGGGAAAAAAGAAGGATGATAACTTTGATTCCTCCGGTGTACTATCTGACCAAGTCTTGAGTTTAGACACTGCTGAGGATGATAAAAATCGAGTAACGCGCTGTTGAAGATCTCATACATAAACTCGGCTGGGGAAAAGTTAGGAGGTACTCTACAGGGGAATCTTGTGCATAGATCCTGCTGAAGAGTATTTGATGATCGCCTGGAGGCTGAGTCAGAAGGATCTGGAGCCCGTCGGAATCTCTGATTGGGGAGTAGGAGGCGTAGGTTTCCTCCGGTGCACTATCTGACCAAGTTTCAAGTCTGGACACTACAGCTGCCGGGGAAAGGGGAATTGCTGAGGAATACTTGCTGGAGATGGATATCTCTGCGGGGGATGAAGTGCTACTGCTTGGAGACTGACGTAACATGATTCTAGTTGAGTGGAACTATTGCCCGTGGACTGGCATATACTTCGCTGGGGGGAGGTTCGTGGCGAGTGACAACTCTGTGGAGAATGGTGTCCTGCGGGGGAATGCTCTGTGGGGACCCTCGTCGTCATCTCAATTCCCGAAACCTGCAGTAAGTATTTTGTATGTTTACTTTTCGCATGCTTGCGAACAAGTTCTTATTGTCGGATGCATATAATCATTCAAAGCAGACGTTTGGACTTTATGCAAACAACAACACACGAGAATTGTAAAGAGAAAGAATTCATATTTATTTGAAGGGTGGCGTATGGCCAAGTATACAAGAGAAAGGTAAAAGGCTACGCGGAAACAATCTCGTTAAGTTCCAACTATGCTAGTACTCATATATTTCAACTATCTCATCTCCTTGCTGTCAGTAGAAAGTGATTGAATTGATCTTCGCCATTTGAATCTTGAATGCTGGTAGTAGTAGGTGATCTAGAAGAGACATAGTCGTACGCTTAAATCCCTAACTTTTGCCTAGACCGCCCTTTCGGGTTTTTAGTCTATCGGGATACCCTTTTTTGCCCAAGCCGCCTTTTCAGGTTTTCGACTTGCCGGGTGTACATGTTTTGTATATATCCTTAACTTTTGCCCGAACCCTTTTGGTTCGCCAGGATGCCCTTATTTTTGCCTAGGTTCGTCGACCTAGCGGGTCTCTTTTATGCGTAGTATTTTTTGACTATGTCTGTGTTCACAGGGTGTGGGAAGTCTTCGCCATCCATGGTGCTAAGTATCATAGCTCCTGAAAATACGATCTTGACTACAAATGGTCCCTCATAGGTGGGAGTCCGTTTGCCCCTGGGATCACCTTGTGGAAGGATGATGCGCTTGACTACTGGGTCACCGACTTGGTAAACTCGGTGTTTGACCTTCTTGTTAAATGTCTGATCATTCGCCTCTGATAGATCTGTCCATGGCACATGGACGCGAGTCGTTTCTCGTCGATCAAGTTGATCTGGTCAAGGCGCCTTTAATCTGACTGATCACTAAAGCTGAGTCTCCGTACACTTTCAAGAATTTGATTCTTAAGTCAATAGCAGCTTTGATACCCATGATGCACGCTTCGTACTCGGCCATATTGTTGGTACAACTGAAACATAATCTGGCGGTGAAAGGCGTATGTCCGCCTGCAGGGGATGTGATGATGGCGCCAATGCCATTGCCAAGTGCGTTTGAGGCTCCATCAAAGACCATGGTCCATCGGGATCCTTGTTCAGGTCCTTCGTCTGGGCCTGGTTCTTCACAATCAGTAACTAGTAAAACATCTTCATCTGGAAATTAACCGCATAGATGGTAGTCATCTACGCTTGATGAGCCAAATGATCGGCTACTACACTTCCTTTGATCGCTTCTAGAAGTGTATGGATGTCATACTCGGTCAAGATCATTTGCCATCTTGCTATTCTTCGGAGAGTGGTTTCTCAAAGATGTATTTCATTGGATCCATCTTAGAAATCAACAAGGTAGTGTGAGTCAACATCACTGCCTTAGCCGGCGAGCAGTATGCTAAAGCGTTGCAAGTTTTCTCGAGTGTGAGTATCTTGTTTCACGATCGGTAAACTTTTGCTAAGGTAGTATATTGCATGCTCTTTCGACCAGACTCGTCATGTTGCCCCAACACACACCCCATCGAGTTCTCTAACACTGTCAAGTACATGATAAGAGGTCTTCCTTTGGTAGGCGGCATCAGGATAGGAGGATTCTGTAAGTATTCCTTGATTTTGTCAAAAGCGATCTGGCAATCGTCGTTCCATTCCACTACTTGATCTTTCTTTAGTAACTTGAAGATTGGCTCACAAGTAGCGGTTAGGTGTGCAATGAATCTGGCAATGTAATTCAATCGGCCCAAGAAACCTCTGACTTCCTTCTCGGTGCGGGGAGCTGGCATCTCTTGTATGGCTTTAACCTTGGCGGGATCAACTTCAATACCTTTACCACTGACAACAAACCCTAGGAGTTTACCGGATCTGACTCCAAAGGTGCACTTGTTAGGATTAAGTCTCGTGTTCTTCAATCATCAAATAGTTTTCGCAAATGATCAAGATGTTCTTCCTCATGCGTGATCGAGCTATCATGTCGTCAACATAGATCTCGTGATGAATCATGTCATGGAACAATGTTACCGCGATAAGTGGCGTTCTTCATCGAACGGCATAACCTTGTAAAAAGTACCCTTGTGTAACAAAAGTTGTCTTCTCCATGTCCTCGGGAGCCATTTTGATCGATTGTAACCGGAGAAACCATCCATGAAGGAGAAGACCTTATCGAGCGGTGTTGTCAACCGTAACATCAATATGAGGAAGTGGAAAATCGTCTTTCGGACTTGCTTTGTTCGGATCGTAATCCACACATTCGTATTTTGCCATCCTTCTTAGGTACGGGTACCACATTTGCAACCCATCGAGGATAAGAGGTGACAGAGAAAGCCGAATCGTTTCATAACTCGCTTTGATTTTCTCGACATCTCGGGACGATGCGACGAACCTTTTGTTTCACCGAGAAAACCTTCTTTTGTCGGCAATCGGTGTACCACAATATCAATGTCTAGACTGCATGTCTCGTATGACCAAGCAAAACCTCAATGTAGTCTCGTAATATCCGTACCAACCTTTCTTTAACATCGTTCTCAAGACTCGCCTTATCTTGATCTCTTTTCTCTTTCAAGACCAAATTCACAACCTCAACTTGTTTTTGTGTGGTCAGATAACTCGATCTTCTTGCTGTAGTAATCGACAAGTTCTCCGGCATTTCACAATCTTCCTCACTTTCGCTTGCTTGGTAGATCGGATTATCAAGTCATATTTAGCACTAGCATAGTTGTTATCAACGAGATTCGAGTGATTCTGCAGTTGTGTCACGGGTGTGTAAGAAACACATAGCCTTTTGAAGGGGTGATAAAGGTAAAAGAAAGAAAAACACAATTGAATGCAAAAGTCCAACGAATTTATTGAATGAAAATACGCAAACGACAAAATAAAAACCCTCGCAAACGAGCCATGATGCCCCGGGTAAGGCACCAGGCTTTAGAGTTTAAAACACAAAGAAATACGAAAAGCAAACAAGACAAAAATAATTACTCCTGACTAAAGGAGATTGGTATGACGTCTTCAGTCTTCCAATTGCTGAGCCCACGATCTGGAGTTGGAAAGATCCACTTGCTGATGTCGAAGCCGTTGTCGTCGTCTTCTATAGCATGGATTCCACTGACTGATGCGGAAAGGAAGTTGGCCGGCACGCTCGTATCATCTTCTGACCCTTGATGGTGAAGCCTAAACCAGTCTTGTCAAACTTGAAAGGAAGGTCGGGGAGCTGACCCCAAATAGCACTACCACCCTCTTCAACTGTAGCTTGAGCATCTTTCAGGGAGACCATCCTAGGAGGAGCTTGTGTAACCTCAGGAGTAACAGGAGAATCAACAGGCATGACTCTGGGGACTGTTTCAAAAGCTTGACAGGGAGTCTCAAAGAATTCACCCTCCATCTCGAGATAACGGAATGACTGTAGATGACTGACCATGTACTCTTCTTCACCACACACTGTAACAACCTTCCCTTTCACCGGGTACTTGAGCTTTGATGCAAGGTAGAGGTAACAGCGTCTGCCCCATGTATCCAAGGGCGTCCAAGTAGGCAAGAATAAGCTGGACGGATGTCCATCACGAAGAAAGTAGATTCAAAAGTCTGGGAACCGACTTTAACAGGTAGAGTGAGCTCTCCAAGTACTGTTCGCTTAGAACCATCAAAAGCTCTCACAATAATATCACTGGGCCTCAGAACCAACCCTTCGATATCAAGTCGATCAAAAGCAGTCTTCGGTAGGATGTTCAAAGCAGAACCGGTATCCACCAACACATGAGACAATGTAACGCCCTTGCATTCGGCAGAGATGTGCAAGGCTTTGTTTCTTTCCTAAGTAGGGTCAAATCGAGAGAAGCCTAAGCCGTTGTTGGCAGCCAGCTAGCAATACAAACTTCAAACTGGTCAAGAGTAGTGTTGCGGCACATGAGCATTCTTCGAAACTTCACCAAGGCATTAGCATGAGCCTCGAGCACAAGAGCGAGCAAGCATGGAGATCTTGACGAGTCTGTCCCAACTGCTCCACAACATTGTAGTCACTCTTCTTGATAATCTTGAATTTCCTCCATTTCTTGTTGGAGGTGTCCTCGTAACTTCCTTTGGTACTTTGGTTGAGCGGGATAGGTCACGGTTCTTTCCTCCGGCGGGAAATTGGTTGAGTAGTGGAATGCGAGTGGAGTCGGTGTCTTTTGAGGGAGATATCCGAGAGAATACCCTTCCTGCTCGTCACCTTCTCGGATCCGGTGTTGTCAATGTCGAATGGAAGCTTCAACTGTAAGGTCCTCAATGGTCAGAGGGTCTTGCTTGACGCCATGATAGTAAACATCAACTCCATAATTCCAAGGGATAGCCTTGTCAGAGGAATATGGAACTGGTCTGGGAGAAGTGATGATGAGAGGTGCTACTCTAGGCACAGGATCAGTAGAGGAAATCCTTATAGTGTTAACATCAAATAGTCCTGAAGTCGTCACCCCATCCGGTCGCCTTAACATCTTCAATAGGAATCTTGTAACTCTCAGGAACAGAGTATTTCACCATGTAATCATACTTTCCACTTGGCTGCCCCAAGGTATCCCATACAGATGGTTCAGTTTTGTTTGCGTTGTCGATCCTTAGCTTAGACATATCTTCACACAGCTTCTGCACAGGTGGTTTCAAGAATAGTATCTCACGGTTGTCCATCATATACTGAACACGTCTTCTCAACCAAGCACAACCATCAGGTGTAGATGGGCACCAACGGCAATTCTCTGGACATCCTGGATTGACACCGGCTTGCAGCAAATTCTTCTTAACACTCATCAGAGGAATGGTCAAGTCATCTATATTGAAAACATAAGTATCGCCACCAACAAAGATTGGAACTCTTGTCATGGTTAGGCATAGGAGCGTTGATCACATTCGGAGTCTCAACGGGAGGGTCAAACTCAATCTGCTTAGCTTCAATCATATCTTGAATCTTGTTCTTCAGGGCCCAACACTCATCAGTACTATGTCCTGGGCTATTGGAATGGTAAGCACACTTAGCATTAGGATTGTATCTCGGAGAGGAAGTGTTGACATTCGAGGAGGATCCTCAAGGTAATCACCGCTTTCAACATGTGTTGGGGCTTCACAAAGGCATGTTGAACTCAGAATCGCCTTCGTGGCGCTGCTACGTTGTCTCACCGAGGTTGGTGATGCGGATGGAGATCACAACTGCTCCCACAGATTGAGCGGTCGGTCTTGGCTCGGCTTTTCTGACCATACACAGCATTGGCTTCTTTCTTACCGCCAAAAGATTTCTTCGCAGCATTTGAAGATGACTCTACATGAATCTTTCCACTCTTGATACCAGCTTCGATTCGCTCGCCTGTCAATATCAGCTCGGTGAAACCGGCTGAAGAGTTTCCAATCAGATGATTAAAGAATGGGCCTGTCAGTGTCCCCATAAACATATCAACCAACTCCCTATTGGACAAGGGTGGTTGAACTCTGCTTGCTAGATCTCTCCATTTCTGAGCATACTCCTTGAACTTCTCATCACGACCCATAGACATGCTTTGTAGTTGCATGCGAGTGGGTGTCAATTCAGCATTGTACTCATACGTTCAGAAAGCATCACCAAATCACTCCAAGTACGGATACGGTCATTCTCTAGCTGATAATACCATTCCAACTGAGTTCCGGACAAACTCTCTTGAAAATAGTGCATCCACAACTTTCTGTCATCAGTGTGGGGATTGATCTTCTGAACATAGGACTTCAAATGCAACTTCGAACAAGAAATGCCATCATACTTGGCAAAAGTAGGAACTTTGAACTTGGGAGGAATCACAACACCAGAAAGAGACTCAGATCATCAAAATTCAGCCCGGACATTTTCAGATTTTCCACAGCATTCAGGCGGTCTTCAAGTTGCTTGTACTTGTCATCTTCATCAGAGTATTGGCTATGATCGTATTGATCATCTCCCCCTTTCTCAGGCTCACGCTGGCTGCCTTCGCCATCATCCTTAGTACTCCCCTCATTCTTGACACTGTTCTCAGAGAGTTTAATCCGACTGACTACTTTAGGACCACCTTTGTAGCGTCTGCCCATGTTGAGTAGACCCACAACCTTCTTCTTTCTGTTGATGAGCTTTTTCAGATCTTCTTGGACCAAACTAGTGAACATCTCTAAACCGAGCATTCGAACTGAGATCTTTGATCTGTTGAGAGCCATTTCGCTAAAATAAATAGCGAGAAAATGAGAAAACCAATCTCCAATGTACCTGTGATGCAATGTTATGCTATGCTATGCAATGTTTATGCGAATGCAATGCAATGTTTTCAAGGACCTCTAGGATTTAAATTTGTTAAACAAGCAATGAACAAACAAATATTAGTTCCCTTTTTATTCTTTTTCTTTTTAAGTACAAAAGATAGTTCAAAATAATAAAAGAAAAACATATAAAGCTTCTAGGTCTCCCATGGGCGCTTCCTCTTGGTGCCGAGGTAGGCGTTGATGTTGCGCTCTTCATGGAGTAGCTTGGTCAACTCTAGCACTTTCTTATCACTTGCATAACACTGAGCTTCAAAGGTATCCCTTTCTTCTTTTAGTTGAATCCAAGATCTCTTCAAGTCTTCAAAATCGGCAGGCATGTCAGGATGGAGAACGGTATAGGGTACGTCACCTATAGCAACAGGTTCCATAATCACTGGTAGAACAGGCGCGAATGGCATCATGAGGTTTTGAGCTCGAGCTCGCACCCATTTGAGGTAAGGTTCCCAAGGAGTGGGGTCCGTGTCCCAAAGTCTTGGTATCGCCTTCTTTACCATGCCCCAAGCATGTATGAACCTTCGCTTGATTCGAGATCGTGGTTGTAGTCGAACACAATGTCTTGGAGAAGCATATCATGGACCATCTCTTCGAGCAAAACCAAACCGACGAGAGCTAGAGAAGGGTTATAAGTAATACCTCCCTTATACCAAGGAGTGGTACATTAGGGAATTCTCCACAACGCCAATGAAGGTGAAGTCCTTTTGAGAGAAAAGACTCCAACGGATATCCGAATGAGAGAGTGACATTAACCTTGAGACCATTTCATCCTTTGTTCGCTCTTCAAAATCGATGGAGGAAGGTGCGAAATAAACCACCTTGAAAGTAACAGTATGCACATGAGAGTGCCTTGTCTCTTAGTAGTACGAGTGTGGAGAGAATGTAGGATATCTCCAAGTAAAGTAGGCACTGGATTACGGGTAAGGAACAGCTTGATAGCGTTGACATCTATGAATTGATCCGAGTTAGGGAAAAGAACCAAACCATAAATTAGCAAGGCCACAATGTTTTCAAATGCATGGAAACTCATAACTTTGAGGAATTCTCGAGCTTTCTTAACTAAGAACTTGGAAAGTAAACCCTTAACTCCGCTTCTAGTTTCCCAATTGGCTTCAACGTCTGAGCGCTTAAGATGTAAGGCTGATGCAATGTCTTCGTACTTAGGAACCTTTTCCAAACCGGTGAATGGCATTTGGTCAAGAATAGGTATCCCAAGTAGCTTAGAGAACTCTTCCAAGGTAGGAACCAACTGATAGTCGGGAAATGTAAAGCAATGGTGCTTCGGATCAAAGAATTGGAATAGGACATGCATCATATCTTCTTCAAAACCGGAGATAACCAAGTCAAGTAAATAACCATGTCTTTTGATAAACTGAGCATGGTCGGGAATTTCTGAAACCAATTCTTTGAGCTGAGAAGGTATACCCATGAAGTTGATTCGGATAGTCTTTCTAGAAGCCATAATCCCTACAAAACAGAGCAAAGATAAATCCCTAGGTCCTTGAAATGGTTAGAAATGATATGCAATGCAAATGATGTCATGATGTCATGTTTGGCACACAAGCAACACAATGAGCCTAGGTTTAAGGCTCGATGAGGTCTAGGTGATTACCCCACCAAAAGTTTGAGTTGGTTCATCCCGTCCTATAATAGTAACCGGGTTCTAGGAATCTCACATCATTGATCTTTCTCATAGGCGCTTATTTCAATACGACTACCAAGTGGTCGACGAAAATGTCCCAAAAGTCCGATCTCAATGAGCGTAGCATCGAGTATCAACCAACCTCGGTCTACACAAAGCCGCCATCTCACTACCTTCTAATGGCCAAGATGGGTCAATTAAGGTTCTAAAAGTTTAGTTAGCGCTTGATGACACCACGAAGCCAAATACTATCCTCAACTTGGAAATGAGGAGCATCGGGACAACCAAAGTGTCACGCTAACGTAGCCATCATATTGACCGCTCGTTATATGCCTAGCGGTCGCAACGATCTAATGCCACTTACCTAAAAGGAAACCCGGATCCGGGTGTAGGATCCCCCACAAATATAATACCCAAGCAACCCTTAAAGATAAAGCAAGCAAGTCAAACAGAAAGCAATAAAGGTGAGCTATAAATCCTTAAGGCATTCTCTTTTAGGGTGTCTCCCAGAGTCGCCCTCAGAATACTTGAACCGACTTTTTAGGATTTTTGTATCCAAATGTGCGGATAGCAAGAGTCGCCACCGACTTTTATTTTTATCCAATTAAGGGAAGGTAAAAGTACAGAAAAAGACCTTCGTTAGATTCTGAGTAAGGGAGAAGGTTATGAAAAGGGAAGGTATTAGCACCCCTTTCCATCCGTAGTTATCTACGGGCTCTTAGTTGCTTTATAGATCACCTTTTGAAAAACTTGTGCTTTCTGTGTGTTTGAAAAATGTTTTGAAAAGGCATTTCGCTTTGACTTTGTAATGATTCATGTAGGAATGTATACAAAGTGTTCGGAAATGTTTCGTTTTAAAAAGAATTTGAACTTTGAAAAAAAGTGTGAGGTGTGAAAAGTGTTTTGATAGAGCAAGCAACTAAAAGTCTTATTTACCTACTCAGAATTGGTCGTTTTCGTGTTATTTTACTTTCCTTTAGAATAGCACTATCCATACCATTAGTTAGTAGGTAGCTCCATTCGTTGGATGTAGAAGGGACATTCGAAGGGACATCGTATGGTCATAGAAGGCAACTTGTAGGAAGTATCCTAGCACATTCGAAGGGACTATCATCATTTTTCGTAGGCAACAATCGAGGGTCAAGATCATGTATTCGGAGGCGACATCATGGGTCTTATGATCTTTGTATCGAAGGGACTATGATGATTTATTCAGAAGGCAACGGTGCTAGAATACCTCTACGTTCGAGGGACTTGACCATTTGAATTCGTAAGGCAACGAGAGAGAATTACCCTAAGGGGTGCATGTGTGAAGAGTGTGTTGATTTCAGATATTTTATCTTTGAAAATTAGTGAGCTAAGTCCATTATTATCTTGCCATACACGCCTAATTACTAGCAGTTTTATAGGGTGCGGAAATTAAAATGCGGAATGTAAATGTCCTACGCTATTACATGGCTTTGGGGCAGATACATAATCAGAAAATGCGGAAAATAAAGACCTAAATTAAAGCTATTACATCCCATGAGCAATTACAATATTGGAAAAAATAGAATGATAAAAGAAAAACGTCTGAATCGGATGAACCTGTGAAAGAAGAAGAAATCGGAAAATATGAAGAAATTGAAATAAGAGAAAATGTTAGAAAAAATGCAATTTTTAATACGAGAAAATTAATATATACTGGAAATAAGATAAATATACTAAGATAATTTTTTTGGAATTTTTAGATGCAATTTAGTAATTTAAAACTAATTTACAATGATTTAAATGCTAAAATCAAAATAAAAATAAATATGCATGCAAAAAGATATTTTTTAATTTATTAAATTAAATAAACATTTTTAGAATATGAATGCAAAAAGAAATAATATTTTTTGATAATTTTTAAATGCAGAAATAAAATATGTAAGTTAATTAAAATAATGCAAAAATATTGAAAATATGAAAATATGAAAATAATTGAGTTTGGAAAAAGGAAAAACCGAAGTTGGTCCTGGCATGGTTCGAACCCACGTTCTGGGCTTCAAACCTTGAGATCCATCAGACCAACCGGTGGCATGCTTCATCGTTTGGAAACGGACGGGATGGAATTTACACGCCGCTCTCCTTTCGCGCCAATTCATCGTCTTCTTCGTTTCAAATGTTCAAAAGCTTGCGTCGGCTTTCCTTCGACGCTATATCCCTGGCTAATATCAAAAATGCAGCACACATAATATAAATTATATCTAAGGCCATGGATCGATTCCTTAGGTCATTCCGAACTCAATGGCATAGGTCTTGTTGGCCAATTTTTCTGTATAGGGAAACCCTAAAACGATCACATAAACCCTAATCATGGTAATACGCGATTCCGGCCATAGAAATCCAATCAAAGTGCCCAGAAAGTTTGTAAGCTTCTCACTAAACACAAAAACAACAACAAATCGGATTAATAATGCATGAATATGGATAATCGAATTTTGAAAAATAAGAACAAACCGAAACTGGGATAGCTCGATTCTTGAAGTTTTTGAACGATGTAAGAGTCTGGATCGACTCTAAAGACCTCAAGGAATGTAATGGACGGCTTGGAATGAGTTGAATCGAAGCAAAACTAGGGTTACCAGTTGCTTCAAACACACGGATTTTTGAGCTTTGGAATAGGGTTTGTAGAGCAATTTTTTCGTTCTTTCTTGATTGCTATGCATCATGTACTTATACTGGATGGATTTGGAATGGTTTTTGGAAAGAAATAATCAACATTCAATGGAAATCAAATTTTGATATTCTCATGAAATCAAATTTTCAAATTTTGTCCAATTTCAATCCAATCTTGCCAAATTTGATCCAATTTCGAAATTGCTGGCATTTATGGGTTAATTGGATCACAAGAAAGCAATAAAAATCAATCTTCCAATTAATCTTGATTTTATAATTTATTTTAAGATTTAATTTGCATTTAAATAAATAAATTACAAATTAAATAGAAAAATAAATCAAAAATTCGTGGCATTGGGCTTGGATATTCCTAATTGCATGAGGAACAAGTTAGGATGAAGAAAAAGTAGGCCCATTTGCAAAGATTTTGATTTTTAGAAGCATTTCTCTTTGTGCATTCTTTCAAAATTGCCCAACTTGTGAATGGTGTAACTTGCTCAATTTTCCACATTTTTGAGAGTTCTTGGACTTTTTGGAAAGCTCTAGGAGTCCTCTAAACAATGTCTTTGGTTTCACTTCAATTGGAGTTACCATGCTCAATATATCTTCAAAACAAAATGTTGACTTTTGTTGACTTTGAAAAGGGAATGTTTTGAGCCATACCTCTCAAATGAAGCATTTTTTGGACATTCTTGTGAGACATGAAGTTGTAGAGAATTGAATTTCCTTCAAAACAAGAGGTGGTGGAAAAATTTCTGAGAAAGTATGAGAAAGTTATGATCACCAAAGTTCATTGACTTTTCACCTAGAAACCCTAATTTAGAAAGTTTGACTTTTGAGCAAATCTTGAGTTTTCTTGATGAATCATGATCAACCCTTGATCAAATGATGAATGTAACTTCAAAATGAGGATGTTGACCAAAAATCGAAGTTTTGATCAGTATGTTGACCACATTGACTTTTTGACCAATACAACTGATTTTCAACCATCTGAGCAATTGTCTGAGGAAACTTGACTTGTGAAGCTTGAAACTTGACATGGAGAACCTTTGAAGCATATGAGGAAGCATGAAAACCATTGGAGGTGTTAGAAGTCCATCTGGATCTGAGGAATGCCAAACCCTAGTTTGGGTTGATTGTCTAGGAGAGAGTTTGTCTGATCAACTCTTGAGGAATCCTTGAGCATGGATGTATGAAATGTCTTGAGAAACATGAGGGCAAATTTTGGGGTATGACAAGTACGCGCATGGCATAGCAATTTGGATCGAATTATTATCCATTCTGATCTAGCTTGTTATCTTCGAGTGGGTGAACCCTGAACGCGTGGCACTCTTAGGTTTTTCATCCTAAGGAGTGTGATTGATATAATCTAGAAGAGAGATGACCTTAGTAGGGTCCTGTTCAGACATTTTTGACCGTGAATATAGGATACGCGTGGAGATGGTTATAAAATATTGGGTAGGTTACGTGAGTACATGGCCTCGGAGTTGGACCACCATGTTAGTACTGCCGGGAAGGTATAACGCCACAATATAGCTATCGTGCACGGGATCTGACAGATGTAGGACAGTATTGACTGAAGCTTAAGGTAAGTTCTTGATTGGTATTCGTGAGATGCGACCTTGAGTTATTATGAGGTAGGTGTAACGAGGATCCATATGTCATGCTAGGTAGTAGTGAATTATCAGGCGATAGTGAGATGAGTCAAGTTCCGATACTACGCTTATGAGGACTCTGAGTGGTCATAACCGTGTGAATGATATTAGATGATGCCTTATTAATGTTTCTTGTTTCGTGGAGTGGTAAGAGACGTGCGTACATGAATTCCAAAGGCGAAGCAGATATCAAATTATTATATCTTGATTGACGTGTTGTGTGAATACTCCGTAACCTTAGTTATCATTATTGGAATAGATAAAACGTATTTTTAGGTTAGCCGATATGAGATATATCTAGGGGAGAATGTGTAGACTCTTAGGAGTGAAACAACGTCAGTCTTGGTAAGCAGAAACACATTGGATTTAGAGTGCCGAGAAATTTCAAAGGGGAATGATCGAAGCACGAAGTATGATTCTTGTATGGTAGTAGAGCTCAAGACATTAGTAATGTTTGATTGGGAGTGCAATTGAGATAGTTGGTTAGTGGCAGTTTTAGAACAGCGAGGCATGGCGAGGAGTCAGTCTTAACAACTTTAAGTGTTAACTGAAGTTTCCATCAGATAGGAAGAAGGATCATGAGGCTGTGCAGGTATGAAACTACATGGTTAAAGGAAACTCATATGAGGATTACTATTGGCCTGTAAGTTGATCAGTAGTACCGAAGGAAATCCAAGAATTAAGGACAATATTAGTCGACTACCTGGGCGAAGAGTATCCGTGGAAGGATTATTGCATCGGTAAAGTTTCATGAGTAGTCAAAGATGTTGTCACACTAAGAGTATGAAGCTGTGTGGTTAGAAAAGAATTATGGAAAAGTTAGTAGTGTTATTGTAGTTGTAGTACGACATGGGAGTCCGAAGAAATCTGTTATTGTTTGAGGGATCGAGCAAGGCGTAGTAGAGTAATGGAATCAAGCGTGATGCAGTGGAAGTGTAATTTGGTAGGTTCGAGAAACGTGTGACAGATTGAGATTAGAGTAGCGCAACAGATAAAAGTAGGACCACATAAACTTGTAGTAGGTGTAAGCGGGATACTTGTGACAAGTGTTGAGTGAAATGACCTTTCCAATGAGAGACTCCTTTAGAAATGTTTTGTTCATTCGAGTCTCTCAAGAATTCACCATAATCCAGAGTGAGACAGTTGATGGATGATCTAGAGCAATGTCTGTGGTTCATTTTTTGGTGAAGTATTCTGGAGGTAGTGGTTGTACTTATAAGTATTGAGTATTAAATGAAGAAATATTTTTTGCGTGAATAGACTTTTCGTTATTATGTCTTGTGCAATCTTGGGAATGTAAGAAGACTTGGAAGATACGTCGCAGAACAACTGTTAGAATTGGATTTTGTTGGCAGGACGTGGTGTGGAGTTGTTAAATACAAATATTATAGTTATGGGATTGTATATCCTTGTGGTTCCGTTAGAAATGTTTTGTGTCAAGCTGATGTAGAGTTTGAGGTAAGAGATCTTATAGTACGAATAAGATGAGTTGAAGCAAGCCGGTTTGAGCGTCGAACGATTATAAGTCAGGTTTGAAGAATTGACGAGCGATTATATGACATTATTTGGGCTCGTGTGGAAGTGAATATGGATTTCTTCATTAGGGAGACGACACAGTGGGTATGTATAAATTCGAGATAATGCAAGTAGCCAACAGAGAGGAGATGAAGTTCAGTGTCATAAGTAAAGCAAGGATGAGCTTGGAAAACATTAAGGATGAGGAGTTCTCGACCTGGATGGATTTCTAGAGATTTTGGAGCTATGCAAACTCGATGTGAGTGGGTATTGGTTGGAAACCTTAAAAGAATCAACTTCCAAGTAAGTTTGAACGAAGCATCAAAATAACGGGTTATGAGATGATTAAGATTTTTAGTCAGGATTGTTAAGGACGTGAGCGTAGCAGGTAGTTGTGTTTTTCTTGGACGAAGCGATGTTTAGACGAAGTCGTAGAGTTTAGCTAAAGGAATAATATGAGGAACATTCGCCCCCTCGTTAGAAGAAGACGTGGACCTGTTGTCATGGTTATTGTACGGAATTCGAGGTCGAATTCTATTTAAGGGGGGATGTAACATCACTATCCTCATTTTGCATGAATGTGTATAATTATACTAAGAGCTATTAAGAGGAAGTTAGTGATTTGGTTGGAAAGGAATGGAGTTAGTTAGAAATGAACCAAATGGCACAATGGTAAATATGACTTGGTTGAGGGGCATCTTAGGCAATGGACAAAATTGTATGTAACATAAGGACATGTTTGGCAGGTTGGTCTTTACAAATCAGAATTTTGTGCCAAGAGAACAAAGAAGAAGCCATGTTCTCTCTCTCAACCTCCATTTTTATGTTCCATGGTGAAGCTCCACTAAAAAGGTAATAACTTTCTGCTCTCAACTCCGATTAAGCTAATTCTCGACTTTTCGAAAAGCTCACAAAATTCTCTTCAATTTGCATATAAACATTATGCTCTTCATGTTTGTGACGAGTGAGATAATTGAATTTGAAGTTAGGGGTCCGAAGTTGATGTTGTTGTACGAATTCCATGGACAACCTTCACTTAGCAAGCCACAACTTCTTACTCGTAGCTCCGATTCATATAATTCTTGATATATGGGGTCTGAATCTACAAAAATTACCTTCATTTTAGTACATTAATTCGTCCTCATAGGCTTTGTATGGAAGGAGAAAAGTGCAATTGAAGTTTGGTGTTGCATGCTGAAAATGAGCATCAAGGTGATTTTGGGTTGATGATGATGGAGGTAGAACTTTGGGCATAGTGGGAGTTCTCTTGTTGCATGGATGATGTGTTAACCTCCTTAAATGCAAGGTGAGTCTCTAGTTAGAGACGTTGGGAAAAAATGGGGTTTTTTTGAGAAACTTATGGAATTTTATGGTTTGAGTGCTAATTATGATGCATGTATGATTTTAATGATGATTAGAATGTCATAATCCCGTTTTCCATGTTTGACTGTTGTGGGTAATAAGTAAGAAGTGGTGAAATAACGTATTGAAATCCTTGGACAGTTCTGTCAACAAACTGGTTTTCCTGCATTTCGTAGACTGCGCTCAGCGGTCGGGGTCGGGGTCGCGCTTAACACATCCCACTGAACATTGAAAGTTCAGAATTTGCAGGATTCCGCTCAGCAGCGAGATTCCACTCAATGCGCCCTCCTGGGAGGAACATATTATTTCTTCCCCCAAGTGCAAAATTTGTTCCAGAATCAGGAGCAGATTGTCTTAGTGCTTAATTAGTGATATGACCTGCTTGTCTAAGGTTAATATATTTTTATGCATGTTCCCTAAATGTCACGATTGATAATTGTGTCTAGCATGTTATGAGTGGATAACTTATGTATTAGGAAAATGTGTGAACATGTGAATTTCCAATCATTTCGGAGTAAACGAATTGGATATGTTTTGCCTTGTGGCTGATACGTTTGCGATTATGGAAATTGGTTTATGCTTTAATCGAAGTAAACCTAGACTACAACGTGGTAAATTACATATGACTATGGATAGGGTCCAATTTGTTGATACCGTTACAATGACCCGATTGGGCTATTCAAGGGCGTTTCCAACGGGCATAATTATCGGGGTGTTCGGTACGGGGTCTAATTTATTATTATTGTTACGATGAATCGTGTGGGCCAGTTAAGGGCGTTTCCACAAAGCATAATCATCGGGCTGTTCGGTACGTCATACACACTTGAGCTACCATTGCAACGTGTTCCAAGTGATCCATTCAAGGGCGTTTCCAACGGACGTAAACATCGGCATGATTGGTATGGTGGGGTTGTGGTGCCATGTAGGCAATACCACTTCGTGGATTATAACTCACCTCTAATGGTTCCATGTTGGCAAAACCATTAGGCTTTCACCGGTGGTTTGTACGGTCAAGAAGGTGATTCGTACTTGCGTGATTCATCGGCGTATGGATGATCGACGGGGTCGTGGCGCCATGTAGGCAATGTCACTTCATTCAACTTGTCTCTGATGGAATTCCATATAGGAATGATCTGACTCATCATGCGATGAACTTGTACGAGTCTCTTGACACTATGTATTTGGTTCTACTAATCGAGGGTATGATTGTGTAGCATGAGTAGAAGGTAGAACTTACTTTTGAATTCCTCGCACGCGGGTGCGGGTCTGCATATTGTGTATTTTGTTGTCTTTGTGTTGTCACCCCTGTCATACCCCAATTTTTGACCTAAGATACCACCTTATATCATTCACATATGCATCATTGCATCACCAACAATTTTAGAACAGGATAGATCGTGCGTGTGCTCCTAGAGTCAAAATTAGGATTCTATCAAAATTTCATCTGTTCAAGATATGATAAATTAGGTTTTGAGTCTCCACTCACCTCAATTGATCTATCTTAATCACTCATCAACATTTGATCTTCAAATTCCCAACTTTTTCTCATGAGCTACCTTGAATCGACCAATTAGGGTTTTGATCGAAGATAGTAAATCATTGACTTTCTGCTCAATGAATGACCTATTTGCTTGAAGATTGATCTTAAAATCATCAATGCATTATCTTGACCTAATTTCTTGGGTCAAAACAGTACAAAATACATGTTTCTTCAGCAGACAAATTCATAATCATCGGATGAAAATTCAACTGTTCAAAAAAGTCAAACTTTGACTTTTGGTCAACTTTTTCAAATCCAAATTTTTTTAATCATAAAATAATTTCAAATTATCCATCATGATCATAAAAAATCAAGAAATGTGAAAAAATCAACAAAAAGTCAAAGTTGGAATTTTTTCTTAACACTTAGAAAAATTTTCAAGTGTTAAAAAATATGGTTTTTTCCTTACTTTCATGGCCAGTTTTCTCCTAGATTCATTTTGATTAAAGAAAAACTTAAACACATGAAAGTTGTAGATCTTGTTACAAGCTTTCCAAAATGTCCAAGAACTTGAAAAAACACTTTGTGTAGCTAGGGTTTTAAAATTGAAACTTAGAGCTCCATAACCATAAATTGCAAGTCATTTTTCAAGATTATAGGTAATTTTTCACAATTTCCCCTTCTAGAAGCCTTGTCACCATTGAGAGATAAGTTATAACTGATAAATATCAGTTAGCAATGATTGAGAAAAGGATTGGATCAAGAGGAAATGTTAACCATGGTTAAAGAAGTTAACCATGTGCATTAAATGTAAAAGATTCCTTCTTACCTCTTAAGCCAACTTGCAAGCTCTTTCAATTAAATCCTTGCCTAGTTATTCAGAATTCTTGGCCTATAAATAGAGGTAACTTCTTCATTCAAAATAACCCCAAAGCATCATAATCCAAGCTTTCCTTCTTTCTTTCTTGTTTTTCAAGTTTCAAGTTTCTAAGTAGGAGAATTTGCAAAATTCAAGCCTTGCAATTTGGTATTTTGAATTCGTCAAATTGATGAAGAATCAAGGAAGTCCAGGTTTGAGCCATGAACGTTTATTCCACGAAGAAGATGAAGTGGGAAAACCAAAATTCAAAACTTGAATTAAAATATATTTACTTGGATGTGATTAAATGAACGGATGTATTACCGCCCCAGCGGTTGCCAGCACGCTCTTAATCCTTTCCTTCGCCTCAAGGCCTAGGGTTCGAATCCCCCTAGGACCTTTTTTTTAATAAAAGGCTCATCCTTCAGAAGCACTTATGATGCTCACTCCTTCAGAAGCACTTTTGATGCTCACTCCTTCAGAAGCAGCAAGCTTCTACCGCCCTCAGAAGCACTTCTGATGCCCTTTCTTTCAGAAGCATCAAGCTTCTAACTTCTCCAGAAGCATCAAGCTTCTAAAACTTCCAGAAGCATCAAGCTTCTGACACTTCCAGAAGCATCAAGCTTCTAACACTTCCGAAGCAGCAAGCTTCTGACCTCCCTTCAGAACTCCAGCTTCTGACCCTCCTTTAAAATGTCAACTTCTGACCTTTTTTTCAAAACTTCATTATCAAATATTTTTCAAAACTCCTTTAAAACAAGGTGATTAAATGACAAGTCAAGCACATGGCTCAGTGGAAAAATTCTTCACGTCTAAGCCAAAAGTCCTAGGTTCAAACCTCCTTAGGACGAAAAAAAACTCTTTTTTATCACTAATTTTCTAAAGTTTTTTTTTCAACAAACTTCAACATTTTCAAAAACTAATCAAAACTTCTCATTTTGAGATGATTTTTTTGCACACTTGTCATTTAATATACCTATTTTATGATTATGTCAAAAAAATCCAAAAATATTTTCTTTTTGATTATATTTTTATTAGGTTAAAAATGATACGTTTTAAGTATTTTTAATACTTTTCAAAAATGTTTTCTTTCCAATTTTCAAACCTAATCTTTTTTCAAAACTTCTTGTGAAAATCCTTCACTTTTCAAAATAATTTTCAAAACCTTTTCAAAAACCTTTCAATAAACTTACACACCTTTTTCCATGATCAATTCAATTTGAAGATAAACTGAACCAGGTTTTTCCTTGAATTTCTTTCAAATTGATCATGGGCCTCCCTCACGGTGTAAGTCCCAACCCTCCTATGTACATATTTATTTCCTTGTACATATTCACCCTTTCGTGTACATATTCATTTCCTTGTACACATACAATCATCATTGTAAATATTCAAGCATAACAAACTTCGTTCGTTTGTTTTGATCTGCTTGTTTATACACCGATTCCATTGGTATTAAGAGAAGCATTATTCCTGGTGAAACTGCTCTTAAACCAATGGGCCTCCCTTAAGGTGTAAGTCCCAAACCCTTTGTATATATTCAAGTTACACTTGCTTTAATTACTTGTTTTATACACTTGTTTATATATTTCCTTCATAAACTCTTGTGGATACACATCACACACTCGTTCATATAACTATTCAGTTATAACATAACAACTAGTCTAACAACTAGGTTCCCTTTAGCCTCCTCTTAGGCTTCGTATAAGATAACTCATTTATTGAGTTTAGCCTCCTCTTAGGCTTCATATAAGACAACTCCCCTACTGAGTTAGCCTCCTCTTGGGCTTCGTTCAAAAGAACTCCCTCGTTGAGTTTAGCCTTCTCTTGGGCATCAAACAAGAAAGAGACCTGGAAATCTCTTAACAGCCTCTTATTGGGCTTCCAATACAAAGAATCACCCGCACTAGGATAGAACCCTGAGAGTATGATTTTCCAGTGAAATCACTCTTGAATCCTAAGAGGATGGTTTCCCGGTGAAACCACCCTTAAACATCATCTATAACATCACATACAAAATGAAACACTTTTCAAACAAAACATCTTTTAACTGTAAGTGGTAACGCTTGTACACTCAAGCAAAACACCTAATACTTACAATTAAAGATTCAATCATCTTTCAAACATCTTTCTTAACTCGTAAGTGGTAACGCTTGTACACTCAAGCAAAACACCTAATACTTACGATGAAAGATTCAATCAATCCACCCTTCAAAAATGTATGTGATGAAATAGATTAGATACATTTTTCATTAAGATGACATTTGTCTTTGTCTCTTAATAACATCCTTTGCTTCCACTAGCATAAGTGGGAACTACGATTGCTCTGACTTTCTCAACCTCCCTTTGAGAATACGTAGGCACAAGGTCTCATCCTTGGCGAGCATACTTCTTTCTCCCTCAAACCAAACAAAACCATAGCTCCCTTAAATCCGAGCTACAAATGCTCTGATTCCACTAGGGGATATGTATGCAGAGGATCCCAATGATCTTTGCGAGCATAATAATAACAAAACCTAGGACCCCACCTAACCTAACTTTCTTAAAACCCAAAGGAGAAACTTCCCAAGAATAGAATAGAAAATTAAAACACACAAAAATATCAAAAATATTCATATATATAAATAAGGCTATAGATAACTATATATATATAGGGTGCCACATCTTTCCCTTTATATAACAAACCCCCTTACTCAGATCTCTCCCCAATGTGTTGCGTCTAGTTCACGCTAGTCCAACCGCATATCATTATTTATTGAGGGTATTGTAGCTTTCCCCTTTTTCATCTCATTTTTCTTGTTTTGGAAATAATAAAGCTTGATGCTCGCGGCATCTTTAAAAACAAATCAAAAGAGTAAATCGTTTTGACCCAGAGATTCGAATTCCGATTCGATTCCCTCGTTCGTCACTTTTTACCGCGAACAACCCCTTGTGAGGCAAAACCCCAGATTCTTGGTGAATCCATTTTGGTGCATGTACCTAATTACTCTGGAAAATGGTAAACAATCGCTGATCGACCGGTTGATCTTAAGACACCTGCTAAGAATTTTGAGATTATACTGACTGTGTCGAAATCCTTGCCTAAGAAACGGTTTTCTAAGACTAAGGGAGTTAGTACAATGGCTTTCCACCCAATAGTTCAGGTTCGACCGACAGGTGACTCATGACCAACGAGGACAACAAACCTAAATAACTTGACAACTCTGAATGTTCACTGTGGTTTTAACTTGACAACAAACCTAAATACCTCGACAACAAAACCCACTCATGAATTAACAAACTTATAAAACTCATCCCAATCTATTTTTTACAAAATCGCATCTAATAGCTATGGGGATGGTGTCAAAAAAGAGATAGAAGGAGCATTCCACCATAGGTTTGTAAAATAATCAGCGCAGGAATTTCCCTCCCTAAAAGTATGAGATAACAAAAGTCATATTTTCCAAAATTGATTTACATTTTAACCACCTATTGCCTAAGTTGCCACGACACCAACTTCTCCTTTGAAAAAGCTTGGACTACAATAGAAGAATCTGTCTCAATCCACACCTTGAACCATGCTTTATCTCTAGCAATTTCAATAGCCCATAAAACCGCAGAGAATTTCACATGTAAGGAACTAGGCCCCGAAGTAGGCTCCGCAAAAGCTAATCAAAAGTTTCCAAGAAAGTTTCTAAAAATCGCACCACAACCACTACTGTTGTCCGCAAAAGAACCATCACAATTAGCTTTGATCCAATCCAAGATAGGCGGGTGCCAAAGAACCTCAACTATATTGGGAGCTTTAGCGTAATTAAGATTTATCTTGAATTCTTTAAGAAGACAAAAATCAGCCATGTAGGAAGAAGCACGGAGAATGGAGTGGTTACCAACTAAACACACCTGAGCCATAATTGAAGAGATGAAGACATACAAAGAAGCAAGCTTGTTATTAAAACAAGCATAATTTTTGGCATGCCAAATGAGTGAGAAAGAATAAAAAATATCAGTCAAGATAGCAAGAATGACTTAAATATATTATTATTATTATTATTATTATTATTATTATTATTATTATAATAGTGGTTGCTAGATATTAAAATATTATTATTATTAGGGTTAATAGGCTTCTACCCCTCATATGAGCGTGTTTTGATTTTCCTCCCCTTAAAAAAAATTAGTAGCCAGACCTTAACAAATAAAGATTCCAGCTCCAAAGACCCTGATGCATTTTTTTAGAAAAGATTCTACTATTTTACCTATGTGGCAATCCACATGGCTTTTCTTTTTATTTTTGAATTATTTTTTAAATCCAAGTGACATTTTATTCATTCTCATTTATTTAATTTTTTTAAACATTATTTTTTTTTAATTTTTTATAATAATTTTTTTACGTTTTATTAAATTATTTTTATTATTTATTACTTAATTTTTTACGTTTGTTAATTTTTTTAATTTTTTTGCTGAATTATTTTTATTTTTTTGTTACATTTTCATTTACGTTTTTTTACGTTTTGTTTTTAATTTTTATATTTATATTAAATAATGAATTATTTATTTTTTGTGGATGAAATATGAGTAGTGATTAAGTGCATAAATTATAATACATTTACTAAAATGTATTTTCTTTTATATTTGTTTACATGAAAAACAAACCATGGAAAAAAAATATAAAGAATAGATGAAGACAAATAAAAGATTAAAAAATAACGTTTTTAATATTTATTGTCTAATTTCAAAGTGTTAAGTAAATATAATTTATAATTTATCCATAAAATTCTGAAATATTACAAAATTTAATACAATTACTTTTAAATATAGTTATACTTATATAAATAATTCTAAGAAATATTAATTAAATAAAAATAATTTCATAAAATAAAATAATTACAAAAATTCATTAAAAAAATAAAAATAATTCAGCATAAAAAATTAAAAAAACGTAAAAAACTAAGTAATAAATAATAAAAATAATTTAATAAAACGTAAAAAAATTATTATAAAAAAGTATAAAAAAAATAATGTTTAAAAAAATTAAATAAATGAGAATTAATAAAAATGTCTCTTGGATTTAAAAAATAATTCAAAAATAAAAAGAAAAGCCATGTGGATTGCCACATAGGGAAAATAATAGAATCTTTTATAAAAAAATGCGGGTCTTTAGAGTTGGAATCTTTATTTGTTAAGGTTTTATATTATTATTATTATTATTATTATTATTATTATTATTATTATTATTATTATTATTATTATTATTATTATTATTATTATTATTATTATTATTATTATTATTATTATTATTATTATTATTATTATTATTATTATTATTATTATTATTATTATTATTATTATTATTATTATTATTATTATTCTTTATTTTTAATATAGCAAAACAAATAGTTTAAATATTTATGTGTTATTATATATTTATTCCATCAATAACAATTTTAAATCATTATTATTATTTTATGTTTTATCTTTATTATTATTTTTTTAAAATTGAGGTATTAAATTGGTTTAATGTAAGGATTTTGTGTGAAGAATTAAAAAAGTGATAATAAAAATTCAAAATTTTAATATGATGCCACATTGAATTTAGATTAAGTAGATGATGCCACATAAGAAATAGGGTTAGAGTTGTGTCAATGATTATCTTAGAGTTGTGCCACATAAGATAAATTATATGAAATGACAAATAAATTTATATAAAAATTTAAAATTATATATAAATATGTTATTATAGTATTCTAGGAGAGGCGGGGACTCCACGGCGAGGGATATTTACGCTACCTTCATCCCTGAAGTGTCTTCAGGGACAATTTGTTCTCCATCCTCGTTCCCGTGGGAGAAACATTCTCCGTCTTTTAGGCCCTAAATAGGAAATTTCCGCGGGAATCCCTACTAATGGGAGAAAGTTGACATCCCTAGTTACCACGATTCCTTCCTATACTGTTGTGACATCTCTAAACTAAGGCACTACCATATTACTTTTGTTTTTTTATTAAAAATTAATGGTATATAACAATGGTTGTGGAGCAAATTGTGGTGATTCCTAAAATTAAGGCGTGTCTTTTCTTTTTTATGTATTTTTAAATAAAAAAATTAAAAGATTATGACTACAGTTTATGTGTTCCACCGTTGTGACACGTTTATATATATCAACACGGTTGATATTGTAAACCGTTATATTTATATATAAGCGAATTAACACTTGATCTTTAACAATAGCGTCGTATCTTTCACAACAAAATCCTAGAACTCATTTTTCTCGTATTCTTCAACATTATCATTCTTATGCTATACTAAAATCGTCAACCTTGTTCTTCTTACATAAAAGTATTCGTCTTTTTTCCTTATTCTCTCATTTTCGTGTATGTTGTTGTTATATTTCACATGGTTTATTATTCTTTTCTAGTTGTATGTTGTTCTATGTTGTTGTTTCATGTTGTTTCATGTTGTGTTGTTGATAAATAAGCATGTGGTTTCACATATGAGAAGAAATAACAACAAAATTCATCTAATTTGAGCAAATATGAGAAGAAATATAAGAAGTATGAATCTATTGTGTAAACTTCATCCACCTTATATTACTTTTTCATAGATTCACAAATTATATAAACCTCAAATGGTGATGATGATGATGGTGGTAGAAAGCGTATAATATTAGTTGATAAAGTACATATGGTTTGGGTAGAAATGGAAAAAATTACAAGAAGTATGAAGTCATTGTGGAAACTTCATCCACCTTGAATTTTTTTCATTGCTTCACAAACTAGAGGAATTTCATAGTTCCACGATTATTTTCAATCTCATGTGCGTTTTATAAACAACGTAATATATTTTGTGTTATTGTATGCTGTTAAAGTTTTGTTGCTAAAATGTATGTTGTTTTTATTGTGTTATTACATGTATTTGTTGTGTTTTTGTATGCTGTTTTTGTTGACAACTATTATTACAATTACAGATTATATGCAAGGAAGAAGATGAATACCGCCATAATTGTTGAGATATCACGTGAGTTTACCAGTATACTACAACTGTCCTAGAACTATGATTGTTAGTAGCAAATTTACAACAACGCATGGTCCTATATAATTATATATATTTACCAACCGTTATTAAATGGGCTTTTCTTAATAGTGTTAGAAAAATTAATTTTTAAATATCTTTGATGAAATAAATATATAAATATAAATATATCAGATAAATATTTGAACTATATATTTTTTTAATTTTATAACTCCTATTACTTATTTATTGGATTGATATAAATTGTAATAATAATTTGATTTGCTATTATTTTTATTATTGATTATAATTCTATTTATAATCACGTGTATATTAATATGTGATATTGAGTTTTCACCATTTTTTACAAATAAATCGTTGATGGGGTTCTTTGATATTTTTTTATCGCAAATATTTCAAATATCTTTTTTTAAATTAATATAACGTTGTTAGTTTACCGTTTTAACATTTTTATAATTATTTATTAATGATTTGAATGTGATTTTTTTCTATACGAATAAGAAGGAGATAAAATTTTACTGGACTAGTGATGCTGCTTCAAAAGGTTATAAAATATTTCAGATAACTACATGTCATTAGTCCTAATATTTGAATCAATTAACACTTTTTTTTTGTGAATATAATTTTTGTAAGTTTGTTATCCTACATTTTTTTCTTATTTTATTTATTGATTAATAAATATGACAATGTTTTATTTATATTAACGGAATAATAAGATATAAGAGACTTTCATTTATTATAATTGTTGCATTTAATAGAGGGAGTTAATAATAACACCCTTGTGAAAGACACATTATTTGTCCATCTAAAATTTTAAAATGATAGATTCTCCACATTTATATTTAATGTGAGACTATTCCCTCGCTTCAGTTACTCACACTTACATATTATTTATTTATTATAATTGTTGCATCTGATAGAAGGACGGCTAAAACCTTAAGATGAAATAACCGTTCACATGAAAAAGCTGTTTATCTCTAATATTTGAATCACATAAAATTCTTCTTTTTATTAATATAATATCTTTTAAGTTTGTTATTCAACTTTTCTTTCTCAGTCTCTTTAATTGGTTACTTTTTATATTAACTAGGAAAGTGAGATATAAGAGACCATTTTTTTATAATTGTTGCACCATGCTGGTTTGGAGGTCTAAGAAGTTGTCGTTCACAAAATTATATATTTTTTTAGCATAATATTTTCATTACTTATAACCACAAATTATCTCATTTTTACTATATTAGTATGCTATTGTTGTATTTATTTGTATAGAAGTAAGAAGAATATTCACTACAAATATAATACTAAATAAAAATTTATTCTTATGCACTTATTCAAAATAAATATTTGGTGACCTCTTATCCTAAATTTTTTAGAGCAATTATCATATGATAACACATTTTAAAGCTATATCATTAATTATTGGCAATACTCACTAATTTCACACAATGTGAATTAGGTACCACCAAAATGTATATGTATGCATATCATAAAAGCATGCAACATTCAACGCAGGTTATGATAACTTCATACATCATAAACCATCATCAATCCAAAACATGATAACCATCATTTATCATGAACATCATCAAACAGCATAAACATGCACATCATCAGGCATACAACATCATCAACCAAAACATGATATCAATCAACCATCGTGAACATCACCAATAGCATAAACATGCAAGCACTTACTCATCAATTAGTATTGCTATCACCAACATACACATATAGTCATCGTTATACACACAGACATCATCACAAAACCATACACCATTGCCTATATACTAAGTATGCAAGGTATGAATAACCACAAAGTCGGAAAACCAACACTTTTCAAAATAAAACCAAGTTATCATTATTTTCTTTATTTCATAAAATAGAATATTTAATTTAAGGAATAATGTCCAAAACGGCGGTTAAAAATGACTTACGGTTCAAAAGTTATGAATTTTTAAAGTTTAATATTTTTCAAAAAGTAACAGTGGTAACTGGTTCCTCCAGGGGAGTAACCGGTTCCCACTATCATAGTGAAAACACGTTCTGGAAAATGTATGTGGAACAAGGTTTCTCCCAGGGAATAACCGGTTCCCACGTTTTATAGGAAACAACTTTTTGGAAAATGTACTAGGAACCTGGTTCCTCCCAGAGGGTAACCGATTCCCGAGACTCATAAAAATCACTTTACTGGAAATTATATTTTGAACCCGGTTTCTCCTAGAGGGTAACCGGTTCTTGCGACGTCTGTAGCAAAAAAACTTAATTTTGACAACATTCATGGTTTCCAATTCATACCATGACAAATCCAACACCCAACAACACCAAAACAAGTTATAATACATGATTTTAATGCAATTATAACACCCCGTAACATCATACAATAACCCCATAACATCAATTTGCATCAAAACATCAAAATTCATGAATTTAGGGTTTAAACTCATAAACCTAGAAAATCCTAAATTGGGATTCCTAACTACTCAATCAATCCTATCATTCCCAAAATCCATAAGGCATAATAATCAGAGAAAACCACCCCTTACCTTAGCCAAATTCTTGAATTCCAAGAGCTTTGGGTGTTCCTCTTCCTTTTCGCCTCTTCTCTTCTCACGTACGATCTATTTTTCTCACTTTTGGCTTTCTAACTCTTTCCTTATTATTTACCTTTTTATTATATTAATAACAATAAAAATAGGGTTATAGGTTTTTACTTCACACACCCCTCACTCCTTGTTATACCCCAAAATTTTCCCTCCTACTTCTCAAGACATTTCACATATCCATACTCAAGGATTTCACAAGGGTTGACTAGACAAACCCTCTCCTAAGCAATCAATCCAAGCTAGGGTTTTGCTCCTCTCAAGTCAAGATGGACATACAATGCTCCAAGTGATCATCATGCCCCATCATTTGTTCCAAAGAATCACCATGTCAAGTTTCAAGCCTTAAAAGTCAAATTTGCTCAGTCAATTGCTCAGATGGTTGAAAATCAACTGTGTTGGACAAAAAGTCAACCATGGTCAACATACAGTCAAACTTCATAATTTTTGGTCAACACCAACATCAACACCATGATTCCTCAAGAAAAGTCAAAATTTGATCAAAAGTCAAAGTTTCTAAATTAGGGTTTTCAAACAAAAGTCAACAGAACTTTGACCAGGCATAACTTTCACATACTTTATCAGAAATTTTCCACCAAAGCTCATTTTGAAGAGAATTTCATTCTATACAACTTCATGTCTCACAAGCTTGGGCAGAAAATGCTTCATTTGGAAGTTATGGATCAAAACAATACAAGTCTTTTTAAAAGTCAACAAAAAGTTATCTTTTTGCAAAGAAGTGTTCATGAGTATGGAAACTTCACTGAAGACATCTTGAGCTTTCTAAAAAGTCCAAGAACACCCAAAAATGTCAAAAATTGAGCAAGATACACATTGTGCAAGTTGAGCATTTTTGAGGAGGTACACAAAGAGAAATACTTGAGAAAATCAAAAAATTTCCAAATGGGCCTAACTTTTCTTGATCCAAACTTGTTCCTTATTTGAATGGGAACCTCCAAGCCCAAGGCCACGTTTTTATCTTTTATTTTTTTATTTATTTTGGATTTTTATTAATTTAAAACCAATTTAATTAAAATAAAAGATATAAAATCAAATTTTAAATGCAAGATGGATGTTCTCTCATTCTTGAAGTCCAAGCAAGTCAATTAATCTGATTATTTCGAAATAATGGAGATTGGCAAGAGAATTGATTGAGATTTGATCAAAAAAGGCAATATTTGGTTTTATTCCAAATCAAATTTTCTTTCATTGATTGGCATGATATTTTCTCACAATTCTTGACCTAATTCACTCTAGTATATATACACAATGATTCCAAATGCCACAAAGACGAAATTCTGACCTCAAGAACCCTAAACCAAGTCCAAAAAACCGTGGCCTTCAAGCAACATAGCAGCCATAGTTTTGCTTCAATTCAGATAATTCCAAGCCTTGCAATCGATTGCTGGAGTTCCTCTAAATCGATCCAGATACTCACAAGCCAGCCAAACCTCTAGAAACACGAAATCAAGAACACGATTTGCACTTTCTTTTTCAAAATCGATTTTGATTATTCATGCATATTTAACCTGTTTCGATTGTTTGTTTATGTTTAGAATGACGTTTGCAAGCTATCTGGGTGATCCGATTTGAGTTTTGATGCAAAAACCGAGCTACACCATTGTTAAGGTTTCTTAAGCTTGAATTAGGGCTTTTTGTTCAAGGAAAAATTGGACCAAACGAGTGATACCATTGAACTCAGGAACCAATTTGCAATCAAACCATGGTTTCCTAATTAATTTATATCATGTTTTCTGGATTTTGGAAATTTGCAGGTGCTTTAGTGACAGATGAAACCGTCACTATTGGTTTTTGCTACGGATCGTGTCCGTAGGTAAACGCCTGTAAAAACTTCAAATGGGGAAGAAGATGTTCTTGGCACGTGTTTTGTTTGGCATCCAAGGATCAATTTCCCTTATAATGTTATTATTTCATATGCTAACAGCGAATCCACCCAGCTCAGATGGTCAAGGCAGCGCGCGTGTATCCTGGAGGTCCCTGGTTCGAAACCTAGCAGCCTCAACTCATTTTTTATCACTTTTCCAACTAACCTTATTTTCTTATTTTCCTCATTATTTTTCCATTCAACTTAATTTCTTTTCAAATATTTTTCTAACACATTAAAATATCACAAAAAAATATTTTCTTTTTGCATTTAGGTCAGAAAAATGCTTATTTAATTTTTAGCATAAAAAATAATATTTTTCATTCATATTTTAATTAATTGTTAATTATTCGAAAAATTGAGTTTTAATTGTTTTTCCACACTAAAAATCAATCCAGAAAATTCCCAAAAAATATTTTCTCATCTAGTTAGGTCTACTAACCCTAAAACTTTTTTCCTAACTCAAAATCTTTTTCACTAACATTATTTTCTTTTATTTGCAATTTGATTCTTTTTCCGATTATTGTAATTGCTTCCAAGTTGTAATAGTTAGGAGTATTTTCTCGCATTTTCTTTTCCAATATTATGTAACTACTCATGGGATGTAATAGTTTTAATTAGGTTTTTACTTTCTGCACTCCTCAATTATGTAACTGCCCCAAAGCCATGTAATAGTGTAGGATTTACTTTCCGCACTTTATATTTCCGCAATTTACTTCCTGCACCTATAAACTGCTAGTAACTAGGCGTGTATGGCAAGATAAAATCAACATAGCAAACTCTAATCGCAAGATAAAATTATCTGAATTCAACACACTCTCTTCACACATGCACCCCTTAGGGTATTCTCTCTCGTTGCCTTTCGAACAAATGGTCAAGTCCCTCGAACGTAGGGGTATCTTAGCACTGTTGCCTACAAACATGTCACCATAGTCCCTTCGAATCAAAGATCATAGTCCCTCGATGCTGCCTAAACGAATACATGATCTCCTCCCTCGATTGTTGCCTACGAAAAGTGATGATTGTCCCTATGAATGTGCTAGGATACTCCTACAAGTTTCCTTTTATGACCATCCGATGTCCCTTCGAACATCCCTTCACATCCAACGAATAGGGTTTCCTACCAACTAATGGTATGGATAGCGTTATTCTAAAGGAAAGTAAAATACAAGGATACGACCGTTCTGAGTAGGTAATAGACTCTTAATTGCTTACTCTATCCAAACATCTTTTTACACCTCACACTTTTACAAAGTTAAAACATTTTTCCAAACGAAACATTTCCGAACACTTGGTATACATTCCAGCGTAAATTATTACGAAGTCAAAGTGAAATGCCTTTTCAAATACATTTTCAAACACACACTCAAAGAAAGTAATTTAAAGTTAGCTAAAGCAATTAAGAGCCCGTAGATAACTACGGATGAAAAGGGTGCTAACACCTTCCCTTTTCATAATCACCTCCCTTACCCAGAATCTAAACGAAGGTCTTTTCCTGTTCTTTTCACCTTCCCTTAATTGGATAAAAGAAAAGTCGATGGTGACTTTTTCTATCCGCAACATTTGCGATCAAACGCAAAACAAAACAAGTCAGTTCTCCCACCGTGTTACAGAACTGGCGACTCTACTGGGGAGACACCCTAAAAGAGAGGATACTTTAGGGATTTTAGATCACTTTACTGCTTTCTGTTTGACTTGTATGCTTTATCTTAAGGGTTTCTTGGGTATTAAACTTGTGGGGGATCCTACACCCGGATCCAGGTTTCCTTAGGTAAGTAGCAATAAATCGTCGCGACCTTTAGGCGTATACCGAAATGGTCAACATGATGGCTACGTTAGTGCGACACTTTGGATGTCCCGATGCTCCTCATGTCTAGTTGAGGAAAGTATTTGGCGTCTGCGTGGTGTCATCAACACTAACTCAAATTTTAGAACCCTAATTAATCCATCTTGGTCATTAGAAGGTAGTGAGATGGCTGGCTTTGGTGTAGACTAAGGTTGGTTGATACTCGATGCTACACTCATTAAGATTCGACTTTTGGGATGTTTCGATCGACCACTTGGTAGTCGTATTGAAATAAAGCCTACGAGAAATATCAATGATATGAGATTCCTAGAACCCGGTTACTATTATAGGACAGGATGAACCCACTCAAACTTTGGTAGGGTAGACACCTATACCTCATGAAAGCCTTAAACTTAAGGCTATTGTGTGATTTTCTTGTGATTGCTATTTGCTTAAACATGAAATCATGACATCATAACATCGCATCATCATATCATTTCTAACTATTTCAAGGACCTAGGTATTTATCTTTGCTCTATTTTGTAGGATCATGGCTTCCAGAAAGACTATCCGAATCAACTTCATGGGTATACCTTCTCAATTCAAAGAATTGGTTTCAAAAATTCCTGGTCATGCTCAGTTCATCAAAAGACATGGTTATCTGCTTGACTTGGTTATCTCCGGTTTTGAAGAAGACATGATGCACGTCTTATTCCAGTTCTTCGATCCGAAACATCACTGCTTTACATTCCCAGATTACCAGTTGGTTCCTACATTGGAAGAATTCTCTAAGCTACTTGGGATACCTATCCTTGATCAGATACCATTCACCGGTGCAGAAAAAGCTCTGAAGTATAAAGACATCGCATCAGCATTACATCTAAAGCGATCAAACATTGAAGCCAATTAGGAAACAAGAAGCGGAGTTAAGGGTTTACTTGCTAAGTTTCTGATAAAGAAAGCTCGAGAATTCCAGGTGGTTTATTTTGCACCTTCCTCAATCAGTGATGAAGAACGAGCAAAGATTGAAGTGGTCTCAAAGGCTAATGTCACTCTCTCATTCAGATATCCGTCGGTGTCTTTTCTCTCAAAAGGACTTCACTTTCATTGTGCGTTGTGGGGAATTCCCTAACGTACCCCTCCTTGGCATAAGGGGAGGCATCACTTACAACCCTTCTCTAGCTCTACGACAATTTGGTTATGCTCGAAAAGATGGTCCTCATGATATGCTTCTCCAAGACATTGTGTTCGACTACAACAACGATATCCAGAACTACCGTCAAATATTTGTGCAAGCTTGGGGCATGGTAAAGAAGACTGATACCAAGGCCTTGGGACACAAAAATTCCATTCCTTGGGAACCTTACCTCAAATGGGTGCGAGCTCGAGCTCAAAACCTCATGATGCCGTTTACACCTGTGCTACCAGTGATTATGGAACCTGTTGCTATAGGTGAAGAATCCTATACCGTTCTCCATCCAGACATGCCTACTGATTTTGAAAACTTGAAGAGATCCTAGATTCAGCTTAAAGAGGAAAAGGGTTACATTTGAACCTCAGTGCTATGCAAGCGAGAAGAAGGTACTAGAGTTGACAAAGCTACCTCACGAGGAGCGAAACATCAACACCTACTTCAACACAAAGAGGAAGCGCCCATGGGAGACTTAAAACTCTAGGAATTTGTTCTTTTATTTTTCCAAACTATCTTTTGTACTTAAAAAGAAAAAGGAAAAATAAAGAAACTAATAAAATTTTGTTCGTGCTTGTTTAAAAAATTTAAATTCCTAAGGTCCTTGAAAACATTGCATTGCATAAACATCGCATATTATGGCATAACATCTCATAGCAGGTACATCGAAGACCGATTTTCTTATTCTCTTGCTGTTTATTTCAGCAGAAATGGCTCTTGAACAGACTGTCAAAGATCTACAGGCTCAGAATGCTCAATTCCAGGAAATGTTCATCAGCTTGGCCCAAGGCCAGAAAGACCTAAAGAAGCTCATCACCAGAAAGAAGAAGACCATCAGTATCCTCAACATGGGAAGAAATCACAAGGGCCTAGCTAGGGTGGTCAGCCGGGTTGAAATCTCAGACAAGAGTGGTGAAACCGATGGAAGTATCAAGAACAGTGAAGGAATCCGTCGTGGGTTTGAAAACGAAGATGAAGACTATGTGAGCGAGCAGTATCCTCCTGATGATGACAAGTACAAGCAACTTGAAGACCGTATGAATGCTGTGGAAAATCTGAAAATATCCGGGCTGAATTTTGATGATCTGAGTCTTGTTCCTAGCATTGTAATTCCCCGCAAGTTTAAAATTCCTACCTTTGCCAAGTATGATGGCATCTCTTGCCTGAAGTTGCACTTGAAGTCCTATGTTCCTACCTTTATGGGAACACTAACAGGCCCATTCTTCAATCATCTGATTGGAAACTCTTCAGCCGGATTCACCGAGCTAATACTGACAGGAGAACGTATTGAAGCTGGAATCAAGAGCGGGAAAATACAGGTGGAATCATCTTCAAATGCTACGAAGAGATCTTTTGGTGGTAAGAAAGAAGCCAATGTTGTGTATGGTCAGAAGAGCCGTGTAAAATCTGATCGCACTCAATCTGTGGGGGAAGTTGTGATCTCCAACCCTACATCCGCGCAACCTCAACGAGACAACGCGCGTAGCCAGAACGCACCACGAAGAGAGTTTACAAAGATCAACATGCCATTGTCACAAGCATTGCAACACATGTTGAAAGCAGAGCTGATTACTTTGAGGGTTCCTCCTCAGCACGTCAACACTTCCTCTCCAAAATACAATCCTAATGCAAGGTGTGCATACCACTCCAACAGCCCAGGGAACGACACCGACAACTGTTGGGCTCTGAAGAACAAGATTCAAGACATGATTAGGATGTGAGCAAGAGAAATTGAATTCGACCCTCCTGTCGAGACTCTGAATATGATCAACAAACCAATGCCTGACCATGGTAAAAGTTCTAATGCTATTGACGAAGACTCATATGTTTACGATGTGAGCAAGCTGACTATTCCACTAATGACCGTTAAGAAAGATTTGTTGCAAGCCGGTGTATTTCCAGGATGCCCGGATGATTGTTGTTGTGTGCATCTGAAATTGACGGATGTGCTTGGTTGAGAAGGCGTATTCAGCGAATGATGGACAACCGAGAAGTGCTATTCCTGAAACCTCCCTCCATGGAGAATCTGTGTGAAGACATTTCTAAGAATCTGAAGATCGAAGAAGTAGACGAAGCCTTACCAGAAGTCTGCGATTCTTGGAGCAGCCAAGTGGAAAGTTCAATTTCATGGTTAAGTATACCGCTCCAGAAAGCTACAAGATTCCTATTGAAGATGTCAAGGCCACTGGATGGGGAGACGATTTCCCAGAAGACTATGCTGATGTAAACACAATAAGAATCTCCTCTACCGATCCTGCGCCTAGAGTGGCACCTCTCATCATTACTTCTCCCAGACCAATTCCATATTCCTCTGTGTAATACGGTGGGAGAACTGACTTTTAGATTTGTTTTGCTTTTTATCGCAAATGTTGCGGATAGCAAGAGTCGCCACCGAATTTTCTTTTATCCAATTAAGGGAAGGTGAAAAGAACAGAAAAGAGCTTCGTTAGATTCTAAGTAAGGGAGAAGGTTATGAAAAGGGAAGGTATTAGCACCCCTTTCCATCCGTAGTTATCTACGGGCTCTTAGTTGCTTCTAGCTCATCTTAAAAATTTGCTTTCTATGTGTGTGTCTGAAAAAAATGTTTTGAAAAGACATTTCGCTTTGACTTTGTAATAATTCATGTAGGAATGTATACAAAGTATTCGGAAATGTTTTGTTTTTGAAAAGAGTGTTTGAACTTTGACAAAAGTGTGAGGTGTGAAAAGTATTTTGATAGAGCAAGCAACTAAAAGTCTTATTACCTACTCAAAATGGTCGTTTTCGTGTTGTTTTACTTTCCTTTAGAATAGTGCTATCCATACCATTAGTTGGTAGTTAACCCTATTCGTTGGATGTAAAAGGGACATTCGAAGGGACATCGTATGGTCATAGAAGGCAACTTGTAGGAGTATCCTAGCACATTCGAAGGGACGATCATCATTTTTCGTAGGCAACAATCGAGGGACGAGATCATGTTTTCGTAGGCCACGTCGAGGGACTCATGATCTTTGATTCAAAGGGACTATGATGATATGTTTGTAGGCAATGGTGCTAGGATACCTCTACGTTCGAGGGACTTGACCATTTATTCGAAAGGCAATGGGAGAGAATTACCCGAAGGGGTGCATGTGTGAAAAGAGTGTGTTAAATTCAGATATATTATCTTGGAATTAGAAGTGGTCTACATTCATTTTTATCTTGCCATACACGCCTAATTACTAGCAGTTTATAGGGTGCGGAAAGTAAATTTTGGAAAGTAAAGTGCGGAAAGTAAATGTCCTACGCTATTACATGGCTTTGGGGCAGTAACATAATAGGAGTGCGGAAATTAAAATCCTAATTAAACTATTACATCCCATGAGCAGTTACATAATATTGAAAAAGAATGCGAGAAAATAAATCCTAATTATTACAACCTGGAAGCAGATACATAATAATAAGAAAATATGAGAAATCCGCATAAAAGAAAATACGTTAGTAAAACAAGGTTTTAAATGGAGAAATATGTTTTTGGGTTAGTGATGATATTTAGATGATAGAATAATTTTTTTTGGGAATTTTCTGGATTGGTTTTAATTAGAAAAAGTAATTAAAAGTCAATTTAATGGTTAATTAGCAATTAATTAAAATATGCATGCAAAAATATTAATTTTAATGTCAAAAATGAAATAAACATTTTTGTGATTAAAATGCAAAAGGAAAATATTTTTGGTGATTTTTAAATGCATGAGAAAATTGTTTGAATAGAAAATAAATTAAAAGAGAAAAATATGAAAAGAAAAAAGAAAATATGTTAGTTTTTGCAAGTGGTAAAAAAGAATTGTCAGTGCCAGGGCTCGAACCCATGCCATGCCTTTCACACGCGCGCGCTGTTACCACTGAGCCAACCTGCGTTTGGTGTTAGTATAATGAAACGAAAATGTTTTAAACGAAATTGAATTCTGAGAATCCAAAACACGCGCGAAGATCTTCATCTTCTTCGTTTGAATTTTCAAACCTATAGCGACGGCCTTGTTTGTCGCTACAGCCCCTGCAAAATTCAAAAATCTCATACAAGCAATATAAATTCATTGTGAGTACATGGTTCGATTGAGTTTTGTCTCCTGAACACGATGGTGGTCTTAGTTTTGGCCAATTTTTCCTATTTCAGAAAACCCCAATTAGAGCATACGAACCCTAACCATGGTGAATTCCAATTCAGGTGTCTAAACTCCAATTAACCTATGCAGAAAGTTTCGAAACTCCATTCTAAACACAAACAAAGCATCAAAACATGTTAAATATGCATAAAAATCAAAAATTGAAATTGTGTTAGAATGTGCAAACCGAAATCGTGTGTGTGTGATTCTGGGCTTGTTGATGGCTTGTGAGTATCTGGATCGATTCAAGGGACCTCCAGGAATGCAATGGAATGCTTACAATCGATTGAAACAAACTGAAACTAGGGCTGCAAGTTGCTTGTACCACACGGTTTTTTGAGCTTTGTTAGGGTTCTTAGAGGCAGAATTTTCGTCCTTGTGTCATGTGAATGCATTGTGTACTTATAGTGGATGGATTTAGGTCAAGAATCATGAGGAAATAATGTACCAATCAATGAGAAAATATTTGATTTGGTATAAAACTAAATATTGCCTTTTTGATCAAATTTCAATCAATTCCTTTGCCAATTAATTCCAATTTCTAATTTTCCAGCTTGTGTGGCTTGCTTGGTCCTCAAGAATGAGAGAAAAATCCAATTTGCATTTAATTTTGATTTTCTACATTTAACTTTAATTTAATTGGCTTTTAAATGATTAAAATCCAAAATAAATAGAAAATAAAAGATAAAATTCACGGCCTTGGGCTTGGAGGTTCCAATTCAGCTGAGGAACAAGTTTGAACCAAGAAAAGTTAGGCCCATTTGCAAAATTTTGGATTTTGTCAAGTATTTCTCTTTGTGCATCTCTTCAAAAATGCTCAACTTGTGCAAGGTGTATCTTGCTCAATTTTTAACATTTTTGGGTGTTCTTGGACTTTTTAGAAAGCTCTAGATGTCCTGTAAACAACCTCTTTGGTTTCATCTCAATTGAAGTTTCCATGCTCAATAACACTTCTTTACAAAAAGTTGACTTTTTGTTGACCTTGAAAAGGACCCGTAATGTTTTGATCCATATCTTCCAAATGAAGCATTTTCTAACCAAGCTTGTGATACATGAAGTTGTAGAGAATTTAATTCTCTTCAAAATGAGAGGTGGTGGAAAACATTCTGACAAAGTATGAGAAAGTTATGCCTGGTCAAAGTTTGTTGACTTTTGTCTCAGAAAGCCCAATTTAGAAACTTTGACTTTTGATGAAATCTTGAGTTTTCTTGATGAATCATGATCAACCCTTGATCAAATGATGAATATCACTTCAAAATATGGATGTTGACCAAAAATTATGAAGTTTGAATGTATGTTGACCACAGTTGACTTTTTGTTCAATACAACTGATTTTCAACCATCTGGGCAAATGTCTGAGGAAACTTGACTTGTAAGGCTTGAAACTTGACATGGAGATTCTTTGAAGCATATGATGAGGCATGATGACCACTGAAAGTGTTGGAGGCCCAACCTGGCTTGAGGATGGCCAAACCCTAGTTTGGGTTGATTGCTCTGGAGAGGGTTTGTCTGGTCAACCCTTGTGAAATCCTTGAGTATGGATATGTGAAATATCTTGAGAAGTAAGAGGACAAATTTTGGGGTATGACAGTTTCCCCTGTTCAATATTCTTGTACTGGAAGGGTTAGATTGGAATGCTTGCCTTTCGTGACCTGGTGGTAGAAGATGATTGAACACTTGAGTACACCTGAAAATTTGCACTTGCTGTTGATTGATGATGCATAGGAATGGGCTTACAGATGCCATTTGGAGAAGTTGGAGACTTCACCGGGGAATGAGTCGTACGTTAGACTCAAAAACGTCGCCTGAATAGGAGAATCGTTGGAGATGGGCTTAAGATGCCATCCGGAGATACTGATGCTGGGGAACGACCTGTACGCTAGGCTATGTGGATATTCCTGAAAGAAGAAGGGAGCATGGAGATGGGCTTAAGATGCCATCCAGAGAGAGTTGTACGTTAGACTTCGCGCTCGTCTTTGAATGAAGTTATTGATTTATATTGGTTTTTAACCAAATATGCAGCATTCTGAAAGTGGAGAGATGTCGACAAATAGTCGGAGATGGACTTAAGATGCCATCCAAGGCAACTGAGTCGTACACCAAACTCTGTAGTTGCTGTTGATAATAAGAGAGAGTCAGAATAAACCTTCGTCTTGGTTACTCTGGGGGGATAATAGTCGGCAAAATATGGATAGCTTCCCTGTCGTGTTTCGGGTGTCGATCCAATGATTGTTGTCGGAGGACAACTTGGGTGGTCGTGCAGATAAGGTTTCCCGTCTTGCTTCGGGTACTAATCCTGGACCTTCCATTTGGAAATGATTTTTATGGTCTTTCGGATAGGGTTTCCCATCTTGCTTCGGGTATTAATCCTGGACCTGCTGTCACGATCACTCAGATAGGTTTCCCGTCTTGCTTCCGGTATTAATCTTTGACCTTTCGCTTAGAAGTAATTCTTACCTGTTGGGTAAAAAACAAAAGAAACTTTGACAGGATATAGTTAGCTTTATGCAGATTATGATGCATGACAAAGTGTATGAATGATATATGCACATGTTATGACTTTTATGAATAATGTATGAATGATAGATGTTGTGGTATTTCAAAACATATCCATCTTGAAGAAGATGTGAATGTCTTGCTGGAGATTTCTAACTTCTTCTTGGGGATGAAGTTGATGAAAACCCTGCTTTGGAGGGGAAGGAAAATGTCTTTGATTCCTCCGATGTACTATCTGACCAAGTTTCGAGCCTAGATATCAATGCTGCTGGGAATAATAGAAACCGAGAGATACTCCACTGGGGATCTTGTGCGTAGACCCTGTTGAGGACAGTAGAAACTGGGAGACACTCCGCTGGGGATCTCGTGCATAGATCTTGTTGGGGAGTGTCTGATTGTTGCTGGGAGATGGAGCTTGAAGAATCTGGAGCCTGCCGAAGCCTCCGGCTGGGGAATAAGAGATGTAGGTTTCCTCCGATGCACTATCTGACCAAGTTTCGAGTTTGGATATTGCTGCTGTCGGGGGAACGATAATCGTTGGGAGATATTCTGCTGGGGATAAATACCTCTGCTGGAGATGAACCGTTACTGCTTGGAGACTGACGTAACAAGGTTAAGCTGGTTGAAACCACTGCTCAGGGACTAACGTGATGAAACTTGGAATATTGGGACTAGTGGAAAGAAATTTGTACTCCGCCGGAGAAGATTTGCGGTGAGCAATGGCTCTGTGGGGATTGTACTCTACAGGGGAACGTATTGGTGACTTTCGTCGTCATCTCAAATCCTAGAGCCTGTAGTAATTACTTTCGTACGTCCGCTTTTCGCATGTTTGTGAACAAATGTTTACTGTCAGATGCATATAATCATTCAAAGCAATCGCTGGACTTTATGCAAAAACAAACAATAGCGAACATTGTAAAAATAAAGAACTTGTATTAATTTTAAAGGTGGCGTATGGCCAAGCAGTTTGTATACAAGGAAAGTAAAAAGCTATGCAGAAACAATCTCGTTGAGTTTCAACTATGCTGGTACTCATATATTTTGACTATCTCATCTCCGTGCTGTCAGTAGAAAGTGAATGGATTGATTTTCGCCATTTGAATCTTGAATGCTGATAGTAGTAGTTTGTAGGTAGGTGATATAGACGAGACATAGTCGTACGCTTGAATCCCTAACTTTTGCCTAGACCGCCTTTCGGGTTTTCAGTCTACCGGGATACCCTTTTTTGCCAAGCCGCCTTTGCAAGTTTTCGACTTGCCGCGTGTACATTTTTTTTATATATCCTTAACTTTTTCCAGAACCTCTTTGGTTCGCCAGGATGCCCTTATTTTTGCCTAGGTCAGTCGACCTAGCGGGTCTTGTTCATGCATAGTATTTTTTGACTATGTCTGCGTTCACAGGGTGTGGGAAGTCTTCGCCATCCATGGTGCTAAGTATCATAGCTCCGCCTGAAAATACTGATTTTACTACAAATGGTCCCTCATAGGTGGGAGTCCATTTGCCCCTGGGATCACCTTGTGGAAGGATGATGCGCTTGACTACTAGATCACCGACATTGTAGACTCGGTGTTTCACTTTCTTGTTAAATGCTCTGATCATTCGCTTCGGATAGATCTATCCATGGCAGATGGATGCGAGTCGTTTCTCATCAATTAAATTGATCTGGTCAAGACGAGTCTGGATCCATTCGTCTTCGTCCAACTCTGCGTCCTGGAGGACTTAGGTTGAAGGTATCTGAACCTCGATGGGTAGGACTGCTTCTATACCTTATACGAGAGAGAAGGGGGTTGGCCTTGTAGATGTCCGTACTGTAGTGCGATAACCATGGAGAGAAAATGGAAACATCTCATGCCAATCCTTGTAAGTCACTGTCATCTTCTGTATGATCTTCTTGATATTCTTGTTGGCGGCTTCCACTGTGCCATTTATCTTAGGCCGGTGTGGAGAAGAGTTGTGATGCTTGATCTTGAACTGCGTGCAGAGTTCGGTGATCATTTTGTTGTTGAGGTTAGAACCGTTATCTGTGATAATCCTTTCGGGAGTGCCATACCGACAGGTAAGATTATGCTTGATGAATCGAGCCACAACATTCTTGGTAACATATGCGAACGAGGCTGCTTCTACCCACTTGGTGAAATAATCAATTGCCACAAGAATGAAACGATGGCCGTTGGAAGCGGTGAGCTTGATTTCTCCGATCATGTCAATGCCTAACATTGCAAAAGGCCAAGGAGCGGTTAAAACATTCAGTGGTACTGGAGGTACGTGCACTTTGTCTACGTATATCTGGCATTTGTGACAAGACCGAGCATAGCGGTGACAATCAGCTTCCATGGTGGACCAATAGTAACCTGTTCTCAGAATCTTCTTAGCCATTGTATGTCCACTGGAGTGGGTACCGAACGTGCCTTCGTGTAACTCTTCCATGATTCGTGTCGCAGTTTTCTGATCTACACAGCGGAGTAAGCACAAATCGTGGTTGCACTTGTACAAGATGTCGTTGCTGAGAAAGAATTTGGATGCAAATCTTCTCAAGAACTTCTTATCATTGAAAGACGCCCCTGCGGGATATTCTTGAGTCTCAAGATACCTCTTCACTTCGTAAAACCAAGGTTTCTCTTCTATATCAAGTTCATAACAGTATGCCGGTTCGTCAAACTTTTCGATGATGATTTGGGGAGCCTCGTTGTGCCATTTGACCTTCAACATAGATGACATAGTAGCTAATGCGTCTGCCAACTGATTCTCTTCTCGTGGAATGTGATCGAAAGTAATCTCTTCGAAGTAGGGGATCAAACCCATAACATGCTCTCGATATGGAATGAGATTTGGATGCCTCGTATCCCATTCGCCCTTTATCTGACTGATCACTAAAGCTGAGTCTCCGTACACTTGCAAGAATTTGATTCTCAAGTCAATAGCAGCTCTAATACCCATGATGCACGCTTCGTATTCGGCCATGTTGTTAGTGCAACTGAAACATAATCTGGCGGTGAAAGGCGATGTCCATTGTAGAGATGTAATGATGGCACCAATGCCATTGCCAAGCGTTGAGGCTCCATCAAAGACCATAGTCCATCGATCCCCGCTCGTGTCCTTCGCTTGGTCCTGGTTATTCGTAATCGGTAACTAACAAAACATCTTCATCTGGAAATTCGAACTGCATAGACTGATAGTCATCTACGGCTTGATGAGCCAAGTGATCGGCTACTACACTTCCTTTGTTCGCTTTCCGAGAAGTATATTGGATGTCATATTCGGTCAAGATCATTTTCCATCTTGCTATTCTTCCGGAGAGAGCTGGTTTCTCGAATATGTATTTTATCAGATCCATCTTCGAAATCAACAAAGTGGTGTGAGTCAACATATACTGTCTTAGTCGCCGAGCAGCCCAAGCCAAAGCGCTGCAAGTTTTCTCGCGCTGTGAGTATCTTGTTTCACAGTCGGTAAACTTTTCGCTAAGGTAATATATTGCATACTCTTTTCGACCAGACTCGTCATGTTGCCCCAACACACACCCCATTGAGTTCTCTAAAACTGTCAAGTACATGACAAGAGGTCTTTCTTCGGCAGGCGGCATCAGGATAGGAGGATTATGTAGGTACTCCTTGATTTTGTCAAACGCGATATGGCAATCGTCGTTCCATTCCACCACTTGATCTTTCTTCAGCAACTTGAAGATTGGCTCACAAGTAGCAGTTAGATGTGCAATGAATCTGGAAATGTAGTTCAGTCGTCCCAAGAAACCTCTGACTTCTTTCTCGATGTGGGGAGCCGGCATTTATTGAATAGCTTTAACCTTGGCGGGGTCAACCTCAATACCTTTACCACTGACAACAAACCCTAGGAGCTTACCGGATCTGACTCCAAAGGTGCAGTTGTTAGGATTGAGTCTTAGTTTGTACTTCTTCAGTCTATCAAATAGTTTCCGCAAATGATCAAGATGTTCCTCTTCAGTCTGTGATCGAACTATCAGGTCGTCGACATAGACCTCCATCTCGTGATGAATCATGTCATGAAATAATGCCACCATGGAACGCTGATAAGTGGCGCCATCATTCTTCAGTCCGAACGACATGACCTTGTAGCAGAAAGTGCCCCACTGTGTAATGAAAGTAGTCTTCTCCATGTCTTCAGGAGCCATTTTGATCTGATTGTAACCGGAGAAACCATTCATGAAGGAGAAAACCTTATGCTGAGCGGTGTTGTCAATCAGAATATCAATATGAGGAAGTGGAAAATGTTCTTTTGGACTTGCTTTGTTCAAATCTCGGTAATCCACGCACATTCGTACTTTACCATCCTTCTTAGGCACGGGTACCACGTTTGCAACCCACTATGGATAAGAAGTAACAACTAGAAAACCGGCGTTGAAATGCTTCATAACTTCGACTTTGATTTTCTCTGACATCTCGTGACGCGAATGCGCTTTTTGTGGAGAAAACCTTCTTTTGTCGGAAATCGGTGTACCATAATGTCAATGTCTAAACCCGACATGTCTTCATATGACCAAGCAAAAACCTCGATATAGTCTCTTATCTGTCTTCATTAGTACCTAGATTTCACCTCTTCGTGGTTGTGGTCAGATAACTCGTTCTTCTTGTAGGATCGACAAGGTCTCTGGCACTTCACAATCTTCCTCACCTTCGCCTTCGCTTGGTAGATCGGATTATCAAAGTCATATTTAGCAATAGCATAGTATATCAACGAGATTCGAGTGAATCATAGTATCATGGGTGTGTGAACACATAGCTTTTGAAGGGTTGACAAAGTAAAAGAAAGAGAATAACACTTAAATGCAAAAGTCCAATGATTTTATTGAATGAAAATATGCAAATGACAGATAATAACCCTCACAAACGAGCCGTGATGCCCCGGGCAAGGCACTAGGCTTTAAAGTTTATTGTTCAAAGCGTAAAAAAAAAACATAACGAAAACAAAAGTCTGCCTAAAGGAGATTGGTATGACGCCTTCAGTCTTCCAATTGTTGAGTCCGTTGTGGGGAGTTGGGAAGATCCATTTGCTGATGTCGAAGTCGATGTCGTTGTCTTCTATAGCATGAACTCCATCTTTGCTGATGCGGAAGGGAAGTTTGCCGCACGTTCGCGTATCATCTTCGACCTTTGATGGTGAAACCTAAACCGCCTTGTCGATTTGAAAGGAAGATCGTGAGCTGACCCCAAATAGTACTACCTCCTTCTTCAACTACTTGAGCATCTTTCAATGAGGCCATCCTAGGCGGAACTTGGTAACTTGTGTGGGCGAGAGTCAACAGCATGACTCTTGGAACTGCTTTCAAAGCTTGACAGGAGTTTCAAGAATTCACCTTCCATCTCGAGGTATCGGAATGACCGATGACGACCATGTATTCCTCTTCACCGATATTGTAACAACTTTCCCTTGATTGGGTATTTCATGCGGCAAGGTATGGCATGTATCCAAGGGCGTCCAACTAGGAAAGAGTAAGATGGACGGATGTCCATGACAAAGAAAATGGAGTCGAAAGTCCGGGAACCAACTTTTTAGCAAAATGAGCTTCCAAGCATCGCTCGCTTGGAACCAAGCTCTCACAATTATGTCGCTGGGCTTCAAGACCAATCCTTCAACATCAAGTCGGTCGAAAGGACTCTTCGGTAGGATATTCAGAGCAGAACCGGTGTCTACCAAAACATGAGACAACGTAACGCCCTTGCATTCAACAGAGATGTGCAAGGCTTTGTTGTGTTTCTTTCCTGCAGGAGTCAAATCAACATCAGAGAACCCTAGGCCGTTTTTGGCAGCCAGGCTAGCAATACAAACTTCAAACTGATCAGTAGTAGTGTCTTGCGGTACGTGAGCATTCTTCAGAAACATCACCAAGGCCTTAGCATGAGCTTAGAGAACAATAGAAGAGAAAGCATGGAGATTTTGGACGGAGTCTGTCCCAACTGTTCCACAACATTGTAGTCACTCTTCTTGATTATCTTCAGAATTTCCTCCATTTCTCGTTTGGAGGTGTCTTCAACAACTTCCTTTGGTACCTCTGTTTGAGCAGGATGAGTTATTGGTTCTTTCCCTCTAGCTTCGGGAACTGGTTCGATAGCTGGAATGCGAGCTGGAGTCGCAGTGTCTTTTGGAGGAGAGATCTCTGGAGAAAACACTCTTCCGGTTCTGGTCACCTTACTTGATCCGGTGATTTGTCAATGTTAGGAATGATAGCTTCAACTGTAAGGTCCTCAACGGTCAGAGGGTCTTGTTTGACGCCATGATAGTAAACCTCGGCTCCATAGTTCCACGATATAGCTTTGTCAGAGGAATATGGAACTGGTCTGGGAGAAGTAATGATGAGAGGTGCCACTCTAGGCACAGGATCAGCAGAGGAAATCCTTATTGTGTTAACATCAGCATAGTCTTCTGGGAAATCGTCTCACCACCCGGCCGCCTTAACATCTTCAATATGAATTTTGTAGCTTTTAGGAACAGTATACTTCACCATGTAATCGAACTTTCCACTTGGCTGCCCCAAGGTATCCCATACTTCTGGTACAGTTTCGCTCACATCTTCGACCTTCAGATTCTTAGACATGTCTTCACACAGATTCTCCACAGGTGAAGGTTTCAGGAATAGCACTTCTCGCGGTTATCCATCATGCACTGAATACGTCTTCTCAACCAAGCAGAACCTTCAGGTGCAGATGGGCACCACCGACAGTTCTCTGGGCATCCTGGGTTGACACCGGTGTCATACCCTAAAATTTTCCCTCCATCTTCTCAAGATATTCCATACATCTATGCTCAAGGATTCCCCAAGAGTTGATCAGACAAACTCTCTCCTAGACAATTAACCCAAACTAGGGTTTGGCATTTCTCAGACCCAGATGGACTTCTAACACCTCCAATGGTTTTCATGCCTCTTCATATGTTTCAAAGATTCTCCATGTCAAGTTTCAAGCTTCACAAGTCAAGTTTCTTCAGACAATTGCTCAGATGGTTGAAAATCAGTTGTATTGGACAAAAAGTCAACTGTGGTCAACATACAGTCAAAACTTCTGATTTTTGGTCAACATCCTCATTTTGAAGTTACATTCATCATTTGATCAAGGGTTGATCATGATTCATCAAGAAAACTCAAGATTTGCTCAAAAGTCAAACTTTCTAAATTAGGGTTTCTAGGTGAAAAGTCAACTGAACTTTGACTGATCATAACTTCTTCATACTTTCTCAGAAATTTTTCCACCACCTCTTGTTTTGAAGGAAATTCAATTCTCTACAACTTCATCTCTCACAAGAATGTCCAAAAAATGCTTCATTTGAGAGGTATAGCCCAAAACATTACAGGTCATTTTCAAAGTCAACAAAAAGTCAACTTTTTGTTTTGGAGATATATTGAGCATGGTAACTCCAATTGAGATGAAACCAAAGAAATTGTTTAGAGGACTCTTAGAGCTTTCCAAAAAGTCCAAGAACTCTCAAAAATGTGGAAAATTGAGCAAGATGCACCATTCACAAGTTGGGGAATTTTGGAAGAATGCACAAAGAGAGATACTTCTAAAAATCAAATTTTTTGCAAATGGGCTTGCTTTTTCTTCATCCAAACTTATTCCTCATATAATTAGGAATATCCAAGCCCAATGCCACGATTTTTGATTTATTTTTCTATTTAATTTGTAATTTATTTATTTAAATGCAAATTAAATTTAAAAATAAAGTACAAAATTAAAATTAATTGCAAAGATTGATTTTATTCTTTCCTTGAGATCCAATCAACCCATTAAAAGCCAGCAATTTCGAAATTTGATCAAATTGGCAAGATTGGATTGGAATTTATTCAAGTTTTGAAAATTTGATTTTATGCAAAAAATCAAATTTGATTTGCTTTGAATGGTGATTGATTCTTACCAAAAACAATGCCAAATCCTCCCAATATAAATACTTGATGCATACCAATCGAAAGAGAACAGAAAAATTGCTCTAGAAACCCTATTCTCAAACTGAAAAAACCGTGGCAAGCAAGCAAGGTGTAATCCTATCTCCAGCCATTCTCAACTGATTTTGAGGTGTCCATTGCATTCCTTGAGGTCTTTAGAGTTGATCCAGACTCTTACATCATTCAAAACCATCCAGAATCGTGAAAACTGAAATCGGTTTGCTCTTGAATTTTCAAATTTCGATTTCTCATATTCATGCATTATTAACACGATTTGTTGTTGTTTTTGTGTTTAGTGACAAGTTTGCAAACTTTCTGGGCAAGCCAATTGAATTTCCATGGCCTGAATCGTGTTATACCATAGCTAGGGTTTCTGAGCTCGAATTAGGGCTTTGCTTAAATGGAAAAATTGGACAATAGGACCTGTACCATCGTGTTCGGAACGATCTCAAGAATCGAACCATGCCTTTAGAACTTATTTATTTTATGTGTGCTGGATTTTTGATTGTAGCCAGGGACCTAGCGTCGAGCAATGGCCGACGCTGAAAATTCAAAAATTCAAAAGGTTGAAGACGAAGCTTGGCGCGAGCGGGGAGAGGCCAGGAGACGACGCGTGTTATCTTCCATTCGTTCCATTTCAAAACACAGATGCACACATGGCGTGGTGGCAAAGGCGCTCACTGTTTCCAGATGCCCTCAAGGGTCATGGGTTCGAATCCGTTCAGGGCCAGTTTTGCTTCTTTTTTTTACAAACTCATTATTTTCTATATTTTTCATATTTTAATTTATTTTAATATTTTCCATTCATTTTAATTTCTTTTCCATATTTTATTCCTGCATTAAAAAATTATCAAAAATTATTTTTCTTTTTGCATTATTTTCATAAAATCTTTATTTAATTTATAAAATAAAAAAAAATAATTTTGCATGCATATTTATGTTTATTCATAATTTTGCATTTAATTCACTTTTAATTGCATTTGAATTATTAAATCTTTTCCAAAAAATCCCAAAAATTATTTTAGCATATTTATGTTATTTCCAGCATGTAATAATTTTCTCATATAAAAATTTGCATTTTTACTAACATTTTTCTCTTATTCGATTCATCTCGTATTTTCCGATTTTGCATTCTTTTACAGGTTGATCCGGTTCGGACGGTTTTTCTTTTATCGTTTTATTTTTTCAATAATGTAATTGCTCATGGGATGTAATAGTTAACTAGGCTTTTATTTTCCGCATTTTCTGATTATGTAACTGCCCCAAAGCCATGTAATAGCGTAGGACATTTATCTTTCCGCATTTTACATTCCGCATTTTAATTTCCGCACCCTATAAATTGCTAGTAACTAGGCGTGTATGGCAAGATAAAATTGAACTTAGCCCACTAATTTTCAAGATTAACATATCTGAAATTAACACACTTTTTCACACATGCACCCCTTAGGGTAATTCTCTCTCGTTGCCTTTTCGATTCAAATGGTCATGTCCCTCGAACGTAGAGGTATTCTAGCACCATTGCCTTCAAAACAAATCATCATAGTCCCTTCGATACAAAGATCATAGACCCACGATGTCGCTTCCGAATACATGATCTTGACCCTCGATTGTCGCCTACGAAAAATGATGATAGTCCCTTCGAATGTGCTAGGATACTTCCTACAAGTTGCCTTCAATGACCATCCGATGTCCCTCCGAATGTCCCGCTTACATCCAACGAATGGAGCTACCTACTAACTAATGGTATGGCTAGTGCTATTCTAAAGGAACGTAAATAATATGAAAACGACCAATTCTGAGTAAGTAATAAAGACTTTTAGTTGCTTGCTCTATCAAAACACTTTTCACACCTCACACTTTTTTTCAAAAGTTCAAACTCTTTTCAAAACGAAACATTTCTGAACACTTTGTATACATTCCTACATGAATCATTACAAAGTCAAAGCGAAATGCCTTTTCAAAACATTTTTGTCAGACACACACACAGAAAGCAAACCTTTAAAGATGAGCTAGAAGCAACTAAGAGCCCGTAGATAACTACGGATGGAAAGGGGTGCTAATACCTTCCCTTTTCATAACCTTCTCCCTTACTTAGAATCTAACGAAGCTCTTTTCTGTTCTTTTCACCTTCCCTTAATTGGATAAAAGAAAATTCGGTGGCGACTCTTGCTATCCGCAACATTTGCGATAAAAAGCAAAACAAATCTCAGAGTCGGTTCTCCCACCGTATTACAGAACTGGCGACTCTGCCGGGGAGACACCCTAAAGAGAGAATACCTTAGGGATTTTTAGATCATTTTTACTGCTTTCTATTTGACTTGTATGCTTTACTTTTAAGGGCTGCTTGGGTATTATACTTATGGGGGATCCTACACCCGGATCCAGGTTTCCTTAGGTAAGTAGCAATAAATCGTCGCGACCTTTAGGCGTATACCGAAATGGTCAACATGATGGCTACGTTAGTGCGACACTTTGGATGTCCCGATGCTCCTCATGTCTAGTTGAGGAAAGTATTTGGCGTCTGCGTGGTGTCATCAACACTAACTCAAATTTTAGAACCCTAATTAATCCATCTTGGTCATTAGAAGGTAGTGAGATGGCTGGCTTTGGTGTAGACTAAGGTTGGTTGATACTCGATGCTACACTCATTAAGATTCGACTTTTGGGATGTTTCGATCGACCACTTGGTAGTCGTATTGAAATAAAGCCTACGAGAAATATCAATGATATGAGATTCCTAGAACCCGGTTACTATTATAGGACAGGATGAACCCACTCAAACATTGGTAGGGTAAACACCTATACTTCATGCAAGCCTTAAACCTAGGGCTATTGTGTGATTTGTTTGTGCTTGTTAAACATGACGTCATAACATCATCACATTGCATATAATTTCTAACTATTTCAAGGACCTAGGGATTTATCTTTGCTCTGTTTTGTAGGTATTATGGCCTCTAGAAAGACTATCCGAATCAACTTCATGGGTATACCTTCTCAACTCAAAGAATTGGTTTCAGAAATTCCCGACCATGCTCAGTTCATCAAAAGACATGGTTATCTACTTGATTTGGTTATCTCCCGGTTTTGAAGAAGATATAATGCATGTCCTATTCCAGTTCTTCGATCCGAAACACCATTGCTTTACATTCCCCGACTATCAGTTGGTTCCTACCTTGGAAGAGTTCTCTAAGCTACTTGGGATACCTATTCTTGACCAAATGCCATTCACCGGTTTGGAAAAGGTTCCTAAGTACGAAGACATTGCATCCGCCCTTACATCTTAAGCACTCAGACATTGAAGCCAATTGGGAAACTAGAAGCAGAGTTAAGGGTTTACTTTCTAAGTTCCTAATTAAGAAAGCTCGAGAATTCCTCAAGGTTATGAGTTTCCGTGCATTTGAAAACATTGTGGCCTTGCTAATTTATGGTTTGGTTCTATTCCCTAACTCGGATCAATTCATAGATGTCAACGCCATCAAGTTGTTCCTTACCCGTAATCCAGTGCCTACTTTACTTGGAGACATCCTACATTCTCTCCACACTCGTACTACTAAGAGACAAGGAACTCTCATGTGTTGTATACCGTTACTTTCAAGGTGGTTTATTTCGCACCTTCGTCCATCAGTTTTGAAGAACGAACAAAGGATGAAGTGGTCTCAAAGACTAATGTCACTCTCTCATTCAGATATCCGTTGGAGTCTTTTCTCTCAAAAAGACTTTACCTTCATTGAGCGTTGTGGAGAATTCCCTAATGTACCACTCCTTGGTATAAGGGGAGGTATTACTTACAACCCTTCTCTAGCTCTACGTCAGTTTGGTTTTGCTCGAAGAGATGGTCCGCATGATATGCTTCTCCAAGATGTTGTGTTTGACTACAACCACGATCTCCAGAATTACCGACGAAGGTTCGTACATGCTTGGGGCATGGTAAAGAAGACTGATACCAAGACTTTGGGGCACCAAAACCCCACTCCTTGGGAACCTTACCTCAAATGGGTGCGAGCTCGAGCTCAAAACCTCATGATGCCATTCCCGGTTCTACAAAGTGATTATGGAACTGTTGCTATAGGTGACGACTATATCTTTCTCCATCCTAACATGCCTACTGATTTTGAAGACTTGAAGAGATCCTGGATTCAGCTAAAAGAAGAAAGGGATACGTTTGAAGCTCAGTGTTATGCAAGTGAGAAGAAAGTGCTAGAGTTGACCAAGCTACTTCACGAGGAGCGCAACATCAACGCCTACCTCGGCACCAAAAGAAAGCGCCCATGGGAGACCTAGAAGCTTTATGATTTATATGTTTTTCTTGCTTTGAACTATCTTTTGTACTTAAAAAGAAAAAGAATAAAAGAGAACTAATATTTGTTTGTTCATTGCTTGTTTAACAAATTTAAATCCCTTAGAGTCCTTGAAAACATTGCATTGCATTCGCATAAACATTGCATAGCATAGCATAACATTGCATCACAGGTACATTGGAGATTGGTTTTCTCATTTTCTCGCTATTTATTTTAGCAGAAATGGCTCTCTAACAATGTCAAAGATCTCCGTGTTCGAATCGGCTTCAACAGATGTTCACTAGCTTGGTCCAAGGCCAAGAAGATCTGAAAAAGCTCATCAACAGAAAGAAGAAGGTTGTGGGTCTACTCAACATGGGCAGACGCTACAAAGGTGGTCCTAAAAGGGTCAGTCGGATTGAACTCTTTGAAGACAGTGTCAAGAATGAGGGGAGTAACAAGGGTGATGGCGAAGGCAACCAGCGTGAGCCTGAGAAAGGTGGAGATGATCAATACGATCATAGCCAGTACTCTGATGAAGATGACAAGTACAAACAACTTGAAGACCGTTTGAATGCTGTGGAAAATCTGAAAATGTCCGGGCTGAATTTTGATGACCTGAGTCTTGTTCCTGGTGTTGTGATTCCTCCCAAGTTCAAAGTTCCTACCTTTGCCAAGTATGATGGCATTTCTTGTCCGAAGCTGCACCTGAAGTCCTATGTTCAGAAGATTAACCCCCACACTGATGACAGAAAGTTGTGGATGCACTATTTTTAAGAGAGTTTGTCCGGGACTCAGTTGGAGTGGTATTGTCAGCTAGAGAATGACCGTATCCGTACTTGGAGTGACTTGGCTGATGCTTTCTACAGACAGTATGAGTACAATGCTGAATTGACACCCACTCGCATGCAACTACAAAGCATGTCCATGGGTCGCGATGAGAAGTTCAAGGAGTATGCTCAGAAGTGGAGAGATTTAGCAGGCAGAGTTCAACCACCCTTGTCCAATAGGGAGTTGGTTGATATGTTCATGGGAACATTGTCAGGTCCATTCTTCAATCATCTGATTGGAAACTCTTTAGCCGGTTTCACCGAACTAATATTGACAGGCGAACGAATTGAAGCTGGTATCAAGAGTGGAAAAATTCAGGTAGAGTCATCATCAAATGCTGCGAAGAGATCTTTTGGTGGTAAGAAAGAGGCCAATGCTGTGTATGGTCAGAAGAACCGAGCCAAGACCGACCGTGCTCAATATGTGGGGGCAGTTGTGATCTCCAATCCTACATCAGCACAACCTCAGTGAGACAACGCTGAGCGCGCCACGAAGGCATTTAAGATCAACATGCCTTTGTCGCAAGCCTTGCAACACATGTTGAAAGCGAGTGATTACCTTGAGGATCCTCCTCGTAATGTCAACACTTCCTCTCCGAGATACAATCCTAATGCTAAGTGTGCTTACCATTCCAATAGCCCCGGACACAGTACTGATGATTGTTGGGCTCTGAAGAATAAGATTCAGGATATGATTGAAGCTAAGCAGATTGAGTTTGATCCTCCTATTGAGACTCCGAATGTGATCAATGCGCCTATGCCTAACCATGACAAGAGTTCCAACGCTGTTGGTGACGATACTTATGTTTTCAACATAGATGACTTGACCATTCCTTTGATGACTGTTAAGAAGGATTTGCTGCAAGCCGGTGTCAATCCAGGATGCCCAGAGAATTGCCGTTGGTGCCCATCTGCGCCCGATGGTTGTGCTTGGTTAAGAAGACGTGTCCAGTGCATGATGGATAACCGTGAGATACTATTCTTGAAACCACCTGTGCAGAAGCTGTGTGAAGATATGTCTAAGCTGAAGATCGGAGATGTGAATGAAACTATACCATCTGTGTGGGATACCTTGGGGCAGCCAAGTGGAAAGTATGATTACATGGTGAAGTACTCTGTTCCTGAAAGCTACAAAATTCCTATTGAAGATGTCAAAGTGACCGGATGGGGTGACGACTTCCCAGAAGACCATGCTGATGTTAACACTATAAGGATTTCCTCTGCTGATCCTGCGCCTAGAGTGGCACCTCTCATTAGCACCTCTCCCAGACCAGTTCCCTATTCCTCTGACAAGGCTATCCCTTGGAATTATGGATCTGAAGTTTAGTGTCATGGTGTCAAGCAAGATCCTCTGACCATTGAAGACCTTACAGTTGAAGCTTCCATTCCTGACATTGACAACATCACCGGATCAAGTAAGGTGACCAGAACCGGAAGGGTATTCTCTCCAGAGATCTCTCCTCCAAAAGACACCGCGACTCCAGCTCGCATTCCAGCTACTCAACCAATATCCCCAGCCAGAGGGAAAGAACCAGTAACTCACCCTGCTCAACCAGTAGTACCAAAGGAAGTTACTAAAGACACCTCCAAACAAGAAATGGAGGAAATTCTGAAGATTATCAAGAAGAGTGACTACAACGTTGTGGATCAGTTGGGACAGACTCCGTCCAAGATCTCTATGCTTGCTCTGCTCTTGTGCTCTGAGGCCCATGCTAATGCCTTAGTGAAGTTTCTGAAGAATGCTCACGTGCCGCAAGACACTACTACTGACCAGTTCAAAGTTTGTATTGCTAGCCTGGCTGCCAATAACGACCTAGGCTTCTCTGATGCTGATTTGACTCCTGCCGGAAAGAAACATAACAAAGCCTTGCACATCTCTGTTGAATGCAAGGGCACTACATTGTCTCATGTGTTGGTGGATACCGGTTCTGCTCTGAACATCCTACCAAAGATTGCTTTTGTTCGCCTTGATGTCGAAGGGTTGGTTCTGAGACCCAGTGACATCATCGTGCGAGCTTTTGATGGTTCTAAGCGAACAGTACTTGGAGAGCTCACTCTGCCTGTTAAAGTCGGTTCCCAGACTTTTGACTCTACTTTCTTTGTCATGGACATCCGTCCAGCTTACTCTTGCCTACTTGGACGCCCTTGGATACATGGGGCAGGCGCTGTTACCTCTACCCTGCATCAGAAGCTGAAGTACCCGGTGAAAGGGAAGGTTGTTACAGTGTGTGGTGAAGAAGAGTATATGGTCAGTCATCTACAGTCTTTCCGTTATCTCGAGATGGAAGGTGAATTCTTTGAGACTCCCTGCCAAGCTTTTGAAACAGTCCCCAGAGTCGTGCCTGTTGACTCTCCTGTTACTCCTCAAGTTACACAAGCTCCTCCTAGGATGGCCTCGCTGAAAGACGCTCAAGCTGCAGTTGAAGAAGGTGGTAGTGCTATTTGGGGTCAGCTCCCTGATCTTCCTTTCAAGTTTGACAAGACTGGTTTAGGCTTCACTATCAAGGGTCAGAAGATGATACACCGCGAGCGCGCCGGCCAACTTCCTTTCTACATCAGCCAGAATGGGGTCCATGCCATAGAAGACGACGACAACGGCTTCGACATCAGCAAATGGATCTTCCCAACTCTCGACAACGGATTCAGCAATTGGAAGACCGAAAACGTCATACCAATCTCCTTTAGTCAGGAGTAATTATTTTTGTCTTGTTTGCTTTTCGTATTTCTCTATGTTTTAAACAATAAACTCTAAAGCCTGGTGCCTTACCTGGGGCATCATGGCTCGTTTGCGAGGGTTATTATTTGTCGTTTGCGTATCTTCATTCAATAAGTTCGTTGGACTTTTGCATTCAATTATGTTTTTCTTTCTTTTACTTTTATCACCCCTTCAAAAGGCTATGTGTTCTTACACACACCCACATGATACACTGCAGAATCACTCCGAATCCGCGTTAATAACAGCTATGCTAGTGCTAAATATGACTTCGATAATCCGATCTACCAAGCCGAAGATGAAAGTGAGGAAGATTGTGAAGTGCCAGGAGAACTTGTCAGATTGCTACAGCAAGAAGATCGAGTTATACAGCCACACGAAGAGCAAGTTGAGGTTGTGAATTTGGGTACTGACGAAGACAGAAAAGAGATCAAGATAGGAGATGTGGTACCCGTACCTAAGAAGGATGGTAAAGTACGAATGTGTGTGGATTACAGAGATCTGAACAAAGCAAGTCCGAAAGACGATTTTCCACTTCCTCATATTGATGTTCTGGTCGACAACACCGCTCAACACAATGTTTTCTCCTTCATGGATGGTTTCTCCGGTTACAATCAAATCAAAATGGCTCCCGAAGACATGGAGAAGACTACTTTTGTTACACAGTGGGGTACTTTCTGTTACAAGGTTATGCCGCTCGGATCGAAGAACGCAGGCGCCACTTATCAGCGTGCTATGGTAACTTTATTTCACGACATGATTCATCACGAGATAGAGGTCTATGTCGACGACATGATAGCTCGATCACAGACTGAAGAAGAACATCTCGATCATTTGCAGAAATTATTTGACAGATTGAAGAAGTACAGGTTGAGGCTTAACCCTAACAAGTGCACTTTTGGAGTCAGATCCGGTAAACTCCTAGGGTTTGTGGTCAGTGGTAAAGGTATTGAAGTTGATCCCGCCAAGGTTAAAGCCATTCAAGAGATGCCAGCTCCCCGCACCGAGAAGGAAGTCAGAGGTTTCTTGGGCCGATTAAATTACATTGCCAGATTCATTGCACACCTAACTGCTACTTATGAGCCAATATTCAAGTTACTAAAGAAAGATCAAGTAGTGGAATGGACGACGATTGCCAGATCGCTTTTGACAAAATCAAGGAGTACCTACAGAATCCTCCTATCCTGATGCCGCCTACCGAAGGAAGACCTCTTATCATGTACTTGATGTTGGAGAACTCAATGGGTGTGTGTTGGGGCAACATGACGAGTCTGGTCGAAAAGAGCATGCGATATACTACCTTAGCAAAAGTTTACCATTGTGAAACAAGATACTCACAGCTGAGAAAACTTGCAACGCTTTGCTTGGGCTGTCACGGCTAAGGCAGATATGTTGACTCACACTACCTTGTTGATTTCTAAGATGGATTCGATAAAATACATATTTGAGAAACCAGCTCTCCGGAAGAATAGCAAGATGGCAAATGATCTTGACCGAATATGACATCCAAGACACTTCTTAAAGCGATCAAAGGAAGTGTAGTAGCCGATCATTTGGCTCATCGTAGATGACTACCGGTCTATGCAGTTCAATTTCGATGAAGATGTTTTACTAGTTACAGATTGCGAAGAACGAGACCGAAGGACGAACAAGGATCCCGATGGACTATGGTTTTGATGGAGCCTCAAACGACTTGGCAATGGTATTGGCGCCATCATTACATCCTGGCGACATACGCCTTTCACCGCCAGATTATGTTTCAGTTGTACCAACAACATGGCCGAATATGAAGCGTGCATCATGGGTATTAAAGCTGCTATTGACTTAAGAATCAAATTCTTGCAAGTATATGGAGATTCAGCTTTAGTGAACAGTCAGATTAGGGGCAAATGGACTCCCACCTATGAGGGACCGTTTGTAGTCAAGACAGTATTTTCAGGCGGAGCTATGATACTTAGCACCATGGATGGTGAAGACTTCCCACACCCTGTGAACGCAGACATAGTCAAAAAATACTACGCATAAAAGAGACCCGCTAGGTCGACGAACCTAGGCAAAAATAAGGGCATCTGGCGAACCAAAAGGGTTCGGGCAAAAGTTAAGGATATATACAAAACATGTACACCCGGCAAGTCGAAAACCTGAAAAGGCGGCTTGGGCAAAAGGGTATCCTAGGCGAAAACCCGAAAGGGCGGTCTAGGCAAAAGTTAGGGATTCAAGCGTACGACTATGTCTCTTTCAGATCACCTGTTTCCAGACTACTATTAGCATTCAAGATTCTAATGGCGAAGATCAATTCAATCACTTTCTACTGACAGCAAGGAGATGAGATAGTTGAAATATATGAGTACTAGCATAGTGGGGACTTAACGAGATTGTTTCCGCATAGCCTTTTACTTTTCTCTTGTATAAACTACTTGGCCATACGCCACCTTTCAAATAAATGCAAGATTCTTTCTCTTTACAATTCTTGTTTGTTGTTGTTTGCATAAAGTCCAACGTCCGCTTTGAATGATTATATGCATCCGACGATAAAAACTTGTTTGCAAACATACGAAAAGTGAACATACAGAAGTAATTACCGCAGGTTCCAGGAATTGAGATGACGGCGAAGGTCACCAAAAATATTCCCCCGCAGGACACCAATCTCTACAGAGGTGTCACTCACCACAAACCTTCCCCAGCGGAGTATGTGTCAGTCCACGAGTAATAAACTCCACTCAACGCGAACCGTGTTACATCAGTCTCCAAGCAGTAACATTTCATCCCCAGCCGAGATGTCTATCTCCAGCAAATATCTCTCAGTATTTCCGTTTTCTCCAGCAAATAGTATCCAGACTTGGAACTTGGTCAGATAGTGCACCGGAGGAAACCTACATCTCTTATACCTCAGCCGGAGATTACAGCGGGCCCTAGATCCTTCTAACCCGGTCTCCCAGTAGCTATCAAATGCTCTCCGACAAGATTTACACTTAAAATCCCCAGTAGAGCGCCTCTTCACTTCTCCGCAGCAGGATCTATACACAGGACCCCCAACAGGGTGCCTCCTAAGTTCTCCCCGGCAGGGTCTACGAACAAGATCCTTGGCGGCACATTCCTCGATCTCTACCGTCTACAACAGTATCTGGACTCGAGACTTGGTCAGATAGTGCATCGGAGGAATCAAAGTTATCATCCTCCTTTCTCCCTCCAAGCAGGGTTTCCGCCCACTTCATTATCAAGCAGAACATCCGCATCTTCTTCAAGATGGATATGTTTTGAAATACCACAACATACATCATTCATGCATTACTCATAAATGTCATAATTTAAGCATATGTCATTCATACACATCGTCATGCATCATACTTTGCACAAGACTAACAATATTCTATCAAAGTTTCTCTTGTTTTCTCCAAAGCAGGTGAAAGTCACTTCCGACGCAGACAGGTCCAGGATTAAGACCCGAATCCAGACGGGAAAACTATCTGAATGACCAACCTCGTTGTCCTCCGACAACGGATCCAGGATTAATACCCGAAGCTAGACGGGAAACCTTATCCGAACGATCACAAGTTATCCTCCGATAACAGGCAGTGGATCAACACCCGATGCACAACAGGGAAATATCCACATTTTGTCAACTATTATCCCCCCAGAGCAGTCAGCACGAAGAACTATTCTGACTCTCTCTTACTATCAACAACACAACTACGAGAGTCTGGCGTACGACTCAGTTGCCTTGGATGGCATCTTAAGCCCATCTCCGACTACTTGTCAACATTTCTCCACCTTCAGAATGCTGCATATTTGGTTAAAAACCAATACAAACCAATAACTTCATTCAAGGTTGGGCACGAAGTCTAGCGTACGACTCCCTCCGGATGGCATCCTAAGCCCATCTCCTTCCGGAAACATCTACAGAACCTAGCGTACGGTTCACTCCCCAGCATCAACCTTTCCAGATGGCATCTTAAGCCCATCCCCGTCAGTTCTCCTATGCAACAGTCTCGAGTCTAGCGTACGACTCATTCCCCAGCGAAGTCTCCAATCTCCAAATGGCATCTATAAGCCCATTCCCGCATCATCAATCAACGGCGAGTGCAAATTTTCAGGTGTACTCGAGTGTTCAATCATCTTCTACCTCCAGGTCACGAAAGGCAAGCATGCCAATCTAACCCTTCCAGTACAAGAAGATTGAACAGGGGCAACTTTCATACCCCAAAATTTGCCCTCTTACTTCTCAAGACATTTCACATATCCATACTCAAGGATTTCACAAGGGTTAACCAGACAAACCCTCTCCAGAGCAATCAACCCAAACTAGGGTTTGGCCATCCTCAAGCCAGGTTGGGCCTCCAACACTTTCAGTGGTCATCATGCCTCATCATATGCTTCAAAGAATCTCCATGTCAAGTTTCAAGCCTTACAAGTCAAGTTTCCTCAGACATTTGCCTAGATGGTTGAAAATCAGTTGTATTGAACAAAAAGTCAATTGTGGTCAACATACAGTCAAACTTCATAATTTTTGGTCAACATCCATATTTTGAAGTGATATTCATCATTTGATCAAGGGTTGATCATGATTCATCAAGAAAACTCAAGATTTGCTCAAAAGTCAAACTTTCTAAATTAGGGTTTCTAGGTGAAAAGTCAACTGAACTTTGACTGATCATAACTTCTTCATACTTTCTTAGAAATTTTTCCACCACCTCTTGTTTTGAAGGAAATTCAATTCTCTACAACTTCATGTCTCACAAGAATGTCCAAAAAATGCTTCATTTGAGAGGTATAGCCCAAAACATTACAGGTCATTTTCAAAGTCAACTTTTTGTTTTGGAGATATATTGAGGATGGTAACTCCAATTGAGATGAAACCAAAGACATTGTTTAGAGGACTATTAGAGCTTTCCAAAAAGTCCAAGAACTCTAAAAAATGTGGAAAATTGAGCAAGATGCACCATTCACAAGTTGGGGAATTTTGGAAGAATGCACAAAGAGAGATACTTCTAAAAATCAAATTTTTTGCAAATGGGCTTGCTTTTTCTTCATCCAAACTTATTCCTCATACAATTAGGAATATCCAAGCCCAATGCCACGATTTTTTGATTTATTTTTCTATTTAATTTGTAATTTATTCATTTAAATGCAAATTAAATTTAAAAATAAAGTACAAAATTAAAATTAATTGCAAAGATTGATTTTATTCTTTCCTTGAGATCCAATCAACCCATTAAAAGCCAGCAATTTCGAAATTTGATCAAATTGGCAAGATTGGATTGGAATTTATTCAAGTTTTGAAAATTTGATTTTATGCAAAAAATCAAATTTGATTTGCTTTGAATGGTGATTGATTCTTACCAAAAACAATGCCAAATCCTTCCAATATAAATACTTGATGCATACCAATCGAAAGAGAACAGAAAAATTGCTCTAGAAACCTATTCTCAAACTGAAAAAACCGTGGCAAGCAAGCAAGGTGTAATCCTATCTCCAGCCATTCTCAACTGATTTTGAGGTGTCCATTGCATTCCTTGAGGTCTTTAGAGTCGATCCAGACTCTTACATCATTCAAAACCATCCAGAATCGTGAAAACTGAAATCGGTTTGCTCTTGAATTTTCAAATTTCGATTTCTCATATTCATGCATTATTAACACGATTTGTTGTTGTTTTTGTGTTTAGTGACAAGTTTGCAAACTTTCTGGGCAAGCCAATTGAATTTCCATGGCCTGAATCGTGTTATACCATAGCTAGGGTTTCTGAGCTCGAATTAGGGCTTTGCTTAAATGGAAAAATTGGACAATAGGACCTGTACCATCGTGTTCGGAACGATCTCAAGAATCGAACCATGCCTTTAGAACTTATTTATTTTATGTGTGCTGGATTTTTGATTGTAGCCAGGGACCTAGCGTCGAGCAATGGCCGACGCTGAAAATTCAAAAATTCAAAAGGTTGAAGACGAAGCTTGGCGCGAGCGGGGAGAGGCCAGGAGACGACGCGTGTTATCTTCCATTCGTTCCATTTCAAAACACAGATGCACACATGGCGTGGTGGCAAAGGCGCTCACTGTTTCCAGATGCCCTCAAGGGTCATGGGTTCGAATCCGTTCAGGGCCAGTTTTGCTTCTTTTTTTTACAAACTCATTATTTTCTATATTTTTCATATTTTAATTTATTTTAATATTTTCCATTCATTTTAATTTCTTTTCCATATTTTATTCCTGCATTAAAAAATTATCAAAAATTATTTTTCTTTTTGCATTATTTTCATAAAATCTTTATTTAATTTATAAAATAAAAAAATATAATTTTGCATGCATATTTATTTTTATTCATAATTTTGCATTTAATTCACTTTTAATTGCATTTTAATCATTAAATCTTTTCCAAAAAATCCCAAAAATTATTTTAGCATATTTATGTTATTTCCAGCATGTAATAATTTTCTCATATAAAAATTTGCATTTTTACTAACATTTTTCTCTTATTCGATTCATCTCGTATTTTCCGATTTTGCATTCTTTTACAGGTTGATCCGGTTCGGACGGTTTTTCTTTTATCGTTTTATTTTTTCAATAATGTAATTGCTCATGGGATGTAATAGTTAACTAGGCTTTTATTTTCCGCATTTTCTGATTATGTAACTGCCCCAAAGCCATGTAATAGCGTAGGACATTTATCTTTCCGCATTTTACATTCCGCATTTTAATTTCCGCACTATAAATTGCTAGTAACTAGGCGTGTATGGCAAGATAAAATTGAACTTAGCCCACTAATTTTCAAGATTAACATATCTGAAATTAACACACTTTTTCACACATGCACCCCTTAGGGTAATTCTCTCTCGTTGCCTTTTCGATTCAAATGGTCATGTCCCTCGAACGTAAAGGTATTCTAGCACCGTTGCCTTCAAAACAAATCATCATAGTCCCTTCGATACAAAGATCATAGACCCACGATGTCGCTTCCGAATACATGATCTTGACCCTCGATTGTCGCCTACGAAAAATGATGATAGTCCCTTCGAATGTGCTAGGATACTTCCTACAAGTTGCCTTCAATGACCATCCGATGTCCCTCCGAATGTCCCGCTTACATCCAACGAATGGAGCTACCTACTAACTAATGGTATGGCTAGCGCTATTCTAAAGGAACGTAAATAATATGAAAACGACCAATTCTGAGTAAGTAATAAAGACTTTTAGTTGCTTGCTCTATCAAAACACTTTTCACACCTCACACTTTTTTTCAAAAGTTCAAACTCTTTTCAAAACGAAACATTTCTGAACACTTTGTATACATTCCTACATGAATCATTACAAAGTCAAAGCGAAATGCCTTTTCAAAACATTTTTGTCAGACACACACACAGAAAGCAAACCTTTAAAGATGAGCTAGAAGCAACTAAGAGCCCGTAGATAACTACGGATGGAAAGGGGTGCTAATACCTTCCCTTTTCATAACCTTCTCCCTTACTCAGAATCTAACGAAGGTCTTTTTCTGTACTTTTACCTTCCCTTAATTGGATAAAAATAAAAGTCGGTGGCGACTCTTGCTATCCGCACATTTGCGATACAAAAAACTAAAAAAGTCAGTTCACCGTATTACAACCGGCTTGCAACAGATTCTTCTTAACAGTCATCAGAGGAATAGCCAAGTCATCTATATTGAAAACATAAGAGTTCTTGTCAATAGCATTGGAACTTTTGTCGTGGTTAGGCATAGGTGCGTTGATCACATTCGGAGTCTCAATAGGAGGATCAAACTCAATCTCTTTAGATTCAATCATGTCTTGAATCTTGTTCTTCAGAGCCCAACAATCGTCAGTGTTATGTCCAGGGCTGTTGGAATGGTAAGCACACTTAGCATTAGGATTGTATCTCGGAGAGGAAGTGTTGATGTTTTGAGGAGGATCCCTCAAGGTAATCAGCTCTGCTTTCAACATGTGCTGCAATGCTTGCGACAAAGGCATGTTGATCTTCGTAAATTGTCTTCGTGGCGCATTCTGGTTACACTCGTTGTCTCGCTGAGGTTGTGCTGATGTAGGATTGGAGATCACAACTGCCCCCACAGATTGAGCACGGTCGGTCTTGGCTCGGCTTTTCGGACCATACACATCATTGGCTTCTTTCTTACCAAAAGTTCTTTTTGCAGCATTTGAGGATGACTCTACCTGAATCTTTCCGCTCTTGATTCCAGCTTCAATACGTTCTCCTGTCAATATCAGCTCGGTGAATCCGGCTGAAGAGGTTCCAATTACATGATTGAAGAATGGGCCTGTCAGTGTCCCCATAAACATATCAACCAACTCCCTATTGGATAAGATCTCTCCATTTCTGAGCATACTCTTTGAACTTCTCATCACGATCCATAGACATGCTCTGTAGTTGCATGCGAGTGGGTGCCAATTCAGCATTGTACTAGTACTGCTTGTAGAAAGCATCTGATAAGTCATTCCAGGTATGGATGTGGGTACCCTCTAGCTGATAATACCACTCCAACTGAGCTCCGGATAAACTCTCTTGGAAGAAATGGATCCACAACTTCTTGTCATCAGTGTGAGGATGGATCTTCTGAACATAGGACTTCAAATGCAGCTTCGGACAAGAAACACCATTATACTTGGAAAAAGTAGGAACCTTGAACTTGCGAGGAATCACCACACCAGGAACAAGACTCAGATCATCAAAATTCAGCCCGGACATCTTCAGATTTTCCACAGCATTCATACGGTCTTCAAGTTGTTTGTATTTGTCATCTTCAAAAGAGTATTGCTCGTGTTCATAGTATTCCTCTTTGTTCTCAGACTCACGCTGGTCTTCTGCGTTGTTCTTGACACTTCCCTCAGTTTCGACACTCTTATCTGAGAGCTCTATACGGTTGACCACTCTAGGTCGACCTTTGTGACGTCTGCCCATGTTGAGAACACCAGTGACATTCTTCTTTCTGTTGATGAGCTTCTTCAGATCTTCTTGGCCTTGGACCAAGCTGGTGAGCATTTCCTGGAACTGAGCATTATGAGCCTGAAGATCTTTGACAGTCTGTTCAAGAGCCATTTCTACTAAAATAAATAGCGAGAAAATGAGAAAACCGATCTTCAATTTACCTGCTGTTATGCAATGTTATGCTATGATATGCGATGTTTATGCAAATGCAATGCAATGTTTTCAAGGACCTTAGGAATTTAAATTTGTTAAACAAGCACGAACATACTTTTCTTAGTTTCTTTCTTTTTCTTTTTCTTTTTAAGTACTAAAGATAGTTCAGAAAAATAAAAGAACGAAAATTCTAAAGCTCTAAGTCTCCCATGGGCGCTTCCTCTTGGTGTTGAAGTAGGCGTTGATGTTTCGCTCCTCGTGAAGTCGCTTGGTCAACTCTAGTACCTTCTTCTCACTTGCATAACACTGAACTTCAAATGTATCCCTTTCTTCTTTTAGCTGAATCCAGGATCTCTTCAAGTCTTCAAAATCAATAGGCATGTCAGGATGGAGAATAGTATAGGGTACATCACCTATAGCAACAGGTTCCATAATTACTGGTAACACGGGTGTAAATGGCATCATGAGGTTTTGAGCTCGAGCTTGCACCCATTTGAGGTAAGGTTCCCAAGGAATGGAGTTTTGGTGCCCCAAAGTCTTGGTCTCAGTCTTCTTTACCATGCCCCAAGCGTGTATGAACCTTCGATGGTAATTCTGGAGATCGTGGTTGTAGTCAAACACAATATCTTGGAGAAGCATATCATGTGGACCATCTCTTCGAGCATAACCAAACTGACGTAGAGCTAGAGAAGGGTTGTAAGTGATACCTCCCCTTATGCCAAGGAGTGGTACATTAGGGAATTCTCCACAACGTTCAATAAATGTGAAGTCTTTTTGAGAGAAGAGACACCAACGGATATTTGAATGAGAGAGTGACATTAGTCTTGAGACCACTTCAACCTTTGCTTGTTCTTCAATACTGATGGAGGAAGGTGTGAAATAAACCACCTCGAAAGCAACGGTGCAACACATGAGAGTTCCTTGTATTTTTATAGTACGAGTGTGGAGAGAATGTAGAACATCTCCAAGTAAAGTAGGCACAGGATTATGAGTGAGGAATATCTTGATGGTGTTCACGTTAATGAACTGATCCGAGTTAGGAAATAGAACCAAACCATAGATTAGCAAGGCCAAGATGTCTTCGAATGCTTGGAAACTCATAACTTTGAGGAATTCTCGGGCTTTCTTTATTAGGAACTTAGCAAGTAGACCCTTAACTCTGCTTCTTGTTTCCCAATTGGCTTCAATGTCTGAGCGCTTTAGGTGTAATGCTGATGCGATGTCTTCGTACTTAGGAGCCTTTTCTAAACCGGTGAATGGCATCTGATCAAGAATAGGTATCCCAAGTAGCTTAGAGAATTCTTCCAAGGTAGGAACTAACTAATAATCTGGGAATGTAAAGCGATGGTGTTTCGGATCGAAGAACTGGAATAAGACGTGCATCATATCTTCTTCAAAACCGGAGATAACCAAGTCAAGCAAATAACCATGCCTTTTGACGAACTGAGCATGATCAGGAATTTCTGAAACCAATTCTTTGAGTTGAGAAGGTATACCCATGAAGTTGATTCGGATAGTCTTTCTAGAAGCCATAATCCCTACAAAACAGAGCAAAGATAAATCCCTAGGTCCTTGAAATAGTTAGAAATGATATGCAATGTGATGATGTTATGACGTCATGTTTAACAAGCACAAACAAATCACACAATAGCCCTAGGTTTAAGGCTTGCATGAAGTATAGGTGTTTACCCTACCAATGTTTGAGTGGGTTCATCCTGTCCTATAATAGTAACCGGGTTCTAGGAATCTCATATCATTGATCTTTCTCGTAGGCGTTTATTTCAATACGACTACCAAGTGGTCGACCAAAAATATCTCAAAAGTCTGATCTTAATGAGCGAGTATCCCAACCCTCGGTCTACACCAAAGTCGGCCATCTCACTACCTTCTAATGGCCAAGATGGGTCAATTAAGGTTCTAAAAGTTGAGTTAGTGCTGATGACACCACACAGAAGCCAAATACTATCCTCAACTTGGAAATGAAGAGTATCAGGACATCCAAAGTGTCACACTAACGTAGCCATCATGTTAACCGTTTCGGTATACGCCTAACGGTCGAGACGATGTATTGCTACTTACCTAAGGAAACCTGGATCCGGGTGTAGGATCCCCCATAAGTATAATACCCAAGCAGCCCTTAAAAGTAAAGCATACAAGTCAAATAGAAAGCAGTAAAAATGATCTAAAAATCCCTAAGGTATTCTCTCTTTAGGGTGTCTCCCCGGCAGAGTCGCCAGTTCTGTAATACGGTGGGAGAACCGACTCTGAGATTTGTTTTGCTTTTTATCGCAAATGTTGCGGATAGCAAGAGTCGCCACCGACTTTTCTTTTATCCAATTAAGGGAAGGTGAAAAGAACAGAAAAAGACCTTCGTTAGATTCTGAGTAAGGGAGAAGGTTATGAAAAGGGAAGGTATTAGCACCCCTTTCCATCCGTAGTTATCTACGGGCTCTTAGTTGCTTCTAGCTCATCTTTAAAGGTTTGCTTTCTGTGTGTGTGTCTGACAAAAATGTTTTGAAAAGGCATTTCGCTTTGACTTTGTAATGATTCATGTAGGAATGTATACAAAGTGTTCAGAAATGTTTTGTTTTTGAAAAGAGTGTTTGAACTTTGACAAAAGTGTGCGGTGTGAAAATTATTTTGATAGAGCTAGCAACTAAAAGTCTTATTACCTACTCAGAATGGTCGTTTTCGTGTTGTTTTACTTTCCTTTAGAATAGTGCTATCCATACCATTAGTTGGTAGGTAACCCTATTCGTTGGATGAAAAAGGGACATTCGAAAGGGACATCGTATGGTCATAGAAGGCAGCTTGTAGGAGTATCCTAGCACATTCGAAGGGACGATCATCACTTTTCGTAGGCAACAATCGAGGGACGAGATCATGTTTTCGTAGGCCACGTCAAGGGACTCATGATCTTTGATTCGAAGGGACTATGATGATATGTTTGTAGGCAACGGTGCTAGGATACCTCTACGTTCGAGGGACTTGACCATTTATTCGAAAGGCAATGGGAGAGAATTACCCGAAGGGGTGCATGTGTGAAAAGAGTGTGTTAAATTCAGATATATTATCTTGGAATTAGAAGTGGTCTACATTCATTTTTATCTTGCCATACACGCCTAATTACTAGCAGTTTATAGGGTGCGGAAAGTAAATTTTGGAAAGTAAAGTGCGGAAAGTAAATGTCCTACGCTATTACATGGCTTTGGGGCAGTAACATAATAGGAGTGCGGAAATTAAAATCCTAATTAAACTATTACATCCCATGAGCAGTTACATAATATTGAAAAAGAATGCGAGAAAATAAATCCTAATTATTACAACCTGGAAGCAGATACATAATAATCAGAAAATATGAGAAATCCGCATAAAAGAAAACACATTAGTAAAACAAAGTTTTAAATGAAGAAAAATGTTTTTGGGTTAGTGATGATATTTAGATGATAGAATAATTTTTTAGGGGAATTTTATGGATTGGTTTTAATGAGAAAAAGTAATTAAAAGTCAATTTAATGGTTAATTAGCAATTAATTAAAATATGCATGCAAAAATATTAATTTTAATGTCAAAAATTAAATAAACATTTTTCTAATTAAAATGCAAAAGGAAAATATTTTTGGTGATTTTTAAGTGCATGAGAAAATTGTTTGAATAGAAAATAAATTAAAAAAGAAAAATATGAAAAGAAAAAAGAAAATATGTTAGTATTTGCAAGTGGTAAAAAAGAATTGTCACTGCCAGGGATCGAACCCATGCCATGCCTTTCACACGCGCGCGCTGTTACCACTGAGCCATCCTGCGTTTGGTGTTAGTATAATGAAACGAAAACGTTTTAAGCGAAATTGAATTCTGAGAATCCAAAACACGCGCGAAGATCTTCATCTTCTTGGTTTGAATTTTCAAACCTATAGCGACGGCCTTGTTCGTCGCTACAGCCCCTGCAAAATTCAAAAATCTCATACAAGCAATATAAATTCATTGTGAGTACATGGTTCGACTGGGTTTTGTCTCCTGAACACGATGGTGGTCTTAGTTTTGTCCAATTTTTCCTATTTCAGAAAACCCCAATTAGAGCAGACGAACCCTAACCATGGTGAATTCTGATTCAGGTGTCTAAACTCCAATTAACCTATGTAGAAAGTTTCGAAACTCCATTCTAAACAAAAACAAAGCATCAAAACATGTTAAATATGCATAAAAATCAAAAATCGAAATTGAGTTAGAATGTGCAAACCGAAATCGTGTTTGTGTGATTCTGGGCTTGTTGATGGCTTGTGAGTATCTGGATCGATTCAAGGGACCTCCAAGAATGCAATGGAATGCTTCGAATCGATTGAACAAACTGAATCTAGGGCTGCAAGTTGCTTGTACCACACGGTTTTTTTGAGCTTTGTTAGGGTTCATAGAGGCAGAATTTTCGTCCTTGTGTCATGTGAATGCATTGTGTACTTATAGTGGATGAATTTAGGTCAAGAATCATGAGGAAATAATGTACCAATCAATGAGAAAATATTTGATTTGGTATAAAACCAATTATTGCCTTTTTGATCAAATTTCAATCAATTCCTTTTCCAATTAATGCCAATTTCGAATTTTCCAGCTTGTGTGGCTTGCTTGGTCCCGAAGAATGAGAGAAATATTCAATTTGCATTTAATTTTGATTTTCTACCTTATATTTTAATTTAATTGGCTTTTAAATGATTAAAATCCAAAGTAAATACAAAATAAAAGATAAAATTCGTGGCCTTGGGCTTGGAGGTTCCAATTCAGCTGAGAAACAAGTTTGAACCTAGAAAAGTTAGGTCCATTTGCAAAATTTTGGATTTTGTCAAGTATTTCTCTTTGTGCACCTCTTCAAAAATGCTCAACTTGGGCAAGGTGTATCTTGCTCAATTTTTAACATTTTTAGGTGTTCTTGGACTTTTTAGAAAGCTCTAGATGTCCTATAAACAACCTCTTTGGTTTGATCTCAATTTAAGTTTCCATGCTCAATAACACTTGTTTACAAAAAGTTGACTTTTTTGTTGACTTTGAAAAAGACCTATAATGTTTTGATCCATATCTTCCAAATGAAGCATTTTCTGACCAAGCTTGTGATACATGAAGTTGTAGAGAATTGAATTCTCTTCAAAATGAGATGTGGTGGAAAAAATTCTGACAAAGTATGAGAAAGTTATGCCTGGTCAAAGTTCTGTAGACTTTTGTCTGAGAAAGCCCAATTTAGAAACTTTGACTTTTGATGAAATCTTGAGTTTTCTTGATGAATCATGATAAACCCTTGATCAATTGATGAATATCACTTCAAAATATGGATGTTGACCAAAAATTATGAAGTTTGACTGTATGTTGACCACAATTGACTTTTTGTTCAATACAACTGATTTTCAACCATCTAGGCAAATGTCTGAGGAAACTTGACTTGTAAGGCTTGAAACTTGACATGGATATTCTTTGAAGCATATGATGAGGCATGATGACCACTGAAAGTGTTGGAGGCCCAACCTGGCTTGAGGATGGCCAAACCCTAGTTTGGGTTGATTGCTCTGGAGAGGGTTTGTCTGGTTAACCCTTGTGAAATCCTTGAGTATGGATATGTGAAATGTCTTGAGAAGTAAGAGGGCAAATTTTGGGGTATGAAAGTTGCCCCTGTTCAATCTTCTTGTACTGGAAGGGTTAGATTGGCATGCTTGCCTTTCGTGACCTGGAGGTAGAAGATGATTGAACACTCGAGTACACCTGAAAATTGCACTCGCTGTTGATTGATGAAGCATGGGAATGGGCTTACAGATGCCATTTGGAGAAGCTGGAGACTTCACTGGGGAATGAGTTATACGTTACACTCAAAAATGTCGCCTGAATAGGAGAATCGTTAGAGATGGGCTTAAGATGCCATCCGGAGATACTGATGCTGGGGAACGAGCCGTACGCTAGGCTATGTGGATATTCATGAAAGCAGAAGGGAGCAGGGAGATGGGCTGAAGATTCCATCCGGAGAGAGTCATACGTAAGACTTCGCGCTCGTCTTTGAATGAAGTTATTGGTTTATATTGGTTTTTAACCAAATATGCAACATTCTGAAAGTGGAGAGATGTCGACAAATAGTCGGAGATGGGCTTAAGATGCCATCCAAGGCAACTAAGTCGTACGCCAGACTCTGTAGTTGCTGTTGATAATAAGATAGAGTCAGAACAAACCTTCGTCCTGGTTACTCTGGGGGGATAATAGTCGGCAGAATGTGGATAGCTTCCCTGTCGTGTTTCGGGTGTCGATCCAATGCCTGTTGTCGGAGGACAACTTGGGTGGTCGTGCGGATAAGGTTTCCCGTCTTGCTTCGGGTATTAATCCTGGACCTTCCATTTGGAAATGATTCGTATGGTCTTTTGGATAGGGTTTCCCGTCTTGCTTCGGGTATTAATCCTGGACCTGCTGTCACGATCACTCAGATAGGTTTCCCGTCTTGCTTCCGGTATTAATCTTTGACCTTTCGCTTAGAAGTAATTCTTACCTGTTGGGTAAAAAACAAAAGAAACTTTGACAGGATATAGTTAGCTTCATGCAGGTTATGATGCATGACAAAGTGTATGAATGATATATGCACATGTTATGACTTTTATGAATAATGTATGAATGATAGATGTTGTGGTATTTCAAAACATATCCATCTTGAAGAAGATGTGAATGTCCTGCTAGAGATTTCTAACTTCTGCTTGGGGATGAAGTTGATGAAAACCCTGCTTTGGAGGGGAAGGAAAATGTCTTTGATTCCTCCGATGTACTATCTGACCAAGTTTCGAGCCTAGATATCAATGCTGCTGGGAATAATAGAAACCGAGAGATACTCCACTGGGGATCTTGTGCGTAGACCCTGTTGAGGACAGTAGAAACTGGGAGACACTCCGCTGGGGATCTCGTGCATAGATCTTGTTGGGGAGTGTCTGATTGTTGCTGGGAGATGGAGCTTGAAGAATCTGGAGCCTGCCGAAGCCTCCGGCTGGGGAATAAGAGATGTAGGTTTCCTCCGATGCACTATCTGACCAAGTTTCGAGTTTGGATATTGCTGCTGTCGGGGGAACGATAATCGTTGGGAGATATTCTGCTGGGGATAAATACCTCTGCTGGAGATGAACCGTTACTGCTTGGGAGACTGACGTAACAAGGTTAAGCTGGTTGAAACCATTGCTCTGGGACTAACGTGATGAAACATGGAATATCGGGACTAGTGGAAAGAAATTTGTACTCCGTCGGGGAAGGTTTGTAGTGAGCGATGGCTCTGTGGGGACTGTACTCTGCAGGGGAACGTATTGGTGACTTTTGTCGTCATCTCAATTCCTAGAGCCTATAGTAATTACTTTCGTACGTCTGCTTTTCAATGTTTGTGAACATATGTTTATTGTCAGATGCATATAATCATTCAAAGCAAACATTGGACATTATGCAAAAATAACAACAACGAATATTGTAAAAGAAAGAAACTTGTATTAATTTGAAAGGTGGCGTATGGCCAAGCAGTAAAAGTTATGCGAAAATAATGTCGTCGAGTTTCAACTATGCTAGTGCTCATATATTTCGACTATCTCATCTCCTTGCTGTCAGTAGAAAGTGAGGGGATTGATTTTCGCCATTCGAATCTTGAATGCTGATGGTAGTCTGGAGGTAGTAAGCAGATGATCTGGACGAGACATAGTCGTACGCTTAAATCCCTAACTTTTGCCTAGACCGCCCTTTCGGGTTTTCAGTCTACCGAGATACACTTTTTTGCCCAAGCCGCCTTTGCAGGTTTTCGACTTGCCGGGTGTACATTTTTTTTATATATCCTTAACTTTTGCCCGAACCTCTCTGGTTCGCCAGGATGCCCTTACTTTTTCCTAGGTCAGTCGACCTAGCGGGTCTCGTTCATGCGTAGTATTTTTTGACTATGTCTGTGTTCACAGGGTGTGGGAAGTCTTCGCCATCCATGGTGCTAAGTATCATAGCTCCGCCTGAAAATATTGATTTGACTACAAATGGTCCCTCGTAGGTGGGAGTCCATTTTCCCCTAGGATCACCTTGTGGAAGGATGATACGCTTGACTACTAGATCACCGACTTGGTAGACTCGGTGTTTGACTTTCTTGTTGAATGCTCTGATCATTCGCTTCTGATAGATCTGTCCATGGCAGATGGATGCAAGTCGTTTTCTGTCGATTAAGTTGATCTGGTCGAGGCGAGTCTAGACCCATTCGTCTTCGCCTAACTCTGCGTCCTGGAGGACTCTGGTTGAGGGTATCTAAACCTCGATGGGTAGGACTGCTTCCATACCGTATACGAGAGAGAAATGGGTTGACCTTGTAGATGTCCGTACTGTAGTGCGATAACCATGGAGAGCAAATCGCAACATCTCATGCCAATCCTTGTAAGTCACTGTCATCTTCTGTATGATCTTCTTCATATTCTTGTTGGCGGCTTCCACTGCGCCATTCATCTTAGGATGGTATGGAGAAGAGTTGTGATGCTTGATCTTGAACTGCGTGCAGAGTTCGGTGATCATTTTGTTGTTGAGGTTAGAACCGTTATCCGTGATAATCCTTTCGGGAGTGCCATACCGACAGATAAGATTATGCTTGATGAATCGAGCCACAACATTCTTGGTAACAGATGCGAACAAGGCTGCTTCTACCCACTTGGTGAAATAATCAATTGCCACAAGACTGAAACGATGTCCGTTGGAAGCGGTGGGCTTGATTTCTCCGATCATGTCAATGCCCCACATTACAAAAGGCCAAGGAGAGGTTAAAACATTCAGTGGTACTGGAGGTACGTGCACTTTGTCTGCGTATATCTAGCATTTGTGACAAGACCGAGCATAGCGGTGACAATCAGCTTCCATGGTGGACCAATAGTAACCTGTTCTTAGAATCTTCTTAGCCATTGTATGTCCACTGGAGTGGGTACCGAACGTGCCTTCGTGTAACACTTCCATGATTCGTCTCGCAGTTTTCTGATCTACACAGCGGAGTAAGCACAAATCGTGGTTGCGCTTGTACAAGATGTCGTTGTTGAGAAAGAATTTGGATGCAAATTTTTCAAGAACTTCTTATCATTGATGATGCCCATGAATATTCTTGAGTCTCAAGATACCTCTTCACTTCAGAAACCAAGGTTTCTCTTCGATCAAGTTCATAACAGATGCCGTTCACAAACTTTTCGATGATGATTTGGGGAGCCTCGTTGTCCCATTTGACCTTGAACATAGATGACATAGTAGCTAATGCGTCGCTAACCGATTCTCTTCTCGTGGAATGTGATCGAAATCTCTTCAAGTAGGGATCAAACCCAACATGCTCTCGATATGGAATGAGATTCGGATGCCTCGTACCCCATTCGCCCTTTATCTGACTGATCACTAAAGCCGAGTCTCCGTACACTTGCAAGAATTTGATTCTCAAGTCAATAGCAGCTTTAATACCCATAATGCACGCAGATTCGCCATGTTGTTAGTGCAATCAAACATAATCGCGGTGAAAGGCGATGTCCACGGTAGGAGATGTAATGATGGCGCCAATGCCATTGCCAAGCGCTTGAGGCTCCATCAAAGACCATAGTCCATCGATCCCTGCTCGTGTCCTTTGTCCGTCCTCCGTTCTTCGCAATCAGTAACTAACAAAACATCTTCGTCTAGAAATTCGATTTGCATAGACTGATAGTCATCTACGGCTTGATGAGCCAAGTGATCGGCTACTTCACTTCCTTTGATCGCTTTCTGAGAAGTATATTGGATGTCATATTCGGTAAAGATCATTTGCCATCTTGCTATTCTTCCAGAGAGAGCTGGTTTCTGGAATATGTATTTTATCGGATCCATCTTGGAAATCAACAAAGTGGTGTGAGTCAACATATATTGTCTTAGTCGCCGAGCAGCCCAAGCCAAAGCGCTGCAAGTTTTCTCGAGCTGTGAGTATCTTGTTTCACAGTCGGTAAAATTTTTGCTAAGGTAGTGTATTGCATACTCTTTTCAACCAGACTCGTCATGTTGCCCCAACACACACCCCATTGAGTTCTCTAAAACTGTCAAGTACATGATAAGAGGCCTTCCTTCGGTGGCATTAGGATAGGAGGATTCTGTAGATACTCCTTGATTTTGTCAAACGCGATCTGGAAATCGTCGTTCCATTCCACCACTTGGTCTTTCTTCAGCAACTTTAAGATTGGCTGACATGTAGCAGTTAGATATGCAATGAATCTGGAAATGTAGTTCAGTTGTCCCACGAAACCTCTGACTTCTTTCTCGGTGTGGGGAGCCGGCATTTCTTGAATAGCTTTAACCTTGGCGGGGTCAACCTCAATACCTTTACCACTAACAACAAACCCTAGGAGCTTACCGGATCTGACTCCAAAGGTGCACTTGTTAGGATTGAGTTTTAGTCTGTACTTTTTCAGTCTATCAAACAGTTTTCGCAAATAATCAAGATGTTCCTCTTCAGTCTGTGATCGAGCTATCATGTCGTCAACATAGACCTCTATCTCGTGATGAATCATGTCATGAAATAATGCCACCATGGCACGCTGATAAGTGGCGCCAGCATTCTTCAGTCCGAACGGCATGACCTTGTAGCAGAAAGTGCCCCACTGTGTAACGAAAGTAGTCTTCTCCATGTCTTCAGGAGCCATTTTGATCTGATTGTAACTGGAGAAACCATCCATGAAGGAGAAAACCTTATTCTCAGCAGTGTTGTTAATCAGAACATCAATATGAGGAAGTGGAAAATCGTCTTTCGGACTTGCTTTGTTCAAATCTCTGTAATCCACGCACATTCGTACTTTACCATCCTTCTTAGGTACGGGTACCACGTTTGCAACCCACTGTGGATAAGAAGTAACATCTAGAAAACCGGCGTTGAATTGCTTCATAACTTCGGCTTTGATTTTCTCTGACATCTCAGGACGCATGCGGCGAACCTTCTATTTCACAGGGAGAAAACCTTCTTTTGTCGGCAATCGGTGTACCACAATGTCGATGTCTAAACCCGGCATGTCTTCGTATGACCAAGAAAAAACTTCGATATAGTCTCGTAGCATTTGAACCAAACTTTCTTTGACACTGTTCTCAAGACCTGCTCCTATCTTGATCTCCTTTCTGTCTACATCAGTACCTAGATTCACAACCTCAACTAACTCTTCGTGTGGTTGTATAACTCGTCCTTCTTGCTGTAGCAGTCTGACAAGTTCTCCTGGGACTTCACAATCTTCCTCACCTTCGTCTTCGGCTTGGTAGATCGGATTATCGAAGTCATATTTAGCAATAGCATAGCTATTATCAACGAGATTCGGAGTGAATCTGTAGTGTATCACGTGGGTGTGTGTAAGAACACATAACTTTTGAAGGGGTGGTAAAAGTAAAAGAAAGAAAATAACACTTAAATGAAAAAGTCCAACGATTTTATTGAATGAAAATATGCAAATGACAGATAATAACCCTCACAAATGAGCCATGATGCCCCGGGCAAGGCACTAGGCTTTAAAGTTTATTTGTTCAAAGCGTAAAATCGAAAAGCAAAACAGAAAAAAAATGCAATTACTCCTGTCTAAAGGAGATTGGTATGACGTCGTCAGTCTTCCAATTGCTGAGTCTGTTGTCGGGAGTTGGCAAGATCCATTTGTTGATGTCGAAGTCGATGTAGTTGTCTTCTATAGCATGAACTCCATCTTTGCTGATGCGGAAAGGAAGGTTGCCGGCACGTTCGCGGCGTATCATCTTCTGACCTTTGATGGTAAAACCTAAACCAGTCTTGTCAGATTTGAAAGAAAGATCAGGGAGCTGACCCCAAATAGTACTACCTCCTTCTTCAACTACAACTTGAGCATCTTTCAGCGAGGCCATCCTAGGCGGAACTAGTGTAACTTCAGGAGTGACAGGAGAGTCAACAGGCATGACTCTTGGAACTGTTTCGAAAGCTTGACAGGGAGTTTCAAAGAATTCACCTTCCATCTCGAGGTATCGGAATGACTGCAGATGACTGACCATATATTCCTCTTCACCGCATACTGTAACAACTTTCCCCTTGACTGGGTATTTCAGATTCTGATGCAAGGTAGAGGTAACAACGCCTGCCCCATGTATCCAAGGGCGTCCAAGTAGGCAACAGTAAGCTGGACGGATGTCCATGACAAAGAAAGTGGAGTCAAAAGTCTGGAACCGACTTTAACAGGCAGAATGAGCTCTCCAAGTACTGTTCCTTTGGAACCATCAAAAGCTCTCACAATTATGTCGCTGGGCTTCAAGACCAATCCTTCAACATCAACTCGGTCGAAAGCACTCTTCGGTAGGATACTCAGAGCAGAACCGGTGTCTATCAAAACATGAGACAACGTAACGCCCTTGCATTCAACAGAGATGTGAAAGGCTTTGTTGTGTGTCTCTTCGGCAGGAGTCAAATCAACATCAGAGAAGCCTAGGCCGTTGTTGGCAGTCAGACTAGCAATACAAACTTCAAACTGATCAATAGTAGTGTCTTGCGGTACATGAGCATTCTTCAGAAACTTCACCAAGGCCTTAGCATGAGCCTCAAAGCACAATAGCAGAGCAAGCATGGAGATTTAGGACGGAGTCTGTCCCAACTGTTCCACAACATTGTAGTCACTCTTCTTGATTATCTTCAGAATTTCCTCCATTTCTCGTTTGGAGGTGTCTTCAGCAACTTCCTTTGGTACTTCTGTCTGAGAAGGATGAGTTACTGGTTCTTTCCCTCTAGCTTCGGGAACTGGTTCGATAGCTGGAATGCGAGCTGGAGTCGCAATGTCTTTTGGAGGAGAGATCTCAGGAGAAAACAGTCTTCCGGTTCTGGTCACCTTACTTGATCCGGTGATTTGTCAATGTCAAGAATGGTAGCTTCAACTGTAAGGTCCTCAACGGTCAGAGGGTCTTGTTTGAAGCCATGATAGTAAACCTCGGCTCCATAGTTCCACAGTATAACTTTGTCAGAGGAATATGGAACTGGTATGGGAGAAGTAATGATGAGAGGTGCCACTCTAGGCACAGGATCAGCAGAGGAAATCCTTATTGTGTTAACATCAGCATAGTCTTCTGGGAAATCATCTCCTCACCCGGTCGCCTTAACATCTTCAATAGGAATTTTGTAGCTTTCAGGAACAGTATACTTCACCACGTAATCGAACTTTCCACTTGGCTGCCCCAAGGTATCCCATACTTCTGGTACAGTTTCGCTCACATCTTCGACCTTCAGATTCTTAGGCATGTCTTCACACAGATTCTCCACAGGTGAAGGTTTCAGGAATAACACTTCTCGGTTATCCATCATGCACTGAATACGTCTTCTCAACCAAGCACAACCGTCAGGTGCAGATGGGCACTACCGGCAGTTCTCTGGGCATCCTGGGTTGACACCGGCTTGCAACAGATTCTTCTTAACAGTCATTAGAGGAATAGCCAAGTCATCTATATTGAAAACATAAGAGTTCTTGTCAATAGCATTGGAACTTTTGTCGTGGTTAGGCATAGGTGCGTTGATCACATTCGGAGTCTCAATAGGAGGATCAAACTCAATCTCTTTAGATTCAATCATGTCTTGAATCTTGTTCTTCAGAGCCCAACAATCGTCAGTGTTATGTCCAGGGCTGTTGGAATGGTAAGCACACTTAGCATTAGGATTGTATCTCAGAGAGGAAGTGTTGATGTTTTGAGGAGGATCCCTCAAGGTAATCAACTCTGCTTTCAACATGTGCTCCAATGCTTGCGACAAAGGCATGTTGATCTTCGTAAACTGTCTTCGTGGCGCGTTCTGGTTACGTGTGTTGTCTCGCTGAGGTTGTGCTGATGTAAGATTGGAGATCACAACTGCCCCCACAGATTGAGCACGGTCGGTCTTGGCTCGGCTTTTCGGACCATACACATCATTGGCTTCTTTCTTACCAAAAGTTCTTTTTGCAGCATTTGAGGATGACTCTACCTGAATCTTTCCGCTCTTGATTCCAGCTTCAATACGTTCTCCTGTCAATATCAGCTCGGTGAATCCGGCTGAAGAGGTTCCAATTACATGATTGAAGAATGGGCCTGTCAGTGTCCCCATAAACATATCAACCAACTCCCTATTGGATAAGATCTCTCCATTTCTGAGCATACTCTTTGAACTTCTCATCACGATCCATAGACATGCTCTGTAGTTGCATGCGAGTGGGTGCCAATTCAGCATTGTACTAGTACTGCTTGTAGAAAGCATCTGATAAGTCATTCCAGGTATGGGTGTGGGTACCCTCTAGCTGATAATACCACTCCAACTGAGCTCCGGATAAACTCTCTTGGAAGAAATGGATCCACAACTTCTTGTCATCAGTGTGAGGATGGATCTTCTGAACATAGGACTTCAAATGCAGCTTCGGACAAGAAACACCATTATACTTGGAAAAAGTAGGAACCTTGAACTTGCGAGGAATCACCACACCAGGAACAAGACTCAGATCATCAAAATTCAGCCCGGACATCTTCAGATTTTCCACAGCATTCAGACGGTCTTCAAGTTGTTTGTATTTGTCATCTTCAAAAGAGTATTGCTCGTGTTCATAGTATTCCTCTTTGTTCTCAGACTCACGCTGGTCTTCTGCGTTGTTCTTGACACTTCCCTCAGTTTCGACACTCTTATCTGAGAGCTCTATACGGTTGACCACTCTAGGTCGACCTTTGTGACGTCTGCCCATGTTGAGAACACCAGTGACATTCTTCTTTCTGTTGATGAGCTTCTTCAGATCTTCTTGGCCTTGGACCAAGCTGGTGAGCATTTCCTGGAACTGAGCATTATGAGCCTGAAGATCTTTGACAGTCTGTTCAAGAGCCATTTCTACTAAAATAAATAGCGAGAAAATGAGAAAACCGATCTTCAATTTACCTGTTATGCAATGTTATGCTATGATATGCGATGTTTATGCAAATGCAATGCAATGTTTTCAAGGACCTTAGGAATTTAAATTTGTTAAACAAGCACGAACATACTTTTCTTAGTTTCTTTCTTTTTCTTTTTCTTTTTAAGTACTAAAGATAGTTCAGAAAAATAAAAGAACGAAAATTCTAAAGCTCTAAGTCTCCCATGGGCGCTTCCTCTTGGTGTTGAAGTAGGCGTTGATGTTTCGCTCCTCGTGAAGTCGCTTGGTCAACTCTAGTACCTTCTTCTCACTTGCATAACACTGAACTTCAAATGTATCCCTTTCTTCTTTTAGCTGAATCCAGGATCTCTTCAAGTCTTCAAAATCAATAGGCATGTCAGGATGGAGAATAGTATAGGGTACATCACCTATAGCAACAGGTTCCATAATTACTGGTAACACGAGTGTAAATGGCATCATGAGGTTTTGTGGTCGAGCTCGCACCAATTTGAGGTAAGGTTCCCAAGGAATGGAGTTTTGGTGCCCCAAAGTCTTGGTCTCAGTCTTCTTTACCATGCCCCAAGCGTGTATGAACCTTCGATGGTAATTCTGGAGATCGTGGTTGTAGTCGAACACAATATCTTGGAGAAGCATATCATGTGGACCATCTCTTCGAGCATAACCAAACTGACGTAGAGCTAGAGAAGGGTTGTAAGTGATACCTCCCCTTATGCCAAGGAGTGGTACATTAGGGAATTCTCCATAACGTTCAATGAATGTGAAGTCTTTTTGAGAGAAGAGACACCAATAGATATTTGAATGAGAGAGTGACATTAGTCTTTGAGACCACTTCAACCTTTGCTCGTTCTTCAATACTGATGGAGGAAGGTGCGAAATAAACCACCTGGAAAGCAACGGTATGCAACACATGAGAGTTCCATGTCTTTTGATAGTACGAGTGTGGAGATAATGTAGAACATCTCCAAGTAAAGTAGGCATTGGATTATGAGTGAGGAATATCTTGATGGTGTTCAAGTCAATGAACTGATCCGAGTTAGGAAATAGAACCAAACCATAGATTAGCAAGGCCAAGATGTCTTCGAATGCTTGGAAACTCATAACTTTGAGGAATTCTTGGGCTTTCTTTCTTAGGAACTTAGCAAGTAAACCCTTAACTCCGCTTCTTGTTTCCCAATTGGCTTCAATGTCTGAGGGCTTTAGGTGTAACGCTGATGCAATGTCTTCGTACTTTGGAGCCTTTTCTGAACCGGTGAATGGCATCTGATCATGAATAGGTATCCCAAGTAGCTTAGAGAACTCTTCCAAGGTAGGAACTAACTGATAATCTGGGAATGTAAACAATGGTGTTTCGGATCAAAGAACTGGAATAGGACGTGCATCATATCTTCTTCAAAACCGGAGATAACCAAGTCAAGCAAATAACCATGTCTTTTGATGAACTGAGCATGATCGGGAATTTTTGAAACCAATTCTTTGAGTAGAGAAGGTATACCCATGAAGTTGATTCGGATAGTCTTTCTAGAAGCCATAATCCCTACAAAATAGAGCAAAGATAAATCCCTAGGTCCTTGAAATATTTAGAAATGATATGCAATGCGATGATGTTATGATGTCATGTTTAACAAACAAAACAAATCACACAATAGCCCTAGGTTTAAGGCTTGCATGAAGTATAGGTGTTTACCCTACCAATGTTTGAGTGGGTTCATCCTGTCCTATAATAGTAACCGGGTTCTAGGAATCTCATATCATTGATCTTTCTCGTAGGCGTTTATTTCAATACGACTACCAAGTGGTCGACCGAAAATATCCCAAAAGTCTGATCTTAATGAGCATAGCATCGAGTATCAGCCAACCTCGGTCTACACCAAAGTCGGCCATCTCACTACCTTCTAATGGCCAAGATGGGTCAATTAAGGTTCTAAAAGTTGAGTTAGTGCTGATGACACCATGCAGAAGCCAAATACTATCCTCAACTTGGAAATGAAGAGTATCAGGACATCCAAAGTGTCACACTAACGTAGCCATCATGTTAACCGTTTCGGTATACGCCTAACGGTCGAGACGATGTATTGCTACTTACCTAAGGAAACCTGGATCCGGGTGTAGGATCCCCCATAAGTATAATACCCAAGCAGCCCTTAAAAGTAAAGCATACAAGTGAAACAGAAAGTAGTAAAAATGATCTAAAAATCCCTAAGTTATTCTCTGTTTAGGGTGAGATCCCAGCAGAGTCGCCAGTTCAGTAATACGGTGGGAGAACTAACTTTGAGATTTGTTTTGCTTTTTATCGCAAATGTTGCGGATAACAAGAGTCGCCACCGACTTTTCTTTTATCCAATTAAGGGAAGGTGAAAAGAACAGAAAAAGACCTTCGTTAGATTCTGAGTAAGGGAGAAGGTTATGAAAAGGGAAGGTATTAGCACCCCTTTCCATCCGTAGTTATCTACGGGCTCTTAGTTGCTTCTAGCTCATCTTTAAAGGTTTGCTTTCTGTGTGTGTGTCTGACAAAAATGTTTTGAAAAGGCATTTCGCTTTGACTTTGTAATGATTCATGTAGGAATGTATACAAAGTGTTCAGAAATGTTTTGTTTTTGAAAAGAGTGTTTGAACTTTGACAAAAGTGTGCGGTGTGAAAATTATTTTGATAGAGCTAGCAACTAAAAGTCTTATTACCTACTCAGAATGGTCGTTTTCGTGTTGTTTTACTTTCCTTTAGAATAGTGCTATCCATACCATTAGTTGGTAGGTAACCCTATTCGTTGGATGAAAAAGGGACATTCGAAAGGGACATCGTATGGTCATAGAAGGCAGCTTGTAGAAGTATCCTAGCACATTCGAAGGGACGATCATCACTTTTCGTAGGCAACAATCGAGGGACGAGATCATTTTTTCGTAGGCCACGTCAAGGGACTCATGATCTTTGATTCGAAGGGACTATGATGATATGTTTGTAGGCAACGGTGCTAGGATACCTCTACGTTCGAGGGACTTGACCATTTATTCGAAAGGCAACGAGAGAGAATTACCCTAAGGGGTTCATGTGTGAAAAGAGTATGTTAAATTCATATATATTATCTTGGAATTAGAAGTGGTCTACATTCGTATTTATCTTGCCATACACGCCTAATTACTAGCAGTTTATAGGGTGCGGAAAGTAAATTGCGGAAAGTAAAGTGCGGAAAGTAAATGTCCTACGCTATTACATGGCTTTGGGGCAATTACATAATAGGAGTGCGGAAAGTAAAATCCTAATTAAACTATTACATCCCATGAGCAGTTACATAATATTGAAAAAGAATGCGAGAAAATAAATCCTAATTATTACAACCTGGAAGCAGATACATAATAATCAGAAAATATGAGAAATCCGCATAAAAGAAAACACATTAGTAAAACAAAGTTTTAAATGAAGAAAAATGTTTTTGGGTTAGTGATGATATTTGGATGATAGAATAATTTTTTAGGGGAATTTTATGGATTGGTTTTAATGAGAAAAAGTAATTAAAAGTCAATTTAATGGTTAATTAGCAATTAATTAAAATATGCATGCAAAAATATTAATTTTAATGTCAAAAATTAAATAAACATTTTTCTAATTAAAATGCAAAAGGAAAATATTTTTGGTGATTTTTAAGTGCATGAGAAAATTGTTTGAATAGAAAATAAATTAAAAAAGAAAAATATGAAAAGAAAAAAGAAAATATGTTAGTATTTGCAAGTGGTAAAAAAGAATTGTCACTGCCAGGGATCGAATCCATGCCATGCCTTTCACACGCGCGCGCTGTTACCACTGAGCCATCCTGCGTTTGGTGTTAGTATAATGAAACGAAAACGTTTTAAGCGAAATTGAATTCTGAGAATCCAAAACACGCGCGAAGATCTTCATCTTCTTCGTTTGAATTTTCAAACCTATAGCGACGGCCTTGTTCGTCGCTACAGCCCCTGCAAAATTCAAAAATCTCATACAAGCAATATAAATTCATTGTGAGTACATGGTTCGACTGGGTTTTGTCTCCTGAACACGATGGTGGTCTTAGTTTTGTCCAATTTTTCCTATTTCAGAAAACCCCAATTAGAGCAGACGAACCCTAACCATGGTGAATTCTGATTCAGGTGTCTAAACTCCAATTAACCTATGTAGAAAGTTTCGAAACTCCATTCTAAACAAAAACAAAGCATCAAAACATGTTAAATATGCATAAAAATCAAAAATCGAAATTGAGTTAGAATGTGCAAACCGAAATCGTGCCTGTGTGATTCGGGCTTGTTGATGGCTTGTGAGTATTTGGATCGATTCAAGGACCTCTAGAATGCAATGGAATACTTAGAATCGATTGAAACAAACTAAAACTAGGGCTGCAAGTTGCTTGTACCACACGGTTTTTTGAGCTTTGTTAGGGTTCTTAGAGGCGAATTTTCGTCTTTGTGTCATGTGAATGCATTGTGTACATATAGTGGATGGATTTAGGTCAAGAATCATGAGGAAATAATGTACCAATCAATGAGAAAATATTTGATTTGGTATAAAACCAAATATTGCCTTTTGATCAAATTTCAATCAATTTCTTGCCAATCAATGCCAATTTCGAATTTGCCAAGATGTGTGGATTGCATGGACCTCAAGAATGAGAGAAAATTCCAATTTGCATTTAATTTTATTATCTACCTTTATTTTAATTTAATTGGCTTTTAAATGATTAAAATCCAAAATAAATAGAAAATAAAAGATAAAATTCGTGGCCTTGGGCTTGAGGTTCCAAATTAATGAGGAACAAGTTTGAACCAAGAAAAGTTAGGCCCATTTGCAAAATTTTGGATTTTGACAAGTATTTCTCTTTGTGCACCTCTTCAAAAATGCTCAACTTGTGCAAGGTGTATCTTGCTCAATTGTTAACATTTTTGGGTGCTCTTGGACTTTTTAGAAAGCTCTAGATGTATTCTAAACAACCTCTTTGGTTTCATATCAATTGAAGTTTCCATGCTCAATAAGACTTCGTTACAAAAAGTTGACTTTTTGTTGACTTTTAAAAGGACCTGTAATGTTTTGATCCATATCTTCCAAATGAAGCATTTTCTAACAAAGCTTGTGAGATATGAAGTTGTAGAGAATTGAATTCTCTTTAAAATGAGAGGTGGTGGAAAAAATTCTGACAAAGTATGAGAAAGTTATGCCTGGTCAAAGTTCTGTTGACTTTTGTCTAAGAAAGCCGAATTTAGAAACTTTGACTTTTGATTAAATCTTGAGTTTTCTTGATGAATCATGATCAACCCTTGATAAAATGATTAATATCACTTTAAAATATGGATGTTGACCAAAAATTAAGAAGTTTGACTTTATGTTGACCACAGTTGACTTTTTGTTCAATACAATTGATATTCAACCATCTGGGCAAATGTTTGAGAAAACTTGACTTGTAAGGCTTGAAACTTGACATGGAGATTCTTTGAAGCATATGATGAGGCATGATGACCACTGAAAGTGTTGGAGGCCCAACTTGGCTTGAGGATGGCCAAACCCTGGTTTGAGTTGATTGCTTAGGAGAGGGTTTGTTTGGTCAACCCTGTGAAACCTTGTGTATGGATATGTGAAATGTCTTGAGAAGAAAGAGGGCAAATTTGGGGTATGACACCGACAAAGCTATACCGTGGAATTATGGAGCCGGTTAACATCATGGTGTCAAGCAAGACCCTTTGACCATTGAAGATATTGCATTGATGCTTCCGATCCTGACATCGACAACATCACCGGATCAAGCAAGGTAACCAACCGGAGAGTATTTTCCGAGATCTCTCCACCAAAAGACACTACGACTCCACTGCATTCCAAATTGCCAAACCAGTTCCCGGCTAGAGGAAAGGACCAAGAACTCATCCCGCTTATATAAGTATACCAAAGGAAGTCAAGGTACCTCTAAGTAATAAATGGAGGAAATTCAAGATCATCAAGAAGAGCGACTACAACGCTGGAACAGTTGGGACAAACTCCGTCTGTGATATCCATGCTAGCTTTACTACTATGCTCTAAGGCTCATGCTAAAGCCTTAGTGAAGTTTCTGAAGAATACTCACATACCGCAAGATACTACTACTGATCAATTCAAAGGTTGTATTGTTAGCCTGACCGTCAACAACGGGTTGGGTTTCTCGATCCTGATTTAACTTCTACCAGAAAGAAACACAACAAAGCCTTGCACGTCTCAGTTTAATGCAAGGGCACTACATTGTCTCATGTGTTGGTAGATACTGGTTCTGCTCTGAATATCCTACCAAAGAGCGCTTTAACCGACTTGATATTGATGGAGTGGTCTGAAACCCAGCGACATAGTTGTAAGAGATTTTGATGGTTCTAAACGAATAATACTTGAGAGCTCATTCTACCTGTTAAAGTCGGTTCCCAGACTTTTGACTCTACCTTCTTTGTCATGGACATTCGTCCAGCTTACTCTTGCCTACTTGGACGCCATTGGATACATGGGGCAGGCGTTGTTACCTCTACTCTACATCGGTCAAGTACCCAGAAGGGAAGATTACAAGATGGATAGGAAGAATACATGGTGAGCCATCTGCAGTCATTCCGATACCTCAAGATGGAAGGTGAATTCATTGAAACCCCCTGTCAAGATTTCGAAGCAATTCCATGAGTCATGCTTGTTGAATCTCCTGTCACTCCTAAAGTTACTAAAGCTCCGCCAAGGATGGCCTCACTAAAGGACGCCCAAGCTGTAGTTGAAGAAGGAGGTCGTACTGTTTGGGGTCAGCCCCCGATCTTCCTTTCAAACCGACAAGATTGGTTTAGGCTTCACCATCGAAGATGATACGCCGCGAACGTGCCGCAAACTTCCCTTCCACATCGCAAGAATGGAGTCCATGCTATGAAGATGACATGACTTCGACATCAATAATCGGTTCCCAACTCTAGACAAATGACTCAAAGAATTGGAAGATCAAGACGCTCACACCAATCTCCTTTAGACAGAGTAATTGCCTTTTGTTTTCTCGTTATGCTTTTCATTTCTTTATTTACGCCCGCACAATAAACTTAAAGCCTAGTGCCTTGCCCGGCATCACGGCTCGCTTTAGGATGTTATTATCATCATTTGCCTATTTTCATTCAATAAAATCATTGGACTTTTGCATTTAAATATTGTTTCATTTCCTTTCTTTTACTTTACTACCCCGTCAAAAGGCTATGTGTTCTTACACACACCCACGTGATACACTGCAGATTCACTCCGAATCTCGTTGATAACAACTTTTCTATTGCTAAATATGACTTCGATAATCCAATCTACCAAGCCGAAGACGAAGGTGAGGAAGATTGTGAAGTGCCAGGAGAACTTGTCAGATTGCTATAGCAAGAAGAACAGGTTATACAGCCACACGAAGAGTCAGTCTAGGTCATGAATCTTACGATAAAGACAAAAAAGAAATCAAGATAGGAGCAGTCTTGAGAATAGTGTCAAGAAGAGATTGGTCCAAATGTCATGAGACTATATCGAGGTTTTTGCTTGGTCCTACGAAGACATGTCAGGTTTAGACATTGACATTGTGGTACATCGACTACCAACAAAAGAAGGTTTTCTCCCTGTGAAGCAGAAAGTCCGTCGTATGCGCCTTGAGATGTCTGAGAAGATCAAAGTCGAAGTTATGAAACAGTCAACGCCGGTTTCCTAGCCATTACTCATCCACAATGGTTGCGAACGTGGTACCCGCATCCAAGAAAGATGGCAAAGTATGGATGTGTGTAGACTACGTAGATCCGAAGAGCAAGTCCGAAGACGATTTTCCACTTCCTCATATTGATGTTCTAGTCGACAACACCGCCAACATAAGGTCTTCCTTCATGGATGGTTTCTTCGATTACAACCATATCGAAATGGCTCTCAAGACATGGAAAAGACTACTTACACTGGGGCACATTCTCGCTACAAGTTCATGCCGCTCGGTCCAAGAACGGGCGCCACATATCAACGTGCCATGGTAGCTTTGTTTCATGACATGATTCATCACGAGATAGAGGTCTATGTCGACGACATGACAGCTCGATCAAAAACTGAGGAAGAACATCTTGATCACCTACGGAAGCTGTTTGATAGACTTAAGAAGTACAGACTGAGACTCAATCCCAACAAATGCACCTTTGGAGTCAAATCTGGGAAACTCCTGGGATTCGTTGTCAGTTGTAAAGGGATTGAAGTTGACCCTGCCAAGGTTAAAGCTATCTAAGAAATGCCGACGCCCTGCACCGAGAAAGAAGTCAGAGATTTCTTGGGACGATTGAACTACATTTCCAGATTCATTGCACACCTAACTGCTACTTGTGAGCCAATCTTCAAGTATTGAAGAAAGATCAAGTAGTGGAATGGAACGAAGATTTCTAAACAGCCTTTGACAAAATCAAGGAATATCTATAAAATCCACTTATCCTGATGCCACCTGCCAAAGGAAGAGCTCTTATCATGTACTTAACAGTATTAGAGAACTCGATGGGGTGTGTGTTGGGGAAACATGACGAGTCTGGTCGAAAAGAGTATGCAATATACTACCTTAGCAAAAAGTTTACCGACTGTGAAACAAGATTCTCACAGCTCGAGAAAACTTGCAAGCGCTTTGGCATGGGCTGCTCGCTGACTAAGACAGTATATGTTGACTCACACTACCTTGTTGATCTCCAAGATGGATCCGATAAAATACATATTCGAGAAACTTTCTCTCTCCAGAAGAATAGCAAGATGGAAAATGATCTTGACCGAATAGGACATCCAGTATACTACTTAGAAAGTGATCAAAGGAAGTATAGTAGCCGATCATTTTGCTCATCAAGCCATAGATAACTATCAGTCTATGCAGTTCGAGTTTCCAGACGAAGATGTTTTGCTAGTTACTGATTGCGAAGAACCAGGACCAGACGAAGGACCTGAACAAGGATCCCGATGGACCATGGTCTTTGATGGAGCCTCAAACACACTTGGCAATGGCATTGGCGCCATCATTACATCTCCTACAGGCGGACACACGCCGTTCACCGCCAGACTTTGTTTCAATTGCTCTAACAACATGGCCGAATACGAAGCGTGCATCATGGGTATCAAAGCTGCTATTGGTTTAAGAATCAAATTCTTGCAAGTGTATGGAGACTCAGGAATATCCCAAAGAGGCATCTGTCAGTGACAAGAAATTCTTAAGAAGATTCGCATCCAAATTCTTTCTCAACAACGACATCTTATACAAGCGCAATCACGACTTGTGCTTACTCCGCTGTGTAGACCAGAAAATAGCGGAACGGATCATGGAAGAATTACATGAAGGCGAATTTGGTACCCACTCCAGTATACATACAATGGATAAGAAGATTCTGAGAACAGGTTACTATTGGTCCACCATGGAAGCTGATTGTCACCGCTACGCTCGGTCTTGTCACAAATGCCAGATATAAGTAGACAAAGTGCATTTACCTCCAGTACCGTGGAATATTCTGATCGCTCCTTGGCCTTTCGTAATGTGGGGCATTGACATGATTGGGGAAATCAAGCGCACCGACTCCAATGGACATCGTTTCATCCTCGTTGCAATTGACTATTTTACCATGTGGGTAGAAACAACCTCGTTCGCATCTGTTACCAAGAATGTTGTGGCTCGATTCATTAAGCATAATCTTATTTGTCGGTACGGCGTCCCTGAAAGGATCATCACAGACAATGGTATCAACCTCAACAACAAAATGATCACCGAACTCTGCACGCAGTTCAAGATTAAGCATCACAACTCTTCTCCATATCGGCCTAAAATGAACGGCGCAGTGGAAGCCTCCAACAAAAATCTTAAGAAGATCATACAGAAGATGATAGTGACTTACAAAGACTGGCACGAGATGTTTCCATTTTCTCTCCACGGTTACCGCACAACAGTACGAACATCTACAGGGGAAACCCCTTTCTCTCTTGTATATGGTATGGAAGCAGTCATACCCATTGAGGTTCAGATATCCTCAACTAGAGTCCTCCTGGACGCAGAGTTAGGCGAAGATGAATGGGTCCAAACTCGCCTCGACCAGATTAACTTGATCGATGAAAAACGACTCGCATTCATTTGCCATGGACAGATCTACCAGAAGCGAATGATCAGAGCATTCAACAAGAAAGTCAAGCACCGAGCATATCAAGTCGGTGATCTAGTAGTCAAGCGCATCATCCTTCCACAAGGAGATCCCAGGGGTAAATGGACTCCCACCTACGAGGGACCATTTGTAGTCAAAACAGTATTTTCCAGCAGAGCTATGATACTTAGCACCATGGATGGAGAAGACTTTCCACACCCTGTGAACACAGACATAGTGAAAAATTACTACGCATAAACAAGACCCTCTAGGTCGACTGGCCTAGGAAAAAATAAGGGCATCCTGGCGAACTAAAAGGTTCGGGCAAAAGTTAAGGATATATACAAAAAATATGTACACCCGACAAGTCGAAAACCTGCAAAGGCGGCTTGGGCAATGAAGCAACTCGTTTTTTCAAAAATCATTTAAATTTTCGAAAACAGTGAAATCGCCACCTGATTTTATTTGTTCTAAAAGGAGAACGGGAAAATATAGATAAAACCCACAAAAATCGGATAAGACGGTCTGCGAGATAAAGAGATACAGGTTCGAGAGTTGATTATGCAAGGGGAAGGTATTAGCACCCCTCACATCCATCGTACTCGATGGTACCCATTTAGTTCAAAGTGTGGTTGTGTGTTAGTGTAAAAAATTTACGATCTTCTAAGGTTTGAAATGAGAAAGAAAGAGAGAAGAAAAGTTTTTATTATTTTTGCTCGCCTTTGGTCGTAGGACTTAGTGCCTACGTACTCCCTCGTGCAATGGGAAAGTTAGAGCGCCGTAGTTCGGCTAGAAAATAATTGTTTGTTGATTGATTTTAAATGAAAAGACAAGTCGTCATTTTTAAAAGGAGAAGACTCGTCTAACTCCCACAAGATGTGATAAAGAATAAAGGACTACGCACCAACATGATGGAGGGTATGAGGACGCCTCTAGTACTCAAGTGGAGAAGTCGAAAACCTTGGGAATAGAGGAAGAAGCAACTCAATTATAAATGAATCATGTCTAATCTTGAAAAGGGTTTAAAGGTAAAGGGTGCTTGGACGCACAAAAGATATTGAGTGAGTTAAAATTGATTTTATGTTGTGGATGACAAGTATTGAAACATTAGGCTATCATCTAATGATTCGAATACTAGAAATTGGCGAGTGAGCTCAACCAATCATCTCTCATCCCAAAAATTTATTATGAAATTGGTGTTTTGAGTGAGATAAAATATTTAAATTATTGGGCTATCATCCAACAATCTAAAGACTTTAAATTCGATTAAATCGTCGGGCTATCATCCAACAATTTAAACGAATGTCACTCCATAATTTTAATGCAGATAGAAGTATTTAGTTTATTGGGATATCATCCAACAACCTAAAGACTTCCAATTCAATTAAATCGTCGGGCTATCATCCAACAATTTATTTGAATACCGCTCTAGCTTTTTTTTTGACATGGATAGAAGTTTTATCTTATTGGGCTACCATCCAACAATATAAAGACTTCAAATTTGTTTAAAACATTAGGCTACCATCTAACGATTTAAACAAATTTCATCCAAGTTTATTATGAAAAACATCTTTAAAAAAAACATCTCGACTTTGGATCGAGGTTTGTAAAGAAGACTCGACGTTGGATCGAGTTTTATTGAAAGTGTTTTAAATGCTTGGTGACTGGAGAAACAATCAGGTTATTATCAAGGCGCGGGTGTAATACGGTGAACTGACTTTGTAGGTTTTTGTATCGCAAATATGCGGATAGCAAGAGTCGCCATCGACTTTTATTTTTATCCAATTAAGGGAAGGTAAAAGTACAGAAAAAGACCTTCGTTAGATTCTGAGTAAGGGAGAAGGTTATGAAAAGGGAAGGTATTAGCACCCCTTTCCATCCGTAGTTATCTACGGGCTCTTAGTTGCTTCTAGCTCATCTTTAAAGGTTTGCTTTCTGTGTGTGTGTCTGACAAAAATGTTTTGAAAAGGCATTTCGCTTTGACTTTGTAATGATTCATGTAGGAATGTATACAAAGTGTTCGGAAATGTTTCGTTTTTGAAAAGCGTTTGAACTTTAACAAAAGTGTGAGGTGTGAAAAGTATTTGATTGAGCAAGCAACTAAAAGTCTTATTACCTACTCAGAATTGGTCGTTTTTATGTTGTTTTACGTTCCTTTAGAATAGTGTTAGCCATACCATTAGTTGGTAGGTAACCTTATTCGTTGGATGTAAGCGGACATTCGAAGGGACATCGTATGGTCATAGAAGGCAACTTGTAGGAAGTATCCTAGCACATTCGAAGGGACTATCATCATTTTTCGTAGGCGAAAATCGAGGGTCAAGATCATGTATTCGGAGGCGACATCGTGGGTCTTATGATCTTTGTATCGAAGGGACTATGATGATTTGTTTAGAAGGCAACGGTGCTAGAATACCTCTACGTTCGAGGGACTTGACCATTTGAATTCGTAAGGCAACGAGAGAGAATTACCCTAAGGGGTGCGTGTGTGAAAGAGGGTGCTGATTTCAGGTATATGTTATCTTGAAAATTAGAGTGAGCTACGTTCAATTTTATCTTGCCTTACACGCCTAATTACTAGCAGTTTATAGGGTGCGGAAATTAAATTGCGGAAAGTAAAAGTGCGGAAAGTAAATGTCCTACGCTATTACATGGCTTTGGGGCAGTTACATAATATAGGAGTGCGGAAAGTAAAGGCGGAAATGTAAAGGTGCGGAAAGTAAATCCTACGCTATTACATAATAAAAATTTGCAACCTATACATCTTTTCTAGAATTTGTAAATGCGAGATAATCATATATAATCAGAATAAAGTTAGTAAAATGTTTTGGAAATTAGTAGGAAAATGTTTTTAGGTTGGTAACCTTAATTAAAAGAAAGAAAAATATTTTGTATTTTTGAGATTGATTTTAATGTAAAATCCTAAATCTATGTTAATTAGCATTTAATTAGAAAAATAATTGAAAATGCAAATAAAAATAAATGTTTTTGTGTCAAAATTAAAATAAAGGTTTTTGAAACCTAAATCTAAAATTAAAACATTTTTAGGATTTTAGAAAATAGTCAAATTAATTTATGAAAATAAATAAAAATAAGAAAAGAAAAAAAAAAAGGTTAGAAACATTGAAGGAGAAAAGTGGTAAAAAAAAGATTTGGTCCCTGGAGGTGTTGAAAGTTTTGAATCTGGATCGATGCCGAAATGAATTCTGAACCTGAAACAAAGTATCGACACAAAAAAAGAAAAGAAAACACTAGCATAAAGATGAATCAAAATTAAATCAATGATAATGGAGGAATATTGTCACGGGTCGAAACCCAAGGTTGAGTTGTTGCCGTTGACAAACTGTACGAAATAGATTTCATTCATATTTTTGATATGTTAGTTATTTGTAGTTTGTTTAGAAAAAAAAGTGATGTTGTTAATGGTGAAAAATGGTTTTGTTAGAAAAAACTTCACTAATAAAAATTAGAAAAAAAGAAATATATTAGTAAATTGTAAGGTTTTAATATGCAAGATAAAAAAAGTTAGTATTTCTAATGGTAGATATGGACCGTAAAAAAAAGTGGTTCGATTAAAATGATAAATAAAATGGCTTGTAAGTGTGAAACCGTGAGATTTGTTATACAAAAATAAAATGTAAAAAAACAATCAACCTTCAAATAAACATCACGTGGTTAGAACAACAAACGAGATAAAATAAAAGGAATGCCTCATATGAAAATCATTGGCCAAAAACTAGATACAATTTGAAAAGAAACTTGAAAAGAGATTGAAAAATGTGTGTGAGAAATTGTGGAAATTTGTGGGTGATTGTTGATAGAAAGAAAAGAAAATGTTAGTGTAGGAAATATGCAATGAAAAAAATATGGTGTCCTCTTTTGTTGTATCAAAATTGGCCTCTATTTATAACAAAGTATTAGGTTAAACAAATATAGAAAAAATTAAATATGATCAATGACTCAAAAAATTTCATTTAATTGTGATTTGTAATTTAATCAATTAATCAATATTTTCCTAATTTCTTTTTACTTGCTCCCCAAGATTTGAAAACATGCCAAAATAAGAACAAATTGACTTTAAAACTTTCCTTTTTTTGATTTTGGTCTAAAAATGCATAAAATGATAAAAAAAGTAAAAAATAATATTTTTTTGAAAAATACAATAACAAAATTCGAAAATTAGTATTTAAATAATAAAAATATGATTTTATGATTTTTGAAAATAGATTTTAAAAGGAAAAGAAAGTTAGTAACAAATAACAAAAAAAATATTAAAAGTGCAACATGTGAGATTTGAACCCATGACCTCAAATTTACAAAGCTTACCTCCTTACCAATTGTGCTATCTTACTTATTTCAAATAGAAATGCAACTGAAAGTATATGGAGACGCGCAAGTATTTGTCATATTTAAAAATACAAATAATTTGAAATAAATTATTATATTTTTAAATAGACCTTGAGAACGAATATTTATAAAAATCCCCGGAATATTAGTGTAATAAACCAAAAGAAATTTAAAACCAAGTTTAAAAATAATTTTGACCTTAATATCGGGTGGGCAAATTTTGGGGTATAACAGTTGCCCCTGTTCAATCTTCTTGTACTGGAAGGGTTAGATTGGCATGCTTGCCTTTCGCGACCTGGAGGTAGAAGATGATTGAACACTCGAGTACACCTGAAAATTTGCACTTGCTGTTGATGATAATGCGGGAATGGGCTTATAGATGCCATTTGGAAATTTCGCTGGGGAATGAGTCGTATGCTAGACTCGAGGTTGCTGATAGGAGGGCTGACGGGGATGGGCTTAAGATGCCATCTGGAAAGACCGATGCTGGGGAGTGAACCGTACGCTAGGTTCTGTATATGCTTCTGGAGGGAGATGGGCTTAGGATGCCATCCGGAGGGAGTCGTACGCTAGACTTCGTGCCCAACCTTGAATGAAGTTATTGGTTTATATTGGTTTTTAACCAAATATGCAGCATTCTGAAAGTGGAGAGATGTTGACAAGTAGTCGGAGATGGGCTTAAGATGCCATCCAAGGCAACTGAGTCGTACGCTAGACTTTGTAGTTGCTGTTGATAATAAGAAGTCGAATAGTTCTTCGGCCGACTATTCGAGGGATAATGGCCTGCAAGGTGGATAACTTCCGTCAGGTCGTGTTGATCCAATGCCTGTTATCGGAGGATAACTTGTGATCGTTTGGATAGGGTTTCCCGTCTGCCTTCGGGTATTAATCCTGGATCCGTTGTCGGAGGACAACAAGGGCGGTGGTTCGGATAGTTTTCCCGTCTGGATTCGGGTCTTAATCCTGGACCTGTTTGTGTCAGAAGTGACTTTCACCTGTTTTGGAGAAAACAAGAGAAACTTTTGATAGAATATTGTTAGTCTTATGCAAAGTATGATGCATGATAATGTGTATGAATGACATATGCACAAATCATGACGTTATGTATGAATGATAGATGTTATGGCATTTCAAAACATATCCATCTTAAAGAAGATGCGGATGTTCTGCTTGAGGATGAAGTGGACGGAGACCCTGCTTGGGGAAAGAGAAGGATGACCTTTGATTCCTCCGATGCACTATCTGACCAAGTCTTGGGCCTAGATACTGTTGTGGACGATAGAGACCGAGAAACATGTTGTTGAAGATCTCATACGCAGACTCTACTGGGGAGAGGTTAGGAGGTACTCTACTGGGGAATCTTGTGTATAGATCATGCTGAAGAGTATTTGATAATCGCCTGGAGACCGGGTTGGAAGGATCTGGAGCCCGTCAGAATCTCTGGCTGGGGAATAAAAGATGTACGTTTCCTCCGATGCACTATCTGACCAAGTCTTGAGTCTAGACACTGCTGCTGCCGGGGAAAGGGAATTGTTGAAACGCCTCCTGCTGAGGATAGATATCTTTGTTGGAGATAAAATTGCTAACGATGATGAAACAGAAGGGAATTCGTATTCCGCTGGGGTGAAATTGTAGTGAGTATCGTCGTCATCTGTGGGGAATTATACTCTGCGGGGGAAACCATTTGGTGACTTTCGTCGTCATCTCAATTCCTAGAGCCTGTAGTAATTACTTTGCTATGCTTACTTTTCGCACGTTTGTGAACGAATTTTTATTGTCAAGTGCATATAATCATTCAAAGCAAACGTTGGACTTTATGCAAACAAAAACAACAAACAAGAATTGTAAAGAGAAAGGAGATTGCATTTATTTGAAAGGTGGCGTATGGCCAAGCAGTTTATACAAGAGAAAGGTAAAAGGCTATGTGGAAACAATCTCGTTAAGTTCCAACTATGCTAGTACTCATATATTTCAACTATCTCATCTCCTTGCTGTCAGTAAAAAGTGATTGAATTGATCTTCGCCATTTGAACTTGGATGCTGATAGTAGTAGTTTGAAGGTAGTGATCCGACGAGACATAGCCGACGCTTAAATCCCTAACTTTGCCTAGACCGCCTTTCGGTTTCACTCACCGGATACCTTTTTGCCCAAGCCGCCTTTTCAGGTTTTCGACTTGCCGGGTGTACATGTTTTGTATATATCTTTAACTTTTGCCCGAACCCTTTTGGTTCACCAGGATGCCCTTATTTTTTCCTAGGCCAGTCAACCTAGCGGGTCTCTTTTATGCGTAGTATTTTTTGACTATGTCTGCGTTCACAGGGTGTGGGAAGTCCTCACCGTCCATGGTGCTAAGTATCATAGCTCCGCCAGAAAATACTGTCTTGACTACAAATGGTCCCTCATAGGTGGGAGTCCATTTGCCCCTGGGATCACCTTGCGGAAGAATGATGCGCTTGACTACTAGATCGCCGACTTGGTATACTGGTGCTTGACCTTCTTGTTAAATGCTCTGATCATTCGTTTCTGATAAATATGTCCGTGGCAGATGGATGCGAGTCGTTTCTCATCGATCAAATTAATCTGGTCAAGGCGAGTCTGGACCCAATCATCTTCACCTAACTCTGCGTCCTGGAGGACTCTGGTCGAGGGTATCTGAACCTCGATGGGTAGGACAGCTTCCATACCATACACAAGAGAGAAGGGGGTTGCCCCTGTTGATGTCCGTACTGTAGTGCGATAACCATGAAGAGCAAATGGTAACATCTCATGCCAATCTTTGTAATTCACCGCATCTTCAGATAATCTTCTTAATGTTCTTGTTGGCGGCTTCCATCGCGCCATTCATCTTAGGCCGATAAGGAGAAGAGTTGTGATGCTTGATCTTGAACCGCGCAGAGTTCGGTGATCATCTTGTTGTTGAGATTAGAGCCGTTATCCGTGATAATCCTTTCGGAGTGCCATACCAAGATAAGATTATGTTTGATGAATCGAGCCACAACATTCTTGGTAATGATGCGAATCGAGGTCGCTTCTACCCACTTGGTGAAGTAGTCAATTTCCACAAGGATGAAACGATGTCCATTGGAAGCTGTGGGCTTAATTTCTCCAATCATGTCAATGCCCCACATTGCAAAAGGCCAAGGAGTCATAGAACATCTGTGAGGTACCGAGGTATGTGTACTTTGTCTGCATAAATCTGGCACTATAACGGTGACAATCAGCTTCCATGGTGGACCAATAGTAACCTGTTCTCAAAATCTTCTTAGCCATCGTATGTCCACTGGAATGTGTACCAAACGCGCCTTCGTGTAACTCTTCCATGATACGTTCCGCTGTTTGCCGGTCTACACAGCGGAGTAAGCACAAATTGTGATTGCGCTTGTATAAGATGTCGCATCGAGGAAGAACTTGACGCAAACCTTCTCAAAATTTCTTATCATTAAAGATGCCCTCGCTGGATATTCTTGAGTCTCAAGATACCTCTTCACGTCGAGTGTCATACCCCAAAATTTGCCCTCATGTTTCTCAAGACATCCATACCACCCATGCTCAAGGATTCCTCAAGAGTTGATCGACAAACTCTCTCCTAGACAATCAACCCAAACTAGGTTTGGTATTTCGATCAAGATGTACTTCCAACATCTCCAATGGCCATCATACCTCCTCATATGCTTCAAAGATTCTCCATGACAAGTTTCAAGCTTCACAAGTCAAGTTTCCTCAGAGAATTGCTCAGATGGTTGAAAATCAATTGTATTGATCAAAAAGTCAACTCTGGTCAACATACAGTCAAACTTCCTGATTTTTGGTCAACATCCTCACTTTGAAGTCACATTCATCATTTGATCAAGGGTTGATCATGATTCATCAAGAAAAATCAAGATTTGCTCAAAAAGTCAACTTTCCAAATTAGGGTTTCTAGGTGAAAAGTCAACCAAACTTTGACTGATCATAACTTCTTCATACTTTCTCAGAAATTTTTCCACCACCTCTTGTTTTGAAGGAAATTCAATTCTCTACAACTTCATGTCTCACAAGAATGTCCAAAAAATGCTTCATTTGAGAGGTATGGCTCAAAACATTATAGGTCCTTTTCAAAGTCAACAAAAAGTCAACTTTTTGTTTTGAGGATATATTGAGCATGGTAACTCCAATTGAGATGAGACCAAAAAGGTTGGTTAGAGGACTCTTAGAGCTTTCCAAAACGTCCAAGAACGCTCAAACATATGGAAAATTGAGCAAGATACACTATTCAGAAGTTGGGCAATTTTGGACAATTGCACAAAAGGACATTTTGGTCAAAATGCAAAATTTTCCAAATGGGCCTATAATCTTTGATCCAAACTTGTTCATAACATTATTTTTGACCCATAAATGCTTGGCCATGGCAATTTTCTATTTTATTAATTTATTTTTGAATTTTAGAACATTTAATTCAAAATTAAATTATATAAAATATGAAAATAATATATTTTTCAAAAGGAATGATTTTATATCATGCTTGAGTCCAAGAAAGCCCATGACAATTGCCAAATTCGTGCTAGCCTCTTACATGGAAGGAAAATCAAATTTTCTTCAATATTTGATTTTATTTAAAGAGAAAATATTGCACATTGATTGATCAATCTTTTTTCACTCTTTGCCATTCAAATTCTCTATAAATACCAAGCATCATGGATGCCAAAGAAGACGAAACCCTAGCTCAAGCATAACCCTTATTCTTGCAAAATTTTCAAGAAAACTTAAAAATCGTGTTTCAAAATCCAACAACTTTCAGCCCTCAAACATCATTCCATCGTGCTCGAGGGTAAGCTTGAGTAAGAATGCATTATTGCCATTGATCAAACCATCCAGAATCGATGCATATACATACATACAAATCCAAACTTTTCTGATTTTTGCATTTTACTATCCTGCGTGTTTCCATTGATTCTAACGTTTTCATTGTGTTTATAAGACTCTATAGGATGGATCTGGGCAATCGTTCATGAGTTTGAACGTCGGAATCATCTAGTGCCATTGTTAGGGTTAAAACCTGAGCTTGAACCGCTTTGCAAGCGCTTAGTGAAACTAACACCACCATCGTGTTCGCCATGGCCGATTTAGGGGGATAAGGTCCTTCTTTCTCGTTTATTGTTCGTATTTTGCAGGTTAGGGAAATCGAGCAGCCAGAGAAGACGACCGGAGCTAGGGCTCCGGTGTCGCTGACTCGTTTGACCGGCGAGGAGGCTGGCGTGGCAAGATAACGCGTTCTGATTCGGTTGCTATAAGTCAATGGACCACGCTGGCTTCATCGTGTTTGATTCAAAAATCCATGACACGTATACGTTTATAAACACATGTTTCCAATCCCATGACACGAAGTGCATTCTGGTCCAGTGGTTAAGGAGTTGGATGATGGAGATTCCCTCCAGGGTCACAGGTTCAAGTCCTGCCAGGACCAAAACTCCTTTTCTTTTTACAAACTCTAACTATTTTCCATTATTTTTCTATTTTCATATTTTTTTTCATACTATTTTAATTCTTTTCATATTTTTATTTATGCATTAAAAAATCATTAAAATATTTTTTCCTTTTGCATTTTTTTTCATAAAATGTTTATTTAATTTATAAAATTAAAAAATACAATTTTGCATGCATATTTATTTTTATTCATAATTTAGCATTTAAATCAATTTTAATTAGTTTTTAATTACTAAATTGCATCTAAAAATCCCAAAAATTATTTTAGCATATTTATGTTATTTCCAAGATGTCATATTTTTCTCATTCAAAAATTTTCATTTTTCTAACATTTTTCCTCTTATTCGATTCATCTCGTATTTTCTGATTTCTCATCCTTTGTGTCATTCCGTTTGCATTTATTTTTTTTATCGTTTTCTTTTTCCAATATTGTAATTGCTCATGGGATGTAATAGTTTTAAATTAGCCTTTTATTTTCCGCATCTTTCAATTATGTATCTGCCCCAAAGCCATGTAATAGCGTAGGACATTTATCTTTCCGCATCTTTACATTCCGCATTTTAATTTCCGCACCCTGTAAATTGCTAGTAACTAGGCAAGATAATAATGAACATAGCTCACTCTAATCTTCAAGATTAACATATCTGAATCAACACACTTCTTCACACATGCACCCCTTAGGGTAATTCTCTCTCGTTGCCTTTACGAATTCAAAATGGTCATGTCCCTCGAACCTAGAGGTATCCTAGCACCGTTGCCTACAAACAAATCATCATAGTCCCTTCGATACAAAGATCATAGACCCACGATGTCGCCTACGAATACATGATCTTGACCTCGATTGTCGCCTACGAAAAATGATGATAGTCCCTTCGAATGTGCTAGGATACTTCCTACAAGTTGCCTTATATGACCATCCGATGTCCCTTCGAATGTCCCGCTTACATCCAACGAATGGAGTTACCTACCAACTAATGGTATGGATAACGGTATTCTAAAGGAACGTAGAATAACACGAAAACGACCAATTCTGAGTAGGTAATAAGACTTTTAGTTGCTTGCTCTATCAAAATACTTTTCGCACCACTTTCCGAAACGAAACATTTCCGAACACTTTGTATACATTCCTACATGAATCATTACAAAGTCAAAGCGAAATGCCTTTTCAAAACATTTTTCAAACACACAGAAAGCACAAGTTTTTTAAAGTGATCTAGAAAGCAACTAAGAGCCCGTAGATAACTACGGATGGAAAAGGGTGCTAATACCTTCCCTTTTCATAACCTTCTCCCTTACTCAGAATCTAACGAAGGTCTTTTTCTGTACTTTTACCTTCCCTTAATTGGATAAAATAAAAGTCGGTGGCGACTCTTGCTATCCACATTTGCGATACAAAAATCACAAAGCTTCACAGACATGTAAACGGCGACTACGGGAGACACCCTTTAAGAGAGAATTGCCTTAAGGATTTCTAAATCACATTTACCGCTTTCTGTTTGATTTGCTTGCTTTATCTTTAAGGGTTGTTTGGGTATTATATTTGTTGGGGGATCCTACACCCGGATCCGGGTTTCCTTTTAGGTAAGTAGCAATAAATCGTCGCGACTGCTAGACGATATCAAAACGGTCAACATGATGGCTACGTTAGCGTGACACTTTGGTTGTCCCGATACTCTTCATTCCCAAGTTGAGGATAGTATTTGGCTTCTACGTGGTGTCATCAAGCGCTAACTAAACTTTTAGAACCTTAATTGACCCATCTTGGCCATTAGAAGGTAGTGAGATGGCCGGCTTTGGTGTAGACCGAGGTTGGTTGATACCGATGCTACACTCATTGAGATCGACTTTTGATATTTTCGATCGACCACTTGGTAGTCGATTGAAATAAACGCCACGAGAAAGATCGATGATGTGAGATTCCTAGAACCCGGTTACTATTATAGGACAGGATGAACCAACTCAAACTTTTGGTGGGGTAATCACCTAGACCTCATGCAAGCCTTAAACCTAGGCTCATTGTGTGAATTGTTTGTGTGTGCCAAACATGACATCATGACATCATTTGCATTGCATATCATCTCTAACTATTTCAAGGACCTAGGGATTTATCTTTGCTCTGTTTTGTAGGTATTATGGCTTCTAGAAAGACTATCCGAATCCACTTCATGGGTATATCTTCTCAACTCAAAGAATTGGTTTCAGAAATTCCCGACCATGCTCACTTCATCAAAAGACATGGTTATCTACTTGATTTGGTTATCTCCGGTTTTGAAGAAGATATGATGCATGTCCTATTCCAGTTCTTCGATCCGAAACACCATTGCTTTACATTTCCAGATTATCAGTTAGTTCCTACCTTGGAAGAGTTCTCTAAGCTACTTGGGGTACCTATTCTTGACCAAATGCCATTCACCGGTTTGGAAAAGGTTCCTAAGTACGAAGACATTGCATCCGCCTTACATCTAAAGCGCTTAGACATTGAAGCCAATTGGGAAACCAGAAGTGGAGTTAAGGGTTTACTTGCCAAGTTCTTGATTAAGAAAGCTCGAGAATTCCTCAAAGTTATGAGTTTCCATGCATTCAAAGACATTGTGGCCTTGCTAATCTATGGTTTGGTTCTATTTCCTAACTCGGATCAATTCATAGATGTCGACGCCATCAAGCTGTTTCTTACCCGCAATCCAGTTCCTACTTTGCTTGGAGACATCCTACATTCTCTCCACACTCGTACTACTAAAAGACAAGGAACTCTCATGTGTTTCGCACCTTCCTCCATCAGTTTTGAAGAACGAGCAAAGATTGAAGTGGTCTCAAAGACTAATGTCACTCTCTCATTCGATATCCGTTGGAATCTTTTCTCCCAAAAGGACTTCACCTTCATTGAGCGTGTGGAGAATTTCTAATGTACCACCTTGGCATAAGGGAGGTATTACTTACAACCCTTTCTAGCTCTACGCCGGCTTGGTTTTGCTCAAGAGATGGTCCTCATGATATGCTTCTCCAAGGTGTTGTGTTCGACTACAACCACGATCTCCGCATCACCGATAAGGTTCATACACGCTGGGGCATGGTAAAGAAGACCGATACCAAGACTTTGGGGCACCGAACTCCATTCCTTGGGAACCTTACCTCAAATGGGTGCGAGCTCGAGCTCAAAACCTCATGATGCCATTCACTGTTTCTACCAAGAATTATGGAACCTATTATAGGTGACGCTTCTACATCGTTCTCCATCCTGACATGCCTACTGATTTTGAAGACTTGAAGAGATCCTGGATTCAGCTTAAAGAAGAGAGGGATACCTTTGAAGCTCAGTGTTATGCAAGCGAGAAGAAAGTGCTAGAGTTGACCAAGCTACTTCACGAGGAGCGCAACATCAACGCCTACCTCGGCACCAAAAGGAAGCGCCCATGGGAGACCTAGAAGCTTTATATGTTTTTCTATTATTGTTTTGAACTATCTTTTGTACTTAAAAAGAAAAAGAATAAAAAGAGAACTAATAAATGTTTGTTCATTACTTGTTTATCAAATTTAAATCCTTAGAGTCCTTGAAAACATTGCATTGCATTCGCATAAACATTGCATAGCATAGCATAACATTGCATCACAGGTACATTGGAGATTGGTTTTCTCATCCTCTTGCTATTTATTTTAGAGGCAATGGCTCTTGAACAGACTGTCAAAGATCTCCAAACTCAGAATACTCAGTTTCAGCAGATGTTCACCAGCTTGGTCCAAGGCCAAGAGGATCTGAAGAAGCTCATCAACAAGAAGAAGAAGGTGTGGGTCTACTCAACATGGGCGACGCTACAAAGGGGTCCTAAAGTGGTCACTCGGATTGAGCTCTCTGAAGACAGTGTCAAGAATGAGGGGAGTGTCAAGGGAAATGAAGAAGACCAGCGTGAGCCTGAGAAAGAGAGAGAGGAGCGTTCTGACTATAGCCAGTACTCTGATGAAGATGACAAGTACAAGCAACTTGAAGACCGTCTGAATGCTGTGGAAAATCTGAAAATGTCCGGGCTGAATTTTGATGATCCGAGTCTTGTTCCGGTGTTGTGATTCCTCCCAAGTTCAAGGTTCCTACCTTTGCCAAGTATGATGGCATTTCTTGTCCAAGTCGCACTTGAAATCCTATGTCCGTAAGATCAACCCCACACCGATGATGTAAAGTGTGGATGCCTTATTTTCAAGAGAGTTTGTCCAACTCAATTGGAGTGGTATTATCACCAGAGAATGACCGTATCCGCATTGGAGTGACTTAGCGATGCTTTCTAGCATGATGAGTACAATGTTGAATTGACACCCACTCGCATGCAACTACAGAGCATGTCTATGGGTCGTGATGAGAAGTTCAAGGAATATGCTCGAAATGGAGAGATCTAGCAGTGAGTTCAACCACCCTTGTCCAATAGGGAGTTGGTTGATATGTTTATGGGACATTGTCGTCCGTTCTTCAATCATCTAATTGAAACTCTTCACCGGATTCACCGAGTTGATACTTACAAAGCAGCGATGAAGTCGGTATCAAGAGCGGAATGATTCATGTAGAGTCATCATCAAATGTCCAAGAGATCTTTTGGTGGTAAGAAAGAAGCTAATGCCGTATGGTCGAAAAGCCGAGCTAAGACCGACCGCTCAACTGTGGGGCGTTGTGATCTCCAATCCTACATCAAGCAACCTCGCGAGACAACGCTGTAGCCGTAACGCGCACGAAGACAGCTTTACGAAGATCAACATGCCATTGTCGCAAGCCTTGCAACACATGTTGAAAGCGCACTGATTACCTTGAGGGATCCTCCTCAATGTCAACACTTCCTCTCCGAGATATAATCCTAATGCTAAGTGTGCTTACCACTCCAATAGCCCGGACATAGTAATCGATGATTGTTGGGCTCAAGAACAAGATTCAAGATATGATTGAAGCTAGATTGAGTTTGACCCTCCGCTGAGACCGAATGTGATCAATGCTCCTATGCCTAACCATGACAAGAGTTCCAATGTTGTTGGTGACGATACTTATGTTTTCAACATAGATGACTTAACCATTCCTCCGATAATCATAAGAAGAATTTGTCTAAGTCGGTGTCAACCTGTGATGTCCGTAAATTGCCGTTGGTTCCTCCGCACCCGATGGTTGTTTGGTTGAGAAGACGTGTCCGCTGCATGATGGATAACGTGAGATACTATTTTGAAACCACCGTGCGTGTTGTGTGAAGAAATGTCTAAGTTGAAGATCGACAATGCAAATGAAACTGCATCATCTGTGGGATACCTTGGGCAGCCAAGTGGAAAGTATGATTACATGGTGAAGTACTGCTCCCGAAAGCTACAAGATTCCTATTGAAGATGTCAAAGTAACCGGATGGGGTGACGACTTCCCAGAAGACTATGCTGATGTTAACACCATAAGGATTTCCTCTGCTAATCCTCTGCCTAGAGTGGCACCTCTCATTATCACTTCTCCCAGCCGGCCATATTCCTCCGACAAGGCTATCCTTGGAATTATGGATCCGAGGTTTACTATCCTCAAGGCCAAGCAAGACCTCCGACCGCTGAAGATCTTATCAAGTCGCCATTCCTACATTGACAACATCACCGGATCTAGCAAGGTGACGTAACCGAAGAGTGTTCTCTCCAAATCTCTCCTCCAAAAGACACCGCGACCACTGATTCCATCTACTCAACCAATATCCTGGCTAGTGGGAAAGAACCGATGACTCATCCTGCTCAACCATGCCAAAGGAAGTTCGAGGACACCTCCAAACAACAAATGGAGGAAATTCAAGATCATCAAGAAGAGTGACTACAATGTTGTGGAACAGCTGGGACAGCACTCGCCCAAGATCTCCATGCTTGCACCGCTTGTGCTCCGAGGCTCATGCTAACGCCTTGGTGAAGTTTCTGAAGAATGCTCACGTGCCGCAAGACACTACCACTGATCAATTTGAAGTTTGTATTGCTAGCCTGGCTGCCAACAACGGCCTAGGCTTCTCAGACGCTGATTTGACTCCTGCCGGAAGAAACACAACAAAGCCTTGCACATCTCTGTTGAATGCAAGGGCGTTACATTATCTCATGTTTTGGTGGATACTGGTTCTGCTTTTAACATCCTACCAAAAACTGCTTTTGATCAACTTGATGTTGAAGGGTTGGTTCTGAGACCCAGTGACATTATTGTGAGAGCTTTTGATGGTTCTAAGGGAACAGTGCTTTGAGAGCTCATCTTTCATAAAGTCGGTTCCCGGACTTTGACTCTACTCTTTGTCATGGACATCCGTCCACTACTTTGCCTACTTGGACGCCCTTGGATACATGGGCAGGCGCTACTCTACCTTGCATCGGTTGAAGTACCCAAAAGGGAAGGTTGTTACAGTATGTGGTGAAGAAGAGTATATGGTCAATCATCTACAGTCATTCCGATATCTCGAGATGGAAGGTGAATTCTTCGAGACTCCCTGTCAAGCTTTCAAACAGCCCCAGTCATGCCTGACTCTCCCTACTCCCGGTTACACAAGCTCCTCCTAGGATGGCCTCCGAAAGATGCTCGTCGTAGTGAAGAAGGTGGTAGTGCTATTTGGGGACAGCTCCCTGATCTTCCTTTCAAGTTTGACAAGACTGGTTTAGGCTTCACTATCAAAGGTCAGAAGATGATACGCCGCGAACGTGCTGGCCAACTTCCTGCTAGCATCAGCCAGAGTGGAATCCATGCTATAGAAGACGACAACAACGACTTCGACATCAGCCAGTGGATCTTTCCAACTCCCGACAACGGACTCAGCAATTGGAAGACCGAAGACGTCATACCAATCTCCTTTAGACAGGAGTAATTGCTCTTGTTTTGTTTTGCTTTTCGTATTTTCTATGTTTTGAACAATAAACTCTAAAGCCTAGTGCCTTACCCGGGGCATCATGGCTCGTTTGTGCGGGTTATTATCTGTCGTTTGCACATTTTCATTCAATAAATTCGTTGGACTTTTGCATTCAATCGTGTTTGTTTGTTTTTACTTTATCACCCCTTCAAAAAGCTATGTGTTCTTACACACACCCACATAATACACATCGAATCACTCCAAATCTTGATAACTATGCTATTGCTAAATATGACTCGATAATCCGATCTACCTAGTCAAGATGAAAGTGAGGAAGATTGTGAAGTGCCGGAGAACTTGTCGATCACAAAGAAGAAGAGCGAGTTATACACCACACGAAGAGCAAGTTGAGGTTGTGAATTTAGGTACCGACGAAGATGTAAAAGAGATCAAGATAGGAGCGGTCTTGAGAACAAGTGTTAAAGAGAGGTTGATTCGATGCTACGAGACTATATAGAGGTATTTGCTTGGTCATACGAAGACATGCCGGTTTAGACATTGATATTGTGGTTCATCGATCACGACAAAAGAAGGTTTTCTCCCAAAGGAAATGTATGTCTGCCGCGATGCGCCCCGAGATGTCGAAAAATCAAAGCCGGTTATGAAGCAGCTCAACGCAGGTTTCTTAGCTACTTTTATCCGTAGGGTTGCAAATGTGGTTCTGCATCTAAGAAGGATGGTAAAGTACGAATGTGTGTGGATTACGTAGATCGAATGAGCGAGTCCGAAGATGATTTTCCACTCCTCACATTGATGTTCGTTGACAACACCGCCAAAGATAAAGTTTTCTCCTTCATGGATGGTTTCTGCTATAATCGATCAAAATGGCTCCCAAGACATGGAGAAGACTACTTTTGTTACACGGGTACCGTTACAAAGTTATGCCGCTCGATCAAGAACGCAGGTGCCACTTATCAGCGTGCTATGGTAACGTTATTTCACGACATGATTCATCACGAGATAGAGGTCTACGTCGATGACATGATAGCTCGATCAAAGACTGAGGAAGAGCATCTTGATCATTTGCAGAAACTATTTGATAGATTCAAGAAGTATAGACTGAGACTTAATCCCAACAAGTGCACTTTTGAGTCGATCCGTAAACTCCTAGGGTTTGTTGTCAGTGGTAAAGGTATTGAAGTTGATCCCGCCAAGGTTAAAGCTATTCAAGAGATGCCGGCTCCCCGCACCGAGAAGGAAGTCAGAGGTTTCTTGGGACGTTTGAACTACATTGCCAGATTCATTGCACACCTAACTGCTACTTGTGAGCCAATCTTCAAGTTACTAAAGAAAGATCAAGTAGTGAAATGGAATGACGATTGCCAGATCTCTTTTGACAAAATCAAGGAGTACCTACCGAATCCTCCCATCCTGATGCCGCCTACGGAAGGAAGACCTCTTATCATGTACTTAACAGTGTTAGAGAACTCGATGGGGTGTGTGTTGGGGCAACATGACGAGTCTGGTCGAAAAGAGTATGCAATATACTACCTTAGCAAAAAGTTTACCGACTGTGAAACAAGATACTCATAGCTCGAGAAAACTTGCAACGCTTTTGGCTGCTCACCGACTAAGACAGATATGTTGACTCACACTACCTTGTTGATTTCAAAGATGGATCCGATAAAATACATATTTGAGAAACCATTTCTCCGAAGAATAGCAAGATGGCAAATGATCTTGACCGAGTATGATATCCAAGACACTTCTCGTAAAGCGATCAAAGGAAGTGTAGTAGCCGATCATTTGGCTCATCGTCGTAGATGACTATCACCATGCGCTCGAAGTTTCCGATGAAAATGTTTTACTAGTTATAGATTGTGAAGAACCGCCCATTTAAGGACCCGAACAAGGATCCCGATGGACCATGGTCTTTGATGGAGCCTCAAACGCACTTGGCAATGGCATTGGCGCCATCATTACATCCTCGCAGCGACATACGCCTTTCACCGCCAGATTATGTTTCATTGTACCAACAACATGGCCGAACACGGCTGCATCATGGGTATTAAAGTCGCTATTGACTTAAGAATCAAGTTCTTGCAAGTATATGGAGACTCACTTTGGTGATCACCGATTAAGGGCGAATGGGATACGAAGCATCCGAATCTCATCCCATATCGAGAGCATGTTCTGAGTTTGATCCCCCACTTCGAAGAGATTACTTTTGATCACATTCCACGAGAAGAGAATCAGCCAAGTGACGATTGGCTACTATGTCATCTATGTTCAAGGTTAGATGGGACAACGAGGCTCCCCTGATCATCATTGAGAGGTTTGACGAACCAGCATATTGTTATGAGCTTGACACAGAAGAGAAACCTTGGTACTACGACGTGAAGAGGTATCTTGAGACTCAGGAATATCCCGCAGGGGCATCTGTCAATGATAAGAAATTTATGAGAAGGTTTGCATCCAAATTCTTCCTCAGCAACGACATCTTATACAAGCGCAATCACGACTTAAGCATCTACCGTAGACCGGAAAATGGAACGATCATGGAAGAGTTACGATAAAGATTTGGTACCCACTCCAAAGGGCATACGATGGCTAAGAAGATTCGAGAACAAAGTTACTATTGGTCCACCATGGAAGTTGATTGTCACCGCACGCCGATCTTGTCACAAGTGCCGATTTATGCGACAAAGTGCACGCATCTCCAAGACTTTGAATGTTCTATAAGCTCCTTGGCCTTTGCAATGTGGGGCATTGACATGATCGAAGAAATCAAGCCCACGCCCAATAGACATCGCTTCATCCTTGTGGCAATTGACTATTTCACCAAATGGGTAGAGGCAGCCTCGTCAGATCCGTTACCAAGAATGTTGTGGCTCGCTTCATCAAACATAATCTTATCTCGGTATGGCACTCGAAAGGATTACCACGTATAACGGCCCAATCTCAATAATAAGATGATCACCGAACTCAGACGCAGCTCAAGATCAAGCATCACAACTCTCTCCTTATCGGCCTAAGATGAATGGCTGTGGAAGCCGCCAACAAGAACATTAAGAAGATTATACGTAAGATGACAAGGACTTACAAAGATTGGCATGAGATGTTACCATTTGCTCTTCATGGTTATCGACTACAAGATTTAACATCAACAGGGCAACCCCTTCTCTCTTGTATATGGTATGGAAGGCCCCACCCATCGAGGTTCGATACCCTCAACCGTAGTCCTCCAGACGCAGAGTTAGGCGAAGACGATTGATCCGCATCGCTTTGACCGATCAACTTGATTGACGAGAAAAGACTCGCATCCATCCGCCATGGACAAATCTATCGTAAGCGAATGATCGAGCATTTAACAAGAAGGTCAAGCACCGAGTTTACCAAGTCGGTGATCTAGTAGTTAAGCGATCATTCTTCGCAAGGTGATCCTGTGGGCAAATGGACTCCCACCTATGAGGGACCATTTGTAGTCAAGATGATTTTCAAATGAGCTATGATACTTAGCACCATGGACGGTGAGGACTTCCCACACCGTGAACGCCGACATAGTCAAAAATACTACGATAAAGAGACCCGCTAGGTCGATCGACCTAGGTAAAAATAGGGCATCCTGCGAACCAAAAGGTTCGGCAAAAGTTAAGGATATATACGAAACATGTACACCGACAAGTCGAAAACCCGAAAAGGCGGCTTGGGCAAAAAGGGTATCCGGTAGACCTAAAACCGAAGGGCGGTCTAGGCAAAAGTTAGATTTAAGCGCATTTACTATGTCTCGTCTGATCACCTACCTTCGTACTACCTCTATCAGCATTCAAGATTCAAATGGCGAAGATCAATTCACCACTTTCTAACGACAAAAAGGAGATGAGATAGTTGAAATATATGAGTACTAGCATAGTTGGACTTAACGAGATTGTTTCCGATAGCTTTTACCTTTCTCTTGTATAAACTACTTGGCCATACGCCACCGTTAAATAAATGCAAGTTTCTTCTTTACAATTTTGTTTGTTGTTGTTTGCATAAAGTCCAATGTCCGCTTTGAATGATTATATGCATTTGACAAGAAAATTGCTCACAAACATGGAAAAGTGGACATACAAAGGGTAGTTACTAGGCTCCGTGAATTGAGATGACGACTAAAGTCACCAATGCATTCCCTACAGTAGTACAATCCCAGAGATGCCACTCACTACCAACCTTCCCCTGGAGTATACGATAACTCTCCAAGATTTCCTCAACTAGTCCTCGATATCCCGAGTCGCCATGATGGTCCCCGAGTAACGACTTCAACCAACTTGACACCTGCCACTAGCGCTTTATCTCCAATGAGACATCTATCCTCGCCAGGATGCATTTCAACAAACCTTTCCGGCAGAAGCAAGGTTCAGACTTGGAACTTGGTCGATAGTGCATCGAGGAAACTTACATCTTTATTCTCCACAGAGATTCCGACGGACTCAGATCCTTCCAATTGCCTCCAGCGATTATCGAATACTCTTCAAAGAAGATCTATACACAAGATTCCCCAGAGAGCACCTCCTAACCTCTCCAAAGCAGAGTCGCGATGAGATCTTCAAAGAACGTGTTTCTGTCTCTACCATCCACAACAAAGGTTCAGGCTCAAGACTTGGTCGAGATAGTGCATCGGAGGAATCAAAGTTATTATCCTCCTCGCTTCCCCAAGGTGGTCTCCACCCACTTCATCCTCGAGCGTAACATCCACATCTTCAAGATGGATATGTTTTGAAATACCACAACATTCATCATTCATACATTACTCATAAATATTATAATTTGTGCATATGTCATTCATACACATTGTCATGCATCATACTTTGCATAAGACTAATCATATTCTATCAAAATTTCTCTTGTTTTCTCCAAAGCAGGTGAAAGTCACTCCTGACGCAGACAGGTCCAGGATTAAGACCCGAACCCAGACGGGAAAACTATCTGAACGACCAACCTCGTTGTCCTCCGACAACGGATCCAGGATTAATACCCGAAGCCAGACGGGAAACCTTATCCGAACGATCACAAGTTATCCTCCGATAACAGGCAGTGGATCAACACCCGAAGCACAACAGGGAAGCTATCCACCTTCTGCCAACTATTATCCCCTCAGAGTAACCAGACGAAGACCTATTCTGACTCCTTCTTATTATCAAGAACTACAGAGTCTCAAGACGACTGGCTTGCCTTGATGGCATCTTAAGCCCATCTCGACTACTTGTCAACATTTCTCCACTTTCAGAATGCTGCATATTTGGTTAAAAATCAATAAAAACCAATAACTTCATTCAAAGATGAGCACGAAGTCTAGCGTACGACTCCCTCCAGATGGCATCCTAAGCCCATCTCCTTCCGTAAACATCTCACGTAACCTAGCGACGTGTTCACCGACCTTTCCAGATGGCATCTTAAGCCCATCCGCCGCTCTCCTATCGAAATCTCGAGTCTAGCATACGACTCATTCCCAAATAAGTTCCAAATGGCATCTGAAGCCCATTCCCGCATCATCACCAACAATGAGTGCAAATTTTGTGTAAGTGTTCAATCATCTTCTACCTGTGTCACGAAAGGCAAGGCATGCCAATCAAACCCTTCCAGTACAAGAAGATTGAATAGGGGCAGCTGTCATACCCCAAAATTTGCCCTCATGTTTCTCAAGACATCCATACCACCCATGCTCAAGGATTCCTCAAGAGTTGATTAGACAAACTCTCTCCTAGACAATCAACCCAAACTAGGGTTTGGTATTTCTCAGATCAAGATGTACTTCCAACATCTCCAATGGCCATCATACCTCCTCATATGCTTCAAAGATTCTCCATGACAAGTTTCACAAGTCAAGTTTCCTCGCATAATTGCTCGATGGTTGAAAATCAATCAGATTGATCAAAAGTCAACTCGTCAACATACAACAAACTTCCTGATTTTTGGTCAACATCCTCACTTCGAAGTCACATTCATCATTTGATAAAGGGTTGATCATGATTCATCAAGAAAACTCAAGATTTGCTCAAAAAGTCAACTTTCCAAATTAGGGTTCTAGGTGAAAAGTCAACCAAACTTTGACTGATCATAACTTCTTCATACTTTCTCAGAAAGTTTTCCACCACCTCTTGTTTTGAAGGAAATTCAATTCTCTACAACTTCATGTCTCACAAGAATGTCCAAAAAATCCTTCATTTGAGAGGTATGGCTCAAAACATTACAGGTCCTTTTCAAAGTCAACAAAAAGTCAACTTTTTGTTTTGAGGATATATTGAGCATGGTAACTCCAATTGAGATGCGACCAAAACGGTTGTTTAGAGGACTCTTAGAGCTTTCCAAAAATTCCAAGAACTCTCAAAAATATGGAAAATTGAGCAAGATACACTATTCAGAAGTTGGGCAATTTTGGACAATTGCACAAAAGGACATTTTGGTCAAAATGCAAAATTTTCCAAATGGGCCTATAATCTTTTGATCCAAACTTGTTCATAACATTATTTTTGATCCATAAATGCTTATTATGGCAATTTTCTATTTTATTAATTTATTTTTGAATTTTAGAACATTTAATTCAAAATTAAATTATATAAAATATGAAAATAATATATTTTTTCAAAAGGAATGATTTTATATCATGCTTGAGTCCAAGAAAGCCCATGACAATTGCCAAATTGTGCTAGCCTCTTACATGGAAGGAAAATCGATTTTCTTCAATATTTGATTTTATTTAAAGAGAAAATATTGCACATTGATTGATCAATCTTTTTCACTCTCTTTGCCATCCAAATTCTCTATAAATACCAAGCATCATGGATGTACCAAAGAAGACGAAACCCTAGCTCAAGCATAACCCTTATTCTTGCAAAAAATTTCAAGAAAACTTAAAAAATCGTGTTTCAAAATCCAGCCACTTTCAGCCCTCAAACATCATTCCATCGTGCTCAGAGGGTAACCTTGAGTAAGAATGCATTATTGCCATTGATCAAACCATCCGTAATCGATGCATATACATACATACAAATCCAAACTTTTCTGATTTTTGCATTTTACTATCCTGCGTGTTTCCATTGATTCTAACGCTTATTGTGTTTATAAGACTCTATAGGATGGATCCGGGCAATCGCTCATGAGTTTGAACGTCGAAATCATCTAGTGCCATTGTTAGGTTAGAAAACTGCTGAGCTCGAATCGCTTGCAAGCGCTTTTAGTGAAACTAACACCACCATCGTGTTCGCCATGGCCGATTTAGGGGATAAGGTCCTTCTTCTCGCTTATTGTTCGTATTTTGCAGGTTAGGGAAATCGAGCAATGGAGAAGACGACCGAGCTAGGGCTCCGCGTCACGACTGCTTGACCGCGAGGAGGTCGTGGCAAGGTAACGCGCTCGATTCGTTGCTATAAGTCAATGGACCCCACGCGGTCGGGTCAGTGTTTGATTCACCCCATCCTGTTACCTTAACATCTTCAATAGGAATCTTGTAGCTGTGAACGAGTACTTCACCATGTAATCATACTTTCCACTTGGCTGCCCCAAGGTATCCCATACAGATGGTTCACCGCTTGCATTGTCAATCTTCAATTTAGACATTTCTTCACACGCCGCATGTGTGGTTTCGTGAATAGTATCTCACGGTTATCCATCATGCACCAACACGCCTTCTCAACCAAGCACAACCATCAGTGCAGATGGGCACCAACAACAATTCTCGGGCATCCTGGTTGACACCGCCAAGAAATTCTTCTTAACAACCATCGAGGAATAGTCAAGTCATCTATATTGAAAACGTAAGTATCTTCTTCACCAAAGATTGGAACTTTTGTCATGGTTAGGCATAGGCGCTGATCACATTCGAGTCTCAACAGAGGATCAAACTCAATGCTTAGCTTCAATCATATCTTGAATCTTATTCTTCGTGAGCCCAACAATCATCAAGACTATGTCCGTGGCTATTGGAATGGTAAGCACACTTAGCATTAGGATTGTATCTCGAGAGGAAGTGTTGATGTTTTGAGGAGGATCCCTCAAGGTAATCAACTCGCTTTCAACATGTGTTGCAAGGCTTGTGACAATGGCATGTTGATCTTCAGAACTGCCTTCGTGGCTGCTCGCCACGCTGTCTCACCGAGGTTGGCCGATGTAGGATCGAGATCACAACCGCCCCACGCATTGAGCGGTCGGTCTTGGCTCGCTTTTCCGACCATACACGATTGGCTTCTTTCTTACCACCAAAAGATCTCTTTGCAGATTTGAAGATGACTCTACATGAATCTTTCCGCCTTGATACCAAACTTCAATACGTCAGAAGTATCACTTGAATCCTACCGAGGAGTTTCCAATCGATGATGAAGAATGGGCCTGTCTGTTCCCATAAACCTATTAACCAACTCCCTATTGGACAAGGGTGGTTGAACTCTTCCCAGATCTCTCCATTTCGAGCATACTCCTTGAACTTCTCATCACGGCCCATAGACATGCTTTGTAGTTGCATGCGAGTAGGCCAATTCAAGATTGTACTTATATTGTCCAGAAAGCATCACCAAGTCACCCAAGTACGGATACGGTCATTCTCTAGTCGATAATACCACTCCAATTGAGTTCGGACAAACTCTCTTGAAAATAGTGCATCCACAACTTTCATATCAAGATGGGGTTAAGCTTCCGAACATAGGACTTCAAATGCAGCTTCGGACAAGAAATGCCATCATACTTGGAAAAGGTAGGAACTTTGAACTTGGGAGGAATCACAACACCAGGAACAAGACTCAGATCATCAAAATTCAACCCGGACATTTTCAGATTTTCCACAGCATTCAAACGGTCTTCAAGTTGCTTGAACTTGTCATCTTCATCAGAGTACTGGCTATAGTCAGAACGCTCCTCTCTCTCTTTCTCAGGCTCACGCTGGTCTTCTTCATTTCCCTTGACACTCCCCTCATTCTTGACACTGTCTTTAGAGAGCTCAATCCGACTGACAACTTTAGGACCCCCTTTGTAGCGTCTGCCCATGTTGAGTAGACCCACAACCTTCTTCTTCTTGTTGATGAGCTTCTTCAGATCCTCTTGGCCTTGGACCAAGCTGGTGAACATCTGCTGAAACTGAGCATTCTGTGCCTGGAGATCTTTGACGGTCTGTTCGAGAGCCATTTCTGCTAAAATAAATAGCGAGAAACTGAGAAAACCAATCTTCAATGTACCTGTGATGCAATGTTATGCTATGCTATGCAAAGTTTATGTGAATGCTATGCAATGTTTTCAAGGACCTTTAGGATTTAAATTTGTTAAACAAGCAATGAACAAACATTTATTAGTTCTCTTTTTATTCTTTTTCTTTTTAAGTACAAAAGATAGTTCAAAACAATAAAAGAGAAACATAAAAATCTTGAAGCTTCTAGGTCTCCCATGGGCGCTTCCTCTTGGTGCCGAGATAGGCGTTGATGTTGCGCTCCTCGTGAAGTAGCTTGGTCAACTCTAGCACTTTCTTCTCGCTTGCATAACACCGAGCTTCAAAGGTATCCCTTTCTTCTTTAGTTGAATTCGTGATCTCTTCAAGTCTTCAAATCAGTAGGCATGTCGTGATGGAGAACAAGATAGGGTACGCCACCTATAGCAACAGTTCCATAATTACGGTAAACAAAGCGTGAATGGCATCATGAGGTTTTGAGCTCGAGCTCACACCCATTTGAGGTAAGGTTCCCAAGGAATGGAGTTCGTGCCCCAAAGTCTTGGTATCGCTTTTTTACCATGCCCCAAGCGTGTATGAACCTTCGCTTGTATCGAGATCGTGATTGTAGTCGAACACAATATCTTGGAGAAGCATATCATGTGGACCATCTCTTCGAGCAAAACCAAACCGACGAGAGCTAGAGAAGGGTTGTGTAATACCTCCCTTATGCCAAGGAGTGGTACATTAGGAATTCTCCACAACGCTCAATGAATGTGAAGTCCTTTTGAGAGAAAAGACTCCAACGAATATCTAAATGAGAGTGACATTAACCTTGAGACCACTTCATCCTTTGCTCTCTTCAAAATCGATGGAGGAAGGTGCGAAATAAACCACCGGAAAGTAACGGTATACAACACATGAGAGTTCCTTGTCTCTTAGTAGTACGAGTGTGAGAGAATGTAGAATATCTCCAAGTAAAGTAGGGCAGATTGCGGGTAAGGAACAACTTGATGGCGTTGACATCTATGAATTGATCCGAGTTAGGGAATAGAACCAAACCATAAATTAGCAAGGCCACAATGTCTTCAAATACATGGAAACTCATAACTTTGAGGAATTCTCGCTTTCTTAATCAAGAACTTGGCAAATAAACCCTTAACTCCACTTCTAGTTTCCCAATTGGATTCAATGTCCGCGCTTAAGATGTAAGGTCGATGTAATGTCTTCATACTTAGGAACCTTTTCTAAACCGTGAATGGCATTTGGTCAAGAATAGGTACCCCAAGTAGCTTAGAGAACTCTTCCAAGGTAGGAACTAATCGATAACTGGGAATGTAAAGCAATGGTGTTTGGATCAAAGAACCGGAATAGGACATGCATCATATCTTCTTCAAAACCGGAGATAACAAAATCAAGTAGATAACCATGTCTTTTGATGAACTGAGCATGGTCGGGAATTTTTGAAACCAATTCTTTGAACTGAGAAGGTATACCCATGAAGTTGATTCGGATAGTCTTCCTAGAAGCCATAATACCTACAAAATAGAGCAAAGATAAACCCTAGGTCCTTGAAATAGTTAGAAATGATATGCAATGCAGATGATGTCATGATGTCATGTTTGGCACACACAAACAATTCACACAATGAGCCTAGGTTTAAGGCTTGCAAGAGGTATAGGTGATTACCCCACCAAAAGTTTGAGTTGGTTCATCCGTCCTATAATAGTAACCGGTTCTAGAAATCTCACATCATTGATCTTTCTCAGGCGCTTATTTCAATATGACTACCAAGTGGTCGAAAATATCCCAAAAGTCCGATCTCAATGAGCGTAGCATCGAGTATCGCCCAACCTCGGTTACATCGCCGCCATCTCACTACCTTCTAATGGCCAAGATGGGTCAATTAAGGTTCTAAAAGTTTAGTTAGCTTGATGACACCACGCAGAAGCCAAATACTATCCTCAACTTGGAAATGAAGAGTATCGACATCCAAAGTGTCACGCTAACGTAGCCATCATGTTGACCGCTTCGATACGCCTAACGGTCGCGACGATTTATTGCTACTTACCTAAAAGGAAACCCGGATCCGGGTGTAGGATCCCCCAACAATATAATACCCAAGCAACCCTTAAAGATAAAGCAAGCAAGTCAAATGAAAGCAAGAAAAGTGATCTAGAAATCCCTAAGGCATTCTCTCTTTAGGTGTCTCCCAGAGTCGCCAGCCTGTAATACGTGAACCGACTTTGGTTTTTGTATCGCAAATGTGCGGATAGCAAGAGTCGCCACCGACTTTTATTTTTATCCAATTAAGGGAAGGTAAAAGTACAGAAAAAGACCTTCGTTAGATTCTGAGTAAGGGAGAAGGTTATGAAAAGGGAAGGTATTAGCACCCCTTTCCATCCGTAGTTATCTACGGACTCTTAGTTGCTCTTAGATCACTTTAAAAAAACTTGTGCTTTCTGTGTGTTTCAAAAATGTTTTGAAAAGGCATTTCGCTTTGACTTTGTAATGATTCATGTAGGAATGTATACAAAGTGTTCGGAAATGTTTAGTTTTTGAAAAGAGTTTGAACTTTAACAAAAGTGTGAGGTGTGAAAAGTATTTGATTGAGCAAGCAACTAAAAGTCTTATTACCTACTCAGAATTGGTCGTTTTTATGTTGTTTTACGTTCCTTTAGAATAGTGTTAGCCATACCATTAGTTGGTAGGTAACCTTATTCGTGGATAAGCGGACATTCGAATGGACATCGATGGTCATAGAAGGCAACTTGTAGGAAGTATCCTAGCACATTCAAGGGACTATCATCATTTTTCGAGGCGACAATCGAGGGTCAAGATCATGTATTCGGAGGCGACATCGTGGGTCTTATGATCTTTGTATCGAAGGGACTATGATGATTTGTTTAGAAGGCAACGGTGCTAGAATACCTCTACGCTCGAGGGACTTGACCATTTGAATTCGTAAGGCAACGAGAGAGAATTACCCTAAGGTGCGTGTGAAAGAGGGTGCTGATTTCGTATATGTTATCTTGAAAATTAGAGTGAGCTACGCTCAATTTTATCTTGCCTTACACGCCTAATTACTAGCAGTTTATAGGGTGCGGAAATTAAATCATGGAAAGTAAAAGTGCGGAAAGTAAATGTCCCACGCTATTACATGGCTTTGGGGCGATATATAATATAGAGGAAAGTAAAGGCGGAAATGTAAAGGTGCGGAAAGTAAATCCTACGCTATTACATAATAAAATTTGCAACCTATACATCTTTTCTAGAATTTGTAAATGTAGATAATCATAAATAATCGAATAAAGTTAGTAAAATGTTTTGGAAATTAGTAGGAAAATGTTTTTTTAGGTTGGTAACCTTAATTAAAAGAAAGAAAAAATATTTTTGTATTTTTTGAGATTGATTTTAATGTAAAAATCCTAAATCTATGTTAATTAGCATTTAATTAGAAAAATAATTGAAAATGCAAATAAAAATAAATGTTTTTGTGTCAAAAATTAAAATAAAGGTTTTGAAACCTAAATCTAAAATTAAAACATTTTTAGGATTTTAGAAAATAGTCAATTTAATTTATGAAAATAAATTAAAATAAGAAAAGAGAAATTAAAAAAAAGGTTAGAAACATTGAAGGAGAAAAGTGGTAAAAAAAAGATTTGGTCCCTGGAGGTGTTGAAAGTTTTGAATCTGGATCGATGCCGAAATGAATTCTGAACCTGAAACAAAGTATCGACACAAAAAAAGAAAAGAAAACACTAGCATAAAGATGAATCAAAATTAAATCAATGATAATGGAGGAATATTGTCACGGTCGAAACCCAAGGTTGAGTTGTTGCCTGACAAATTGTAATAAATAGATTCATATTTTTGATATGTTAGTTGTTTGTAGTTTGTTTAGAAAAAAAAGTGATGTTGTTAATGGTGAAAAATGGTTTTGTTAGAAAAAACTTCACTAATACAAATTAGAAAAAAAATGCATGTAGAAATATATTAGTAAATTGTAAGGTTTTTAATATGCAAGATAAAAAAAAAGTTAGTATTTCTAATGGTAGATATGGACCGTAAAAAAAAAGTGATTCGATTAAAATGATAAATAAAAATGGCTTGTAAGTGTGAAACCGTGAGATTTGTTATACAAAAAATAAAATGTAAAAAAACAATCAACCTTGAAATAAACATCACGTGGTTAGAACAACAAACGAGATAAAATAAAAGGAATGCCTCATATGAAAATCATTGGCCAAAAACTAGATACAATTTGAAAAGAAACTTTGAAAAGAGATTGAAAAAATGTGTGTGAGAAATTGTGGAAATTTGTGGGTGATTGTTGGTAGAAAGAAAAGAAAATGTTAGTGTAGGAAATATGCAATGAAAAAATATGGTGTCTCTCTTTGTTGTATCAAAATTGGCCTCTATTTATAACAAAGTATTAGGTTAAACAAATATAGAAAAATTAAATATGATCAATGACTCAAAAATTTCATTTAATTGTGATTTGTAATTTAATCAATTAATAAATATTTTCCTAATTTCTTTTACTTGCTCCCCAAGATTTGAAAACATGCCAAAATAAGAACAAATTGACTTTAAAACTTTCCTTTTTTGATTTTGGTCTAAAATGCATAAAATGATAAAAAGTAAAAATAACATTTTTTGAAAATACAATAACAAAATTGAAAATTAGTATTTAAATAATAAAAATATGATTTTATGATTTTTGAAAATAGATTTTAAAAGGAAAAGAAAGTTAGTAACAAATAACAAAAAAAATGTTAAAAGTGCAACATGTGAGATTTGAACCCATGACCTCAAATTTACAAAGCTTACCTCCTTACCAATTGTGTTATCTTACTTATTTCAAGTAGAAATGCAACTGAAAGTATATGGAGACGCGCAAGTATTTGTCATATTTAAAAATACAAATAATTTGAAATAAATTATTATATTTTTAAATAGACCTTGAGAACGAATATTTATAAAAATCCCCGGAATATTAGTGTAATAAACCAAAAGAAATTTAAAACCAAGTTTAAAAATAATTTTGACCTTAATTTCGGGTGGGCAAATTTTGGGGTATAATATGGAGGAGATAAAATAATTTGAATATTCATGAAAGCATAGATAAATCGAGCAAATGAATTAAAAGCCCATACAAGGTGGCTAGCGCGAATGATAAGGCAATTCACAATTGTCTAGGTGCACGCGCGAAATAAATTTAATCAACTAATTAAACAAAATTTAATCGAGTAATTAGTTTAATAAAATTAATTAGATGGACTAATCAATTTTGAATAACCTAATTAGATAATTAAATAATGTTTAACTAATCAATTAAGGTCTCATTGTAAACCCAAGAGTAAGCGTGGTGTGTGCACAAATGTGGCCGTGACGCTTCAAAGCTTTGTCAACTCAAGGTTAAAAATGGCTCGTATTTAGTATTAGTTATTTTGAAAATGGTTTTGTGCTTTGTGAATGAATAATTAAAATAAAGCGATAAAAATATTTACTAATTATTACATCATGTGGGGAATGGGGGTACAAATTTACAAATGGGGATTGAATCGAATAATTACAAGTCCTTATAAAATGTACAAATGAGAATAGAAACAATTCAATAATTAACAAAATAAATATAAGAGACGAATAGCTAAAAGAAAATATTTTTGAGAATTTTAAAATATTGAAATAAAAATAAAAAAAATGAATTTTTTATAAGAAAAGAAATTTAATAAGATAAATTCTAAATCTAAGAGCTTATGTTCTTTTTATTTATTTTAAGACAAAGTTTTGAGTAAATAAAATAAAACTAAATCTATATTTTTTTTGTATCTTTGAAAATTATTTTGGAGATCTAAAATATAGTATTTCTAGTATCAATCAACAAATGCAATACTATTTCTAAAAGAAACTTAACAACTAAATAGAATCCTTTTTTGTTCTTTTAAAATATATTATTTTGAAGATCTAAAATTTATTATTTCTAGTATCAATCAACAAATGCAATACCATTTCTAAAAGAAACTTAACAACTAAATAAAATCTTTTTTGTTCTTTTAAAATAAAGTTTTGAGTAAATAAAATAAGATTAGATCTATATCTTTTTTTTAGTTTAGAAACTAGAACAACAGTAAAAACTAACTAAGTATTATATAAAAAAAATGAAAAGATATAATTAAAATAAAGTAAACGAGCAGGAGGGGTGTATTCAACAAACCAGTTGTGATGTTGAAGGAGTTTTTAAAAAAAAACTGGGCCAAGGTAAAAGCCCATCCGAAATTGTCATGAAGTTTATTTGCAAAAAAAAAAAACAAACCCTAACTAGACCTAAACAAGCCGCTGCTACTAACTTGGTTCACTAAATCAAAATTAATTATTAACTTAAATACTCAATTAAAGAAAAAAAATGGAAAAAACTAGACACGATGCTTTCACTCTTCTCACACGATCTCTATCGCCGCTCACTCTCTCGATTTGATTCATCCATGGCCGTTCTCTATTGCTTTTTCTTCTTCGCACTCTCTCTGCTCATCGGTCAAGAACAACACACCCTAAGCCCCAAATCCAAACCCCAAATATCTTATGTTATGATTCTGATTACAAGCTACAACTGAAAAGTAAAGTTTAACATCACTAACGAAAAAGGGGGAAAAAGGTACGATTTTGATTTCTTCTCGCTTCTTCTTTTTCTGAGTCGATTCTGAGCGCTTCTTCTGTCTTGTTCGGATGTGATTCTGTTGAAATCTGTTTTTGTGGTTGTTGCTGGTTTGAAGATGTGAGGTGGTTTGTGGATGTTGTATGGATGAGAATAGTTGGTATGAATGAGGTTTAGGTTGGGATAACGATGGGGTTGGAGTATGAGTATGGTATGGGTTGTCACGGTTTGGTTGTTGTTGTTGGAAGAATGGTCTGTTTCACTGTGTTGGTTGAAGTTTTAAAGACTGCAAATCTGTGAGATAAGGATGAGAGGGAACCAAATTGTACAAGGTAGTGGAATTTGAAATGGTGAGTGGAATAGTGGAAGTGATTTTGTACAATCTGCAGGGTAGTGGAGAGGAGTGAACTTGAGGATAAGAACAAAGGGACAATTTGTACAATGCTAACTGTGAATTTGTGGTTTTGTGGTAGTGGAATCTGAAATCGGTAGTGGAATCATTGTGAAAATTGTACAATTTGTTATGGTTTTTGTTTTGTGACCGATTTTATGTTTTGGTTTGAATTCGCAAGTTAGACAAGAGAACGATAAGAGCATGGAGACTCAAAACAATTTATTTATTTATTATTGCAAAGAAAATGTTTTAATAGTTTTTTTAATGATATGAGTTATTATAAAATAAAATAAAAATGTACCTGGTGATGCTTGTAAAAAAAAAAAGTAAATTCTAAGATATGTCAATATACAATAGATAAAAAATGCTATAATTAAATTAAATGCATCTAAAATAATAACCAAATTATTTATTAAAAGAAGATGAATTTAATTAAAAATAGAAATAAAAATAATTATTTAAAAAAATGCAATTTCATTCGATTGTCTAAATACAACTAAAAATGCAAATACAATTAAAAATATCTTTTTTTTTATTTTCTTTGTAACAATAACCACTAATAATCTCTTAAAATAAGGTAATAATAATAAAAAAAAAAAAAATACTATTTTAACAAAAATTGATTTTAATTTAGATCTTATTTTATTATTCTATTTAATAGAAATCATTTAATAACTTCTAATCACTAAAATGATTGAAATTAAGTATCATAATAAAAGTAAAATTAAAAGATACAAACAAAAAAAATTAGTTAATCTATTAAAAATAATGTAATTATGATAAAGCAGACTTTCATACTAAACTATGATTTATCTAAAAAATCTAAATTAATTGTTAATGAAATAAAAAATAGAAAATATTTTTTTTCAATGAGGAAATATTTTAATTAATTCAAAGCTCTAATAAAAAAAATGCCAAAATCAAGCATGAAATAATCTATAAATACAAACATAATTACTATTAAAAATAAAACATTGTTATTTAGAGAATAAAACAAAAATTCCTTTTAATTATTATTTTATTATTTAACTAATAGAAATTATTTAGTAAAACCTCACCAAATAATTAGAATTAATCAAATATTAAAAATAAAAATTAAAGTGAGAAAGGATGCAAATGCAATGAGTGAATGATTGTTCTTTTTAATATAAATACAATGCAAGTAGAAAAATAGCAGGGTAAAATTTGGGGTGCAACAGTTGCCCCTATTTAAATATATTCAAGATGATATGAAGATGATCAAGCTTCATATTATCGCAGCGGGAGATAATTAAATATTAAAAACCCAAAATTTTGCCCTGCTGTGATGCAATGAGTATGCTGTGAATAAAATATAACGAGAATGCGATGAATGCCATATTTTTTGACATTTTTTTTGAATGATGCATGATATGAGACAGACACTTCGGAAATACGGATATACTCAAAATTAGGAATTTGTGGTAGATTAACTGATACAACATGGAAGACAAAACACCCAATAATGTGGCCACGAACGGAACAAGTGGCATGTCAACTAACAATTCAATCCTAGGGAATACAGGAACCATTGGGTATCCTGGGGGATTTGTCCCACCATCAGGGACACAAACCCATTTCGCCACCCCACCACCAACTAGACCACCCAGTTTTGATGGTAATAGACCCAGAAATCCCTCTTATGGGATGCCAACATCTTTTATGGCAGGTTTGCACACTTCGACATCGAATACATCACCATAATTAGGGTCTGGATCTGGGGCTAATCAATTCCTGACAAATAACCAAGGGTCAGTAGGTTATAGTACATTGCCTATCCTAACCACAGAAAACCAGATGCCTTTTAGGCAATTAATGGATGATAGTAACCATAATATGATAGGAGTGGTAGCACAAACTATGCAAGAAATCTTCGCCCCAATAGTACAAAATGTAACTGTGACAAACAGAGAAAACGCGGATAATATGAGTCGAATAGCAGATTTCTTCGCTCTTCCAGAAAGGCGTAGACAGAACCAGGCATTGGTTCGAGCAAACATACCTATCATAGAACAAATTGTTGATGACCCACCCTATAGACCACCCAGAGAGGGGGTTAATTTGGGGGCAAGGGCACAAAGGTTAGACGCCCCAGTGATTCGAGAAGAACCACAAAGGGATTTATAGAACCAGAAGGATCGAAGGTTAGATGCCTGATTCGAGAGGAACCAAAGGGGAGGGAACCAGGGCAAGGGTCGAAGGGCTAGAAGTCCCCGCTTGAGAAGAACAACCTAGAGGAGTTGTCATGGTGGGTCGAATCAAGATGCGATGCAATGCTCATAGAATTCAAACGACAACATCTTGGCGTAAAATAATTTAACCACCATGATAGAGGATTATGGCCCAAACGGTCTTAATACAGGATTAGAAGGCCAAACTATGCCTCTCCTATAGCAGATTACGTAATGCACACTGATTTACCAAGGGGATATAAGATCCCTAAGTTTACAAAGTTTGCTGGAGATACCAATGAATCAACAGTCGAACACATATCAAGGTATCTGACCGAAGCAGGAGACATAGAGAATAATGAGAACCTTAGGATTAAATATTTCCCAAGTTCCCTCACTAAGAATGCTTTTACGTAGTTCACCACGTTGCCTCCTGGATCCATAGATACTTGGACCCTCTTAGAGAGATTGTTCCATGAACAGTACTACATGGGACACTCTAAAATAAGCCTGAAGGAACTAGCTAGTGTTAAGAGGAAATTTACTGAACCAACAGATGATTACTTGAATAGGTTCAGACTCTTTTAGTCTAGATGCTTCACAGTAGTTCCTGAACATGAGTTAGTCGAAATGGCCGCTGGTGGCCTGGACTATTCTATTCGAAAGAAATTAGACACACAATACTTGAGGGACATGGCTCAGTTAGCAGATAGGGTTCGACAAGTCGAAAGGCTAAAGGCCGAAAAGGCCAGGGCTTTTAAAAGTAACAAGAAAGAAAGAATTTCCTATGTCGAAATTGAGGAGTTTGAGGATTATCCTGAATTCGAAGAAGTCGAAATAGACCTCTCTGAATTAAAGCAGGCTCCACCTTACTCTTGTAAACTATTAGTTCCCACAAAAGGGAAGGAAATTGTTGAAAATGAGAAAAGTGATAAATTCCCAAAGAAGGTGTACACCTTCGATGTAACAAAGTGTGATGATATTTTTGATTTACTTGTCAAAGATGGACAACTAATTGTGCCATCGAATGTCAAAATACCTCCTTTAGATCAAAGAAAGAAAAGAGGATTTTGTAAGTATCATAGTTTCCTAGGCCACAAAACCTCACAGTGTTTTCTTTTCAGGGATCTAATTCAAAATGCAATTAAGGATGGCAGATTGAAATTTGCTGACAAACCAAAAATAAAAGTAGATGAAGACCCCTTGGATGTTGCAGACACCAATTACTCCGAGCCTACATACATTGGAGAAATCAATATGGTGGAAGCAGATCAAGATGACAATCCGTCAGGAAGGGAAAACGTTGAGGATAAAAACTGTGTGTTAGTCGAAGTCAACAAGGGGGTCACTGAGGACTTCCACAAGCAACTAGAGGCTTCGATCGGGCAGCCTTTTGTTCGAAGAGATCCAGCTCCAAGGCCAGAGAATCGAAGCAAGAATTGACACAGCATCAAGGCCCGAGGTGAAATTGAGAAAGTCCAGATTGCAACGCCCTCCTCGAAAGAAACGGGATACCCTAGGGAGCCCAATGAAAGTTCGACACCGGTGAAATACTCTGCTCCAGAGAGTTCGAAAATCCCAATCGAAGACGTCAAACCCACCGGATGGGAAGATGATGACATAAAGGGGGAGGATGCAGATGTTAACATTCCTCGTAAAGAAACTGATACCTAGGGAGCCCAGGAAAGTTCGACTACTTGGTGAAATACTGCCCGCAGAGCTCAAAAATCCAAATCAAGATGTCAAGCCTACAGGATGGGAGATGATGACAAAAAGGGGGAGGAAGTGGATGTTAATATGGTGGATATGGAGAGGCCTCGTTCTGAAATGGAGGAGATGGAAAGATACCTAGAAAAAGAAAATACAAAATGGAGGATAGCTATGCTAGAGATGCCACCTTAAAGACTACCCCATGTTGTGCCACAAAGGAAAATGTGCGAATGATACTGGTCCAGAATGCGATCAACCAGAACCTCAGAGAATTGTTTAGCAGATTAGAGAAAACCAAATGGCTCGAATCGTATCAACCGCCAAGACAACCAGTTTTCTTATGTAACCCAAAGAAGCCGGAGTAAAGTCAAGGGGAGTTCAAAGTCGCAAGTCGATAAATGGAGAAGCAATCAACAAAGCACGCCCACATGCCGAAGGCAATTCAACACTTCAAGAGGAAGAATGAGACTAGATAATTACAAAAAAACCCCATGTCAAGATCACAATGGCAACAGAATTGAAAGAAAGGGAAGCTATGGAAGATAAAGGAGCAACTTCGATCAGCAACAAAGAAGTGTCAAGCACAAACAAACCAACAACAAATAATCAACCTGAGGATAAACCCCCAGTTAGTAGGAGACTCTTCTCTGAAACACAACAAGATGAACCGAAGGAGTACACCCCAAGTCCAGAAGAAGACGAGGATATGCTGACAGACAACTTCGAATCAGAGGGGGAGTCTTCACTTAACATTACTTGCAACGTGGTATCTGTATTACCTTGTGAGTTTGGACAAGAAACCGAAATCGAAGAGCATGAGGAGGATGATACCATAGATGTGATGAAGCACAGACCAGTATGCTACTACATGATGGATAACAGCGCGGTTGAAGAGCAGAATGCGTTCTTCGAACACCCAGGGCCAGCCATGAAGAATCATCTGAAGCCATTGTTCATTCGAGCAAAGGTTGGTGCCCATGGCGTGAATAAAGTCTTGGTGGATGGAGGCACTGCAGTCAATTTAATGATCCACTTCATGCTGAAGAAGTTAGGAATACAAGATGGTGATATCAAACCACACAGCATGGTGCTATCCAATTATGAAGGAAAGGTAGGCCAGACTCTGGGGGTAGTTCAAGTGGATTTGACGGTAGGATCAAGTTGCAGGCCTACCATGTTCATGGTGATTGAAGCCAAGGCCAACTATAACTTGCTGCTGGGAAGAGAATGGATCCATGGCGTAGGAGCAGTTCCTTCGTCAATGCATCAGAGGTTGGTTTTATGGAGAGAAGATGGGATTGTGGAGAATATCGAAGTGGACCAGAGTTATTTTATGACGTTAACTTAGTCAATAAAAGGAATTATGACAAGTACTGAATAGCCCCTTGTACCCCAAGTGACGAAATAAACGAAACCAGAATGCACACTATTATGACCTTCGCCATGATGGTATGTAATCGATAGGAAGATAATTAAAGGAGAGGAGTCAAGGCACTTAAAGACGGCCAGCAGCCGCGAGTTCGACAACCTTGCTCATGATCGAGTCCTCCTTCGAAAGGATTTCGCCTATATGGCTTAGAACGAATCGAAAAGGCCTCAGAGGCTGAAATAGATAATATGGCTGAAGTAAACGAAATAGAGGGGAATGGCTCGAAAGACTCACCCTTTGAAGAACACGAAATAGATCAAAGGCTAGATGCCATCTATGATAAAGAACCCCTAGGCTTGAGAAGGACCCCACAAACTCAAAAGCAAAATGTTAGCACAGGATCCACTCGAAGAGGTAAATTTAGGGGATGACAATACAAAAAGAATAACTTACATAAGCGCAAAACTCAACCCAAGCTTCAAGCAGGAGGTAGTCGAAATTCTCAAGATAAACAAAGATTGCTTCGCATGGGATTATGATGAAATGCCCGGTTTGAGAGAGAGTTAGTGAGCATGACTTCAATTAAGGATGGCAAGAAGCCCATCAAACAAACTCCCCAAGATTCACAGCTTCTCACAAAGATTAAAGTCGAGGTCGAAAGGTTGTTGCACGCAAATTCATCGTAACCACAAGGTATGTCGAATGGTTAGCAAATATAGTACAAGTTATTAAGAAAATGGCTCTCGAGAATTTGCATAGATTTTAGGATTTAAATACGCTACCCCTAAAGACAATATTCCATGCCCGTGGCGTAAATGTTAATAGACTCTGAGGATTCGAATACCTAAGTATGCTAGATGGGTACTGGTATAATCGATTTTTATTGTCAAGAAGATGTTGCTAAGACAGCATTTCGTTGCCCAGGAGCCTTAGGCACCTATGAATGGGTAGTGATGTCTTTTGGTTTAAAAAATGCTGGGGCAACTTACCAAAGAGCAATGAATTCAATTTTCCATGATTTTATTGAGACATTTATGCAGGTGTATATTGATGATATAGTCATCAAATCCATATCTGCAGAAACCCATTTGCATCATTTGAGCCAATCGTTTGAAAGAATGAGAAAACATGGCTTAAAAATGAACCCCCTTAAATGTGCATTTTTTGTGCAGGCTGGAGATTTCCTTGGCTTTGTGGTTCATAAGAAAGGAATTGAGATCAACCAAAATAAGACCAAAGCCATTATGGAGACGAAAGCACCTACATCGAAAAGGGAGCTGCAATCTTTGTTAGGAAAGATTAACTTTCTAAGAAGATTCATTTCGAATCTAAGTGGAAGAACCCAAGCTTTCTCTCCACTACTTCGCTTAAAGCAAGGCCAAGCCTTCGAGTGGGACGAAGCACATCAGGAGGCATTCGACAAGATAAAAAGATATCTCTCTCAGCCTCCTATCTTGTCTCCACCTTCATGGGGAAAGCCCGTGAGACTGTACATTTCTACCTCTGAAGTTAGTATAGGTAGTATGTTAGCACAAGAAGATAGCAATGGCATTGAAAGAGCCATATACTATTTAAGTAGGGTATTGAATGATGCAGAAACCAGATATAGCAATATAGAAAAGCTATGTCTTTGTTTATACTTTTCTTGTATGAAACTTAAGTATTATATAAAGCCTGTTGATGTTTATGTTTCATCTCATTTCGATGTTATCAAACACATGCTTTCGAAACCAATAATGCATAGTAGAGTTGGTAAATGGGCTTTAGCCCTAACTGAATATTCTTTGACTTTCATGCCTTTAAGAGCTGTGAAAGGTCAAGTAATTTCTGATTTCATTGTGGACCATTCACTGGTCGAAACGGCTGTCATGGGTTACGTTGAAATGCAACCGTGGAAATTATACTTTGATGGTTCGACCCATAAGGAGGGTAGTGGTGTTGGAGTTCTTATAATTTCTCCTGAAGGAATTCCAACAAAATTCAAGTATAAGTTAGATGGTCCTCGCTGCTCGAACAACGGTCGAGTACGCGCTTATTGTTGGACTTGATGCTTTGTTGGAACCTGGGGCAACTAGAGTCGAAATTAAAGGTGATTCGAATTAGTGGTCAAGCAAATAACAAAGGAATATAAATGCATAAAGGAAAATCTGATGACATACTTTGTCATAGTTAAAGCTACTCAAAAATTCAATACATGGATATTCAACACATACCAAGAATAGAAAATCAAGAAGCAAATGACCTAGCTTGGCTTGGATATAAAGTTTCGCCAAAAACTTTGAGGATTTGGTCGAAATAAGAGGTAGGGTTATGGCTACTAGACTCATACCATCGATTTAGAAAATATAAAATTAGGTTGTGTTGATAAACAGGATTCAAGTGCTAGCCATAGACACCTTGTCGACTGATTGCGAAGCCCATCGGTGAGTTATTTAGAAAATCCAACATTAAATGTTGATAGGAAAACAAAATATAGAGCATTATCATATGTCCTCATGGGAAATGAATTGTTCAAAAGACCCAAGAAGGCGTGTTATTGAAATGCCGGGAGAAAGTGAGGCATACTTAGCATTGTCAAGTCCACAATGGGGCATGTGGGCACATCAAGGTGCCATAAAATGAAATGGTTATTATTTCGATATGGTATGTATTGTCAAAGATGCTCAAAGATTATATAGATTTTTCTAAAGGGTGTGAAGAATGCCGAAACATGCAGGATTCAACATGCTGCAAGTGAGTTACATTCGATCATTAAACCATGGCCCTTTAGAGGATGGGCATTAGACTTAATAGGAGAAATTAATCCCGTCGCCTAAAGGACAAAATATATCTTGGTAGGAATAGACTATTTTACCAAGTGGATCGAAGCAATACCATTAATAGTCACGATCAAGAGGCTATTATTGAGTTCATACTGAAATGATTATCTATAGGTTCGGATTGCCAGAGAGCATAACCACAGATCAAGGTTCTGTGTTTACTGGTAGGAAGATGCAAGAATTTGCCCAAGAGATGGGGTTTAGATTACTAACATCAACACCATATTATGCTCAAGCAAACGGTCAGGTCGAAGCAGCCAATAAAGTGATAATAGGATTAATTAAGAAACATGTTGGTAAAAAGCCAAGGAACTGGCACAAGACTTTAGAGCAAATACTATGGGCCTGTAGAACATCTCCTAAAGAAGCTACTAACACCACGCCTTTCCAACTAACATTTGGTCATGATGCGGTTCTACCAGTAGAAATTCATCTACAATCAGTTCGAATTCAAAGACAAAACGAGATCCCATCTGCATTATATTGGGAGATGATGATGAATGAGTTAGTTGAGTTAGACGGAGTTAGATTGCATGCATTGGAAATCCTAATGAGACAAAAGGAAAGAGTAGCCAGGGCATATAACAAAAGGGTGAAAGGTAAAACATTCACTATTAATAACTTAGTCTGGAAAGTCATATTGCCCATGGACAAGAAAAATAAAGCATTAGGTAAATGGTCACCTCATTGGGAAGGCCCTTTTCGAATAGTAAAAATATTTTCAAACAATGCATACGAAATCGAAGAGTTGAATGATGATAAACGAATCTTAAAGGTTAGTGGGAAATATCTAAAGAAATATAAGCCACGCCTGCAGGAGATTCGAATAATAGCAACGTAATCGAAACATAATAAAGGTATGCCAAAATGGTAATATAGATTGCCAAAATGGCATTGTTTGGGTATTACATACCAAAATCTAATCAATATTCCAAGCTAATTAAATAAACAGAAATTTAAAAATCGGCATTGTTCCTTAATCTATCAAAGGTACTTCGAAAGGACTCAAGCTTTTGAGTGAAGCGCCTGCTCCTTCCGAGTAGCAACTTCACCTTTAAGTTGCTCAGCTGCTTCAATTTCGGCAAGTCCTTTGTTGAGAAGTTCTTCGAACTGAGTGCCAGCAGTATTGGTGTCATATGCCAATTGTTGTTGTTGGGCCTCCTTAACTTTTTGTTGGAGCTCTTGAATTTGCTTTTCCCAGAGAAGAATAGACCGAGCTCGAGTTTCATAGTCAGTCTTGGCTTGCTTTATGTGCATGGCTTGATCTTCAGCTTCCTTAGAGAGCTCCGAAGCATGCTCATAAGCTGCATCCATGGCCGCTCGCTTCTTGGACCTTATTAGTAGCAAATTCGTCCGGAAGAAGACACCCAGTCACGTTGTCCAGCAAGGCTTGAAGGTCGAATAGGATGGTGCTGACTGGTAAAGAGCAGGTGGCGAGGTTAACTTGTGTAAGGAGTTCTTTCATGGCATAGCAAGCTGTACTATCCTTCTTGAGCACTTCGAACAAGTCCACATCAAGGATTGTTCTCCTAACTTTGTTCAGGAGTACAACTCTATCATCTGAGGGCAATTGATCGTTGGTCGAACTAGTACCAGCCCTAGCAATAGGAGTATCCCTCTGAGCTAATTTAGCCTTCATATACCCAATGGGGTCATTTCGTCTTAAGAGGCTAACTCTTCACCATTTGAGATTGAGAAGACTCAGGAAGTTCCATGCGCAAGAAAGTTACATCCATGTCAACCTCCATAGGTTCGTTAGTCTGGAAACCGTCACCTTCACCTTGGTCTTGCTCATTTTCTTCTTCATCACCAACCAAATCCACCACTTCGATATCATTGTTTTCGCTGCTATGAGCATCAGACTCTGTTCCATCGCTCGAACCGCCTTGGGCTTCTTCTTCCTCTCCTTATTCCTCAGATCCTTGCTCACCAGATTCTCCGCTCTCTTGAGATGAACTAGCATTTTCCTCTTCAGCATGAGTAACTTTTTGGCTCTCTTGAGGGATTTCGAGAGGAGACTTTGGAAGACAGGTTTCTGGAAGAACCTCTGCAGATTCATGAGGCGTTGCTTCGTGTGTTTCCTTTAGAGGAGGAGAAGTGCCTTGGTCATCTTGTTGCTCGAGCCACCGAGCCGCCATGTTGGAGGAACCTTTATTTTGCACCAGTTACTAGAGTCCCCATGAGGAGAAGAGTTGATTGAGCAGCTCATGGAGGAGTCGAAATGGTTGGATTCGATTCAATTGTCCTACGAGACAAAGAAAGATTAAAAGCATGCACCAAGGTACGAATAACTATTTTGTTAAGAATTTGAATTCAATTTACCTTTGGAGGAAAGATTATCGTTTATATGTTCCAACATTACGTTGGAGGTCGAAGGTGGATTTTTGGATTTTGTTATGGAGCAACATCTCCGAATCGAGTCCGAAATGCCGCTTGGTTCGTCCTTGGGAACATCTTTCTTCGCTTCTTCTTCAAGCTATTGGTGAATTTTCCCAACCTTGGGATTCTTCCCTGGTACTTGGTTTCCTCTTCTTCGGAGTGGTTGGTGGAAGCTTGTTAGTCTGAAAAGGTATAAACCTGAGTTAGATCTGAATCACAAACTTCAGTTATTCGAAACATCAGGGCTGATTGATTACCTTGGGAGTTGGAGCATTTGTTATTACTGGTTTTGTTGTTGTTGGTATGAATAGAGGCACATCATCATTGGTTTCGATGGTTTGTTCGGAGGAACTTCCTTCTTTAGATTTCGAAGCTACAGTCTTTATCCTGATGGCTGAAAATCGAAACAATTAAAGTAAATGTTAAAAATGAAGAAAGTAAGAAACATTTGGGATTTTCCCAAGCATTCGCACCTGCGCCTTGATTAGATATAATCGACATGGCAGAAAGGTCATAGCGAAGATGTGCTTGGAAATTATGGAGCCAATGACGAGCCCATGTCACGCCTCGTATGGATTTAGTTTCTTTTGAGATTTGTATTTGAACATATCTTTGCAAGTCAACCACCAAGGGTATGGAGGAAACCAAGCCAGAGCCAGTTCTGAGGTAGGTAATCTAGGAAATTTAGGTGGATGCATTTCGAGTGCCAACCTATACCTATCCTCAGGTGACAACCCTGAAGGAAGTTTGAACTTAGAAACTTTTTCTTTAAATTTTTCCTTCAAGGTTTCGGACGCTCGATACACAGTGGTTTCCAAGCGTGTAGGGTCATAAGTAGTTTCGAAATAATTCTGAAAAGCCTTAATCTCTTGGGCGTGAGTGAACATACCTTTCTTTGTGTGTACCTGCACATCGAACGCATCAGTTAGTTTCTTTTGAATGGTGAGGGTATCGAACATATAAGATTGGTAGAACTTAGTCCACCATTCCAGAAAACCCTTCGCTGTAAAATAGGTTGGTTCAAAAGGAATTAATTCAAACTGAGTGAAGTCTTGGTATTGCTCTTGTTGCAACTTGGCTTCTCTTGCTTTAAAGGTTCGACCAGAAGTGATGGCACTCTGTGTTTGGAAAAGGGGTTCAGGGATTAACTGACATAAACCAAATTGTCTGGAAACAAAGTTAGGTTGATAGGCAAAAAGGAAGATTTGGTTCTTCGAAGGAGTGATTCGTGATGAGATTAATCTAGGGAGTAAAAAGGATTTCCAAATGTCTTGAATCTTTTTGCTTTTAACAGCCTCCGAAAGAGACATGGTGAACCATGATGGTCCATGAGTCCTTGAACCGAAGGGTGCCATGGTTTCTTCAAATTTATGTCTCTTCGAGAAAAGCATGATGTACTGTGAGAAGAGGACTTTGAAGTCAGCTTTATCATCATTTGGAGTAAGTTTTCTCAGCCTTGTACCTTCAATAATTCGATCCGCTATCTCTGGATCTTGTTCAACAATGGTGTCAGCAGTGGATAATGAGGATTCAAACATGACATTAAGCCATAATTGGAGTAACCAGAAGGGGCCAGCTAGAAGGATGTTTTTGGGAGTGTTGGATTTTAAACTCGAAACAGCTGATCTCAAACCTTCGTAAAGATCAACCAATAACAGTTCGCTCAAACATACCCTCTCATGAAAGTCACTAGCTAAAGGGATAAACCTACTGGCTACCTGTAAGGACCTGCTACAAAACACGTATCTTGATAACCACAAAGTGAGAAAGGCAATATGTTCCACATCTGACACACTATCTCCTTCAGTGTGGTAATGGTTAATGAACTTAGAGAAATTGGCCAATTTGACATCGAAGTCAATGATACTAGAGTGTTCTTCAGACGAATGTAAGTCTCTCCCATGGTGACAAACCAAGAATGGTCGCTATATCGAAAATGTGGGTGTTATCATTCCTCCGGGAGGTGAAAGGTGTTGTAGGTGTTGTCCCGTAAATATAAGGATGCAAATAACAATGGATGACTATAGGTAAAGCCCGCTCGATAACTTAATCAAGTTATAGATTCCTAATTCCTCCCATTGTTGGGATTTCTTAGTTTCTACCTTAGTAATCCGCTCGTAAGCTATGTCGAGGTAGGTGATCGAATGGTTTAAAGTTGCTTTTAATGTAATCCAAGACAAAGGGATCTTTGGGGAACGTTTGGGGTTTCTATGGCTTTCAAATAAGATTCACTTATATTCTCGCCCTATCCTAGGGATATCCATTTTATTAAACAAAGACCGTAAGAGGGCCCATTAGAGCAAACCTCTTTCCAAAGAAGAATAGTTGGAATCAATACCGAGAGGCGATAGCAGCCTCGCTCCTTGGTGATTGTTTGAGGGATAACAGATTGACCTTGATGAGTACCGACCTTGCTTTCCATAATCGCTCCTATGTTCTTGTTTTTCTTCTTGGAAGTTTTCTTCATTTGGGATGATGTTGTTGAAGACATTGTTGAAGATTGTTGAAAGTTTTACAGTTTTAGAGGAGTAGAAGATCATCGGAAGGAGGTGGCGAAAGTTAACATTGGTAATAAGCGTGATTAATGATAATCATTGTTTTGTAACCGCACCATGTTGTGATGATCTGCTTCAAGACGGTTCGAAGTCCAAGAAGCGCCTTGATTGACGTGGTGGAAGTCATATACGAAGTATCATGATTACTCAAAAGTCACATCAAAATCTTAAACATGTTTAAAATAAGTATTTCTCAGAAGAGATTCAAAATACATATTTTAAAGGGGCATTTTGTTGGCTGAAGATTTTGATTTATGTGGTTCGAAGTGGAGTAATTTAGTTCGGAACAAAACAAGATTAGTGTTCGTCGGAATAAAGTGAATGTCACAGTCCGGAATGGAAGAAATGGTTCTTCGAATAGAGATATCAAAGCTCAGAGCTTCGAATGACAGTTATGAAGATACAATTAAATTGGCATCGAAGTGGTCGCGAGGCTATGTCTCTGAAAGTTGTGAAATGAGTTCGAAGCGAAGATTGTCAAGCCATTTGAAATTCAAACGAAAGTGGGATATCAGGAATTCAAATATACATGCGCTGGAACGGTTCGAAGACGCGTGGAGGCTAGAGAGAAGCAGTGCTCTGCATGTTCTGAACGTCGCAGAATCTTATAAGTCAGACCGTTATGGTCGAAGTAGTATAAATAGAAGTCTTAGTGTTAGGATTTCGTGTGTCATATCTATTGTACAAAATTTAGTAAACATTCAAAATACCACATGGCTAGGGAAACGAATGCTCGAACAATGTACGTATGATAACACCAAACCTTTATAATTCAGTAAAACTCTTTATCTTTTCCAGTTTATCTTCCATTTTCGCATCAATGTCTTTTAAATACTTTTACATTCAGAGTTATTTATCTATTTCTTGCATTTAAATGCTTTTCTACTTCGAATCCTTTACGCTTGTAAACCTTTTACATTAACGTTTCACATTCATGCTTTTACATTCATGTCTTTACATATTTTATGCTTTTATATTCATGTTTTACATTAAAATCTTTACTTTCAAAGTCATTTACTTATTTCGCATTTAAATATTTCTTTGCAAATCGAATCTTTACTCATTCAAACCGTTTTGTATTTCTTTACATGATCATGTCATTGAGTTCTTTAACATTGTAATCAAGTGAATTGAACATCTATAAAACACTCTAAATACAAATCTTAACAATGAATACCGCTTTGTTATTAGATTTATCCAAACGACCAATACCCCATAGGATCAATCTAGTCGATCCCGCAAGTTACCGAGAGATTGAATACCATTAAGATTATTGATAGTTCTGAGGACTAGCGGTTGTTTACCGTAAATCACGTAAACAATACCGCCTAGCTTTTTTGACATGGATAGAAGTTTTATCTTATGGGCTAGCATCCAACAATCTAAAGACTTCAATTTTTTAAAACATTAGGCTACCATCTAATGATTTAAACAAATTTCATCCAAGTTTATTATGAAAACTTAAAAAACATCTCGACGTTGGATCGAGGTTTGAGAAGAAGACTCGACGTTGGATCGAGTTTTATTGAAAGTGCTTTAAATGCTTGGTGAATGGAGAAAGAATCTGGTTATGATCAAGGCGCGGGAGATAGAGGAGAAACGAAATAATTGCGAATATTCATGAAAGCATAGATAAATCGAGCAAATGAATTAAAAGCCCATACAAGGTGGCTAGCGCGAATGATAAGGCAATTCACAATTGTGTAGGTGCATGCGAAATAAATTTAATCAACTAATTAAACAAAATTTAATCGAGTAATTAGTTTAATAAAATTAATTAGATGGACTAATCAATTTTGAGTAACCTAATTAGATAATTAAATAATGTTTAACTAATCAATTAAGGTCTCATTGTAAACCCAAGAGTAAGCGTGGTGTGTGCACAAATGTGTGGCCGCTAGACGCTCAAAGCTTTGTCAACTCAAGGTTAAAAATGGCTCGTACGAGTATTAGTTATTTTGAAAATGGTTTTGTGCTTTGTGAATGAATAATTAAAATAAAGCGATAAAAATATTTACTAATTATTACATCATGTGGGAATGGGGTACAAATTTACAAATGGGGATTGAATCAATAATTACAAGTCCTTATAAAATGTACAAATGAGAATAGAAACAATTCAATAATTAACAAAATAAAATATAAGAGACGAATAGCTAAAAGAAAATATTTTTGAGAATTTTAAAATATTGAAATAAAAAAAAAATGAATTTTTATAAGAAAATAAATTTAATAAGATAAATTCTAAATCTAAGATATTATGTTCTTTTATTTATTTTAAGACAAAGTTTTGAGTAAATAAAATAAAATAAATCTATATTTTTTTGTATCTTTGAAAATTATTTTGGAGATCTAAAATATAGTATTTCTAGTATCAATCAACAAATGCAATACTATTTCTAAAAGAAACTTAACAACTAAATAGAATCCTTTTTTGTTCTTTTAAAATATATTATTTTGAAGATCTAAAATTTATTATTTCTAGTATCAATCAACAAATGCAATACCATTTCTAAAAAAAACTTAACAACTAAATAAAATCTTTTTTGTTCTTTTAAAATAAAGTTTTGAGTAAATAAAATAAGATTAGATCTATATCTATATCTTTTTTTTAGTTTAGAAACTAGAACAACAGTAAAAACTAACTAAGTATTATATATAAAAAAAATGAATAGATATAATTAAAATAAAGTAAACAACAGAGGGTGTATTAAACAAACCAAGAGTGATGTCAAGGAGTTTTTAAAAAACGGGCCAAGGTAAAAGCCCATCCGAATTGTCATGAAGTTTTTTGCAAAAAAAAACAAACCCTAACTGGACCTAAACAAGCCGCTGCTACTAACTTCGTTCACTAAAAAATGGAAAAACTAGACACGATGCTTTCACTCTTCTCACACGATCTCTATCGCCGCTCACTCTCTCGATTTGATTCATCCATGGCCGCTCTCTATTGCTTCTTTCTGTTCTCTCGCACTCTCTGTTCATCGGTCAAGAACAACACACCCTAAGCCCCAAATCCAAACCCCAAATCTCTTATGTTATGATTCTGATTACAAGCTACAACTGAAAAGTAAAGTTTAACATCACTAACGAAAAAGGGGGAAAAAGGTACGATTTTGATTTCTTCTCGCTTCTTCTTTTCCTGAGTCGATTCTGAGCGCTTCTTCTGTGTTGTTCTGATGTGATTCTCTGTAACAATAACCACTAATAATCTCTTAAAATAAGGTAATAATAATAATAAAAAAGAAAAAAAAAAGATATTATTTTAACAAAAAATGATTTTAATTTAGATCTTATTTTATTATTCTATTTAATTGAAATCATTTAATAACTTCTAATCACTAAACGATTGAAATTAAGTATCATAATAAAAGTAGAATTAAAAGATACAAACAAAAAAAATTAGTTAATCTATTAAAAATAATGTAATTATGATAAAGCAGACTTTCATACTAAACTATGATTTATCTAAAAAATCTAAATTAATTGTTAATGAAATAAAAAATAGAAAATATTTTTTTTCAATGAGGAAATATTTTAATTAATTCAAAGCTCTAATAAAAAAAATGCCAAAATCAAGCATGAAATAATCTATAAATACAAACATAATTACTATTAAAAATAAAACATTGTTATTTAGAGAATAAAACAAAAATTCCTTTTAATTATTATTTTATTATTTAACTAATAGAAATTATTTAGTAAAACCTCACCAAATAATTAGAATTAATCAAATATTAAAAATAAAAATTAAAGTGAGAAAGGATGCAAATGCAATGAGTGAATGATTGTTCTTTTTAATATAAATACAATGCAAGTAGAAAAATAGCAGGGTAAAATTTGGGGTGCAACAGTTGCCCCTATTTAAATATCTTCAAGATGATATGAAGATGATCAAGCTTCATATTATCGCAGTGGGAGATAATTAAATATCAAAAACCCAAAATTTTGCCCTGTTGTGAATGCCATATTTTTTGACTTTTTTTTTTAATGATACATGATTTGAGACAGACACTTCGGAAATATGGATATACTCAAAATTAGAAATTTGTGGTAGATTAACTAATACAACATGGAAGACAAAACACCCAATAATGGCTTTGGAAAAACAAAAGACTCGACATCTAATAATGACTTTAGATGGAGGGACTCGACATCTAATAATGGCGTTAGATTGAGGGATTCGACATCTAATGATGGCTTTATATGGCGAAAGATCACAATATCCGATAATGGCTTTGGATGAAGTGAGAAAGACGTAACACCCAATAATGGCTTTGGATGAAAAAGACTCGACATCTAATAATGGCTTTAGATGGAGGGACTCGACATCTAATAATGGCTTTAGATGGAGAAAGATCACAATATCCAATAATGGCTTTGGATGAAAAAGACTCGACATCTAATAATGGCTTTAGATGGAAGGACTCGACATCTAATAATGGCTTTAGATGGAGAAAGATCACAATATCCAATAATGGCTTTGAATAAAGTGAAAGAGATGTAACACCCAATAATGGCTTTGGATGAAAAAGAACTCGACATCTAATAATCGCTTTAGATGGAGAAAGATCACAATATCCAATAATGGCTTTGAATAAAGTGAAAGAGACATAACATCCAATAATGGCTTTGGATGAAAAAAGGCTCGACGTCTAATAATGGCTTTAGATGGAGAAAGATCACAATATCCAATAATGGCTTTGAATAAAGTGAGAAAGACGTAACACCCAATAATGGCTTTGGATGAAAAAAGACTGGACATCTAATAATGGATTTAGATGAATAAAGAAACAAGGCATCCAAGAATGGCACTAGAGTAAAAATAGACAGACATCCAGGAATGGAACTGGAGTGGAAATAGACGGACATCCAGGAATGGCACTGGAGCGAAATAGACGGACATCCAGGAATGGCACTGGAGTGGATATAGATGACATCCGTGAATGACACCGAGCGAAAATGGACCACGACATCCAATAATAGCTTTAGATGAAGGGTGAAACAAGGCATCCAGGAATGGCACTGGAGTAAAAATAGACAGACATCCAGGAATGGCACTGGAGTGGAAATAGACAGACTTCCAGGAATGGCACTAGAGTGGAAATAGACGGACATCCAGGAATGGCACTGGAGCGAAATAGACGGACATCCAGGAATGGCACTGGAGTGGATATAGACAGACATCCAGGAATGACACTGGATCAAAAATGGACCACGACATCCAATAATAGCTTTAGATGAAGGGTGAAACAAGGCATCCAGGAATGGAACTGGAGTAAAAATAGATAGACATCCAGGAATGGCACTGGAGTGGAAATAGACACACATCCAGGAATGGCACTAGAGTAAAAATAGACAGACATCCAGGAATGGCACTGGAGTGGTGATAAATGCTACACTGGGGAACAAAACATCCAATGGTGTTGAATAAAATTGAGGTTTAAAATAACGAAGAAATAGTATTGGACGAAAAGAGATACAGACTGACAGACATCTATTTTGGTAGATACCAAGTAAGTTGGATTTTGACTGCAAGGTAAGATATTGACTGCAACAAGACCTCAGGAAATGCAAATGAGGATAAAACACTCTTGCTATGCATGATATATGAATTTTGTGATGCATGATATATGAATGATCTATGCATGTAGTATGTAATGCAGACGTTCATGACAATGGAGATCGACTCTTTTGTGGAGGTAAGATGGGAACCCTGATTCCTTAACACGGAGAACACTGCCAACTCTGCTTGGAGAGAAAATGTCTTGAGCAACACTTCTAACACACTTGCGAATTGTATTGAAATGATGATCCTTGAAGGAAGGACTGCAGCGCTGCTTGGGGATTGTCCCGGATTAGATAATTGTTGAAGATAGATTGATAATGGCTTTAGTTCTTGAAAATAACTGAGAGAAAGGAGTGCCCCAGTATAAGTCTTGAAAAAAAACTTCTGATTAAAACAATTCTGAGAATGAACTGCATTAATCAACAACTCCTGAACTGATTCACAACAGGATCTGAAAGATACTTGCCCCTGATTAGGTTCACTGGCCAAGTTTCCTAACAGTTTGGACTTCCTTGATGAGGAAAGCTTATTTGCAAGCAAAAATTGTTTATTCAAACATGGTAAATTTAATGCAAAGATCATGCAAAAGTTTTGAAATAAAAATCATTTTTTGAAATGATGTAGTTGTTGTATAGAAAATGGATCACTGGTTAAAACACAGTGGTTTAAAAAAAATTAAAAGTGAAAGAGAAGACAAAAGTATGGATATACCAAGACAATTGATTTGCAAAAGACCTTAGGAGTCATATTACACAACCTTGTTGTAGTATGCTTTCAAAAGAAACCTGGCTTCAATTAGGTCTTTTCAGGGTTGTAACGTGGTCCGGTTCATAGTTTATGAAACAAAGGATAAAGGCTCAAAAAATTATTTGTACCCAACCCAATCTTCATGATGTTCTTCAATCCTACGTTCAATTAACTCAGATTGTGCATTTTAAGATTCCAATAGATTTTGGATTGTACACCGATAGTGATAATGGCTCAAAACTTGATAGATATTCTTGAGATGGCAGTCACTTCTTTTTTGCAACATTTTGCTGTTTGAGGAGTTTGGTCAACTCTTGTTTTGAATTTTGTCATCCCTAACTTTTGCCTGAACCGTTCCATTTAAGATTACGGTCAACGGGATGCACAATTTTTTTTGCCTAAGTTGCCTTTTTAATTTTAACTTAGCGGCTTTTTCTTTTTGATATATTTCTTGGAAAGACAGTGGTTGTTTGACTTTCATGATTACGGGGAACCATCATCATCGCTTTTGACTCGGATGACATCTTCGACACTTATTTGATGTGTGAAGGAAAGCTGATTGAATACAACCTCTATTGAAAGACGTCTTGAATGAATGCACATTCGAATTAATCGAGAACTCGCCCTGTGTTAAAATTGCTTTTTTGATAGAAAGAAACTCCAACTTCTAGGCTCAAGGGGTTGACAAAGGTTTAACTTCGTTATATCTTCAATGTTTAGGAATTGAAACAATGCTCACATCATCAACAAAGTTTTATTCAAGGCATACCAACAAAAATTATGGGTATCTCGTTATTATCATCCTCCCTCAAATCTTTGCAAAAGCAATAGCTCGGTAAAGAAATTAAACAGGGAAAATATATATTTGAAAGCGATAAATGTAGATGATTTGAATCAAAACAGTGCAATGCTCATTTCATTAAAATTAACATGGAATTACAAACAAAGATTTGAAAGCAAAGTTTAACATAAACAAAGGAAAATGCAAATGTAAAGAAACATGGCCTAATGACTAATCAGCTACAAGGATGAGTTGTCCTGTCTGAAACACTGGCTTTAGGAGGTGACTTGGGATATTCTGACCCGTCTTTAGACACTTTTTCCTGGCAACGGATTATTGATAACATTTGGTGGAGGATCTCCAAAATTTATCTCCTTGCTTCTGACTAGCTCTTGAACCCTAGCAATAAGCGCTCCATATCGTGACCAAGGCTCCTAATGGAACTCACAATGAAGATCAGTCCTGAATCCGACTGGGAGAGGATCTGGAGAAGTCAGAGGCCTAGTTGTGATTAGACCTAGTTCAACCAAATGAGGATACAATTCAATGTAAGTCATAGGAATAGGGTCAAACTGACCCCTATTCCTCGCATTACGGTTCTGATTTTGCCCAACAGCTTGGCGTTGAGGAATTTGAATTGGTTGAGCCTTGACTGCAGGAATGACGGCATCTACTTGTGGTTGATCATAGTATTGAGGCCTACAGCGAGGTCCTCCTCTTTCAATTTTGATAGCATTAGTTTCACCATCTTTCTTCTTATGGAAGTTTCCAAAACATTTCTTGGCACCACTAGAGGGTTCACCAGCGACAGACACTTTTCCTCTCTTGATTCCCTATTCTAGCCTTTGGCCATTAGTCACCAAATCTGTGAAGCGAGAGGACACACTACCAATCATTTTCTCCCAATAGAGAGGGGACAAGGTATCCATAAACAAACCAGTGAGCTCTTTCTCAGATAGAGGTGGTTCAACTTGTGAGGCCAACACTCTCCAATGTTGAGCGTACTCCTTAAAAGATTCCATATCATTCTGAGACATGTTTTGCAATTGACGACGATCAGGAGCCATGTCAAGATTGTAGTGGTATTGTTTCATGAAAGCATTAATCAGATCCTGAAAGCATTGAATATGGTCTTTCTCAAGTCTCATATACCATTTCAATGAAGCTCCACTTAGGCTGTCTTGGAAACAGTGGATAAGAAGTTTGTCATTCCTCGTATAAGCAGACATTTTCCTGAAGTACATCAGCAAATGACTTTTTGGACAAGTGTGCCCCTTTTATTTCTCGAAATCAGGAGTCTTGAACTTGGGAGGCATAACCAGATCAGAAACAAGACACATGCTCTCTGCAGCAATACCAAAGACATCGTTGCCTTCCATAACTCTCATCCTTCTTTCCAGAGTCTGATATTGCTCGCGAACTTCTTCAAGTTCATCAAAATCTTCTTGACTCACACTTCGGGGAGCGTCACTACGGTAATCAAAAGGAAAATTCCCATAAGTAGCTTGGCCAACAGGTTGATGCACAAAAGGTTGATAAGGTGCAGTATGCATGATCGGTTGATGCTCAGTGAAAACAGGAGCCTGGAAAACTGGTCGGGAAGACTCGCCAACCATTGGAGTAGTTGCAATAGGAGGAACGTAATTTCGGGGTAACCCAAATTCTGGCTAAGTAGTAACTAGCATCTGAGAATATTGAGGATCAACAACAGCTGTTGAGACTTTAGAAATTATAGTCCTTTGAGGTTGTTCACCTCTGGCGATCAACACTTGCATCATTTCGGTATGTCTAGTCATGCCTGACTTCAAATCATCAATTTCCGTTCGAACTTCTGCATTGTGTTGCTCTTGGTATTCCATTCTTCTCTTGACGTTGGCTCTAGTTCCGTACTTGTGCAGAGGAATCAGCTTGACAATAAATCAACAACTGAGGATGGAGATAGACAAAATGAGTCTTTCGACGACTTGAATGTATGAAATATGCAGGATATGCAATGAAATGTAATGTTATTAATGCAAAAGATGTGATGAAATGCAATGTCACATACACAAATGGAATGCAACATAAGGATATTATAGGTTCACAGAGACGTGAAATAGAGATGATACAAGTAATCAGAACAACTTATTCAGGTGGGATCCTATGATAGGATGGCTTTAAGTTTTCTACCCAAATTCCCCACAGGAAGGTTCTAAGGTTTTCTACTAAGTGTTTCTCGGAGTCTCTGATCCCCTTTTAACAAACACTATCATCACGCGAGAGGCCTACATGGCGATAATATTTGTAAAAGTATACCCCAAGAAACGACTCTTAACGGGATACTCAAAATCTTTTGAGTGGTCAGTCCAGGTTTGGATATCATAAACAAACTTAGAGTTATAGGTCATTTGTCTAGAAATTGAAGTCCTGCACTATCATGAGGGTCAACAACCTCCTTAAAACAAACAACTCTAAGCCAGAGTCTTTGCTTCGGTCCACAAGACATTGGAGTCAGGGGGACCTATGCTACGCAACCCCTCTATTCCTAAAAAGGTGACCTAGAAGCCTGGGTAGTGGGCTTATCTATGCATCAAAAATTCCATCAAGAATTCCCACACAATGGATATATAGATATGATAATAAATAAAGCATAGGGAATAAATGACTGAAACATAAATAAGAGATAAAATACAAAGAAGAAAGTAAAATAAAATGATAAACACACAACCACACAAAGAACTAAACTAGGGTTAACTTGCTTGAGAAACGTTCCCCAGTGAAGTTGTAACGCCCTGTTTTAATTAATATTATATTATATTAATATTTTAATTACCGATCGATATTTATCTTATGATTTAGAATATTCATATTTATTAATATATCTATTAATTTATCTGGCGACGTTGTGTTCGGTCCGGGTTTTATTCCGTTCGGTTCGGTAAAATATTGTTCGGATCCGATATTTAATTTCCCAGAATTATTTTAATTGATTATGTTAATAAATTAGGAGTGTGAGGATTGTTTGGGAAGGATTGGGTTTACACCTTAGTTTATTAGTAAGGTTATCATAAAACCACTTTCCTCATTTTCTTTTCATCCAAACACTTTCCTTGTTTTTCTTCCATTCAAAAACGCCAAAGCCGAACAAGACCAAGAGAGGAAGCTCTTAGAAACATAACTTATAAAAGCCATTTTCCTCATTTTCTTTCCTTTTCCAACATCATAAGCCAAACTTGGGAGCTTGAGAGAAAGAAAGGGTTTGGTGAGGGGAAGAGCAAGAGGAGAAGGAGAGGAAGAACATGAGCAAGCTTGAGGATGGGGTCTTGAAGAATCATCCAAGCTTGAGGATGGGGTCTTGAAGAATCATCCAAGCTTGAGGTAAGGGGTTTGATCTCTCTATCTCATATGGTTAGGGTTTGATGAATATATTTTGGATTTAGGGAAAAATTGATAGAAGGATTTATGAGTATTGGTTGGTTGATTGTAGAGATAACTTAGAAAAGGTTGGGTTAGGAGTATGAATTGTTGGTGTGTTAATTGCTAGGCTAGAAGAAGTAAGTTTCTAAAAATTGAAATGGAAGAAAAGAAAAATAGAAACTGTAAAAACTAAAAAATGCAGGAAATTAGGGGAGACGAAGAAGGAGGAGGTCGGGACAAGGGGAGGCACCCACCTCCCATGGTGGGGCGACCGTCCCCAAGGGCTAGGCGCCCACCTCCCTTCTTCCTTTGAATTGGGACGTGCGTCCCCTGTGGCTTGGAGGGGGAAAGGATTTTTCCCAGTTTTGTTGTCTGCATAATTTTTGCTGTTTGTGTTTTCTGCAGAATTTTCCTTCTGCATAACTTGGTTCTGTTTCTTTTAATCTTCCCAATTCCATATACTACTAGTTAGTATTAATAAAATATAACTAGAGCATAAGTTAGCCGATTAAATTTGGGACCCGATTATGTTCCGATTTTTCGATTCTGGTAAATTCGGCAACGGAGCAAGTTGCTCCGAATTCAACGAAAATTGACGTGCTAGCTAAGTTCGACGTGTAGGACGTAGTGGTGAGGTTAGTTTTTAGAAATTACGAGTTTTACGAGATGACCCGAAATAGGCCAATTTACGGTTAAATTGAATCAGATTGCGTTTTAGTGAATTCAAGGCGTGACTGGACAATCCGATTTCGATGTTGATAATTTTGATTAATGCCGGTTATTAGGAATGACTTTTGCGACGGTTATTGAAGTTTTGACTATTTTTCCATTTTTGGAATTTGGTGAATTAATTGATAATGATGCGGTGTGAATAAATATAATGCTTGCGATGGTGTATTTATTAATGAATACTTGATGATATGCGATGCAATGATATATGTCTTTGTACATGATGCGTATATTGATGTTTTTAATAAATGCTTCCGATTTGTGAATGCATGATTTTGATGATGATGAATTATTAGTGATGTTTTGCATAATGCAAATATGATGCGATGATATATTTATCTTGATGTGGATAAATTATAGCGATGTGGGCTTTATGCCTATTTTGACGAGCGATGATGGTGTGTTTGTGTTGTGTTGTTTTATTGTTGAGTCACATACATTGCATAAGCGAAGAGGGCTTTCATGCCAAGCGATGATGGCTTTTATGCCGAGCGAAGATGGGCTTTATGCCTTGTGTCCCTAATTATGGACAAAGCAATGGGTACCACATGCATAACATAGTCGTGTCTCATGGAGTCGGTTATGTTTATGTTTGAGTCGTTTGGCGTTGAGTTTTTGTTGATTGATGGATGATATTGAATTGTGATGATATATGATGTGATGATGTTTGTGACGATGGGATTTTATGCCAAAAAGCGATGATGGGCTTTAGCCAATTGGAGATGATATTATTTATGTTTCTTATGTGATTAACATTGTTTGGTATTGTTGTTTGATGTCGTTGTTGATGATTGTTGAGATAATTTCGTGGTGATAAACGTTAATGTGTTGTTGCGACGTTTTATGCCAATGAGGTTATGGTGATATAGTGTAGATTATACACATTAGGATGACGAGTAAAGTAAGTGAGTTTTGATTATGTGTTGGAATTACACTTATTAATCTATACCCTTTATAATTCCGAAACTATATATATATTTTATCATGCCTTTAATTATATGTTTTGGAGTATCTCACCCTTTACTTGTTTCGCCGTTACCTATATATTGGTACCGTGCAGGTTATGAAGACGAAGTCTATAGTCAGCGTTAGTCGGTGTCGCCCGATAGTAGCACTGGGGAAATATTTATGTCGTCTTGTTGTTGTTGTTTTATTATTATTCCTTTTGTGAATAAGAACCATAATTCATAAAAATATGATTTGCTAAGGAAGTTTAATAAAAGAAGATGTTTTGATTTTTATGAATCAATTTATGTTTTCCGGCGATGCTATGTATCCGAGATTTATACTTGAAAGCAAACTGTTTAAAGTGAGTTGTTTTTGAAGGTGTGATGCCTCAATATTGAATTTGTGAAATTTTAAATTACTCTGATCTTTGCATATTAAACTTTGGGTAATATTTAGATGTCGCCAACTGAAGCAACTCGTTTTTTCAAAAATCATTTAAATATTCGAAAACAGTGAAATCGCCACCTGATTTTATTTGTTCTAAAAGGAGAACGGGAAAATATAGATAAAACCCACGAAAATCGGATAAGACGGTCTGCGAGATAAAGAGATGCAGGTCCGGGAGTTGATTATGCAAGGGGAAGGTATTAGCACCCATCACATCCATCTTACTCGATGGTACCCATTTAGTTAAAAGTGTGGTTGTGTGTTAGTGTAAAAAATTTACAATCTTCTAAGGTTTGAAATGAGAAAGAAAGAGAGAAGAAAAGTTTTTATTATTTTTGCTCTCCTTTGGTTGTAAGACTTAGTGCCTACGTACTCCCTCGTGCAATGGGAAAGTCAGAGCGCCGTAGTTCGGCTAGAAAATAATTTTTTGTTGATTGATTTTAAATGAAAAGACAAGTCGTCATTTTTAAAAGGAGAAGACTCGTCTAACGCCCACAAGGTGTGATAAAGAATAAAGGACTACGCACCAACATGAGGGAGGGTACGAGGACGCCTCTAGTACTCAAGTGGAGAAGTCGAAAACCTTGGGAATAGAGGAAGAAGCATCTCAATTATAAATGAATCATGTCTAATCTTGAAAAGGGTTTAAAGGTAAAGGGTGCTTGGACGCACAAAAGATATTGAGTGAGTTAAAATTGATTTTATGTTGTGGATGACAAGTATTGAAACATTAGGCTATCATCTAATGATTCGAATACTAGAAATTGGCGAGTGAGCTCAACCAATCATCTCTCATCCCAAAAATTTATTATGAAATTGGTGTTTTGAGTGAGATAAAATATTTAAATTATTGGGCTATCATCCAACAATCTAAAGACTTTAAATTCGATTAAATCGCTTGCTATCATCCAACAATTTAAACGAATGTCACTCCATAATTTTAATGCGATAGAAGTATTTAGTTTATTGGGCTATCATCCAACAACCTAAAGACTTCCAATTCAATTAAATCGTCGCTATCATCCAACAATTTATTTGAATACCGCCTAGCTTTTTTTTGACATGGATGAAGTTTTATCTTATTGGGCTACCATCCAACAATCTAAAGACTTCAAATTTTTTTAAAACATTAGGCTACCATCTAACGATTTAAACAAATTTCATCCAAGTTTATTATGAAAAACATCTTAAAGAAAACATCTCGACGTTGGATCGAGGTTTGAGAAGAAGACTTGACGTTGGATCGAGTTTTATTGAAAGTGCTTTAAATGCTTGGTGAATGGAGAAAGAATCAGGTTATGATCAAGGCGCGGGAGATAGAGGAGAAACGAAATAATTGCGAATATTTATGAAAGCATAGATAAATCGAGAAAATAAATTAAAAGCCCATACAAGGTGGCTAGCGCGAATGATAAGGCAATTCACAATTGTGTAGGTGCATGCGCGAAATAAATTTAATCAACTAATTAAACAAAATTTAATCGAGTAATTAGTTTAATAAAATTAATTAGATGGACTAATCATTTTTGAATAACCTAATTAGATAATTAAATAATTTTTAACTAATCAATTAAGGTCTCATTGTAAACCCAAGAGTAAGCGTGGTGTGTGCACAAATGTGTGGCCGTTGTGACGCTCAAAGCTTTGTCAACTCAAGGTTAAAATGGCTCGCATTTAGTATTAGTTATTTTGAAAATGGTTTTGTGCTTTGTGAATGAATAATTAAAATAAAGCGATAAAAATATTTGCTAATTATTACATCATGTGGGGAATGGGGGTACAAATTTACAAATGGGGATTGAATCGAATAATTACAAGTCCTTATAAAATATACAAATGAGAATAGAAACAATTCAATAATTAACAAAATAAATATAAGAGACGAATAGCTAAAAGAAAATATTTTTGAGAATTTAAAAATATTGAAATAAAAATATAAAAAAATGAATTTTTTATAAGAAAATAAATTTAATAAGATAAATTCTAAATCTAAGATCTTATGTTCATTTTATTTATTTTAAGACAAAGTTTTGAGTAAATAAAATAAAACTAAATCTATATTTTTTTTGTATCTTTGAAAATTATTTTGAGATCTAAAATATAGTATTTCTAGTATCAATCAACAAATGCAATACTATTTCTAAAAGAAACTTAACAACTAAATAGAATCCTTTTTTGTTCTTTTAAACTATATTATTTTGAAGATCTAAAATTTATTATTTCTAGTATCAATCAACAAATGCAATACCATTTCTAAAAGAAACTTAACAACTAAATAAAATCTTTTTTGTTCTTTTAAAATAAAGTTTTGAGTAAATAAAATAACATTAGATCTATATCTTTTTTTTAGTTTAGAAACTAGAACAACAGTAAAAACTAACTAAGTATTATATAAAAAAAATGAAAAGATATAATTAAAATAAAGTAAACGAGCAGGAGGGTGTATTAAACAAACCAAGAGTGATGTCAAGGAGTTTTAAAAAATCGGGCCAGGTAAAAGCCCATCCGAAATTGTCATGAAGTTTATTTGCAAAAAAAAAAAAACAAACCCTAATCGACCTAAACAAGTCATACTAACTTGGTTCACTAAATCAAAATTAATTATTAACTTAAATACTCAATTAAAGAAAAAATGGAAAAACTAGACACGATTCTTTCACTCTTCTCACACGATCTCTATCACTCTCTCGATTTGATTCATCCATGGCCGCCTCTATTGCTTTTTCTTTTCTCTCGCACTGCTCATCGGTCAAGAACAACACCCTAAGCCCCAAATCCAAACCCCAAATATCTTATGTTATGATTCGATTACAAGCTACAATTGAAAAGTAAAGTTTAACATCACTAACGAAAAAGGGGAAAAAGGTACGATTTTGATTTCTTCGCTTCTTCTTTTCTCGAGTCGATTCCGAGCGCTTCCGTCTTGTTCGATGTGATTCTCGTTGAAACTGCTTTTGTGGTTGTTTTGGTTTGAAGATGTGAGGTGGTTTGTGGATGTTGTATGGATGAGAATAGTTGGTATGAATGAGGTTTAGGTTGGGATAACGATGGGGTTGGAGTATGAGTATGGTATGGGTTGTCACGGTTTGGTTGTTGTTGTTGGAAGAATTGTCACCAATGTTGGTTGAAGTTTTAAAGACGCAAACTGTGAGATAAGGATGAGAGGAATCAAATTGTATAAGGTAGTGGAATTTGAAATGGTGAGTGGAATAGTGGAAGTGATTTTGTACAATCTGCAGGGTAGTGGAGAGGAGTGAACTTGAGGATAAGAACAAAGGGACAATTTGTACAATGCTAGCTGTGAATTTGTGGTTTTGTGGTAGTGGAATCAGTGAAATCGGGTAGTGGAATTGCTGTTGTGAAAATTGTACAATTTGTTATGGTTTTGTGATTTTGTGACTGATTTTATGTTTTGGTTTGAATTCTGCAAGTTAGACAAGAGAACGTACAAGAGCATGGAGACTCAAAACAATTTATTTATTTATTATTGCAAAGAAAATGTTTTAATAGTTTTTTTAATGATATGAGTTATTATAAAATAAAAAAAATGTACCTGGTGATGCTTGTAAAAAAAAGAAAAGAAAATTCTAAGATATGTCAATATACAATAGATAAAAAACGCTATAATTAAATTAAATGCATCTAAAATAATAACCAAATTATTTATTAAAAGAAGATGAATTTAATTAAAAATAGAAATAAAAATAATTATTAAAAAAAATGCAATTTCATTCGATTGTCTAAATACAACTAAAAATGCAAATACAATTAAAAATATCCTTTTTTTTTATTTTCTTTGTAACAATAACCACTAATAATCTCTTAAAATAAGGTAATAATAATAATAAAAAAGAAAAAAAAAATACTATTTTAAAAAAAATTGATTTTAATTTAGATCGTATTTTATTATTCTATTTAATAGAAATCGTTTAATAACTTCTAATCACTAAAACGATTGAAATTAAGTATCATAATAAAAGTAGAATTAAAAGATACAAACAAAAAAAATTAGTTAATCTATTAAAAATAATGTAATTATGATAAAGCAGACTTTCATACTAAACTATGATTTATCTAAAAATCTAAATTAATTGTTAATGAAATAAAAATAGAAAATATTTTTTCAATGAGGAAAGATTTTAATTAATTCAAAGCTCTAATAAAAAACATGCAAAATCAAGCATGAAATAATCTATAAATACAAACATAATTACTATTAAAAACAAAACATTGTTATTTAGAGAATAAAACAAAAATTCCTTTTAATTATTATTTCATTATTTAACTAATAGAAATTATTTAGTAAAACCTCACCAAATAATTAGAATTAATCAAATATTAGAAATAAAAATTAAAGTGAGAAAGGATGCAAATGCAATGAGTGAATGACTGTTCTTTTTAATATAAATACAATGCAAGTAGAAAAATAGCAGGGTAAAATTTGGGGTGCAACAGTGGCCCCTATTTAAATATATTCAAGATGATATGAAGATGATCAAGCTTCATATTATCGCAGTGGGAGATAATTAAATATTAAAAACCCAAAATTTTGCCCTGCTGTGATGCAATGAGTATGCTGTGAATAAAATATAACGAGAATGCGATGAATGCCATATTTTTTGACATTTTTTTTGAATGATGCATGATATGAGATAGACACTTGGGAAATACGGATATACTCAAAATTAGAAATTTGTGGTAGATTAACTGATACAACATGGAAGACAAAACACCCAATAATGGCTTTGGAAAAAAAAGACTCGACATCTAATAATGGCTTTAGATGGAGGGACTCCACATCTAATAATGGCTTTAGATTGAGGGATTCGACATCTAATGATGGCTTTATATATCGAAAGATCACAATATCCGATAATGGCTTTGGATGAAGTGAGAAAGACGTAACACCCAATAATGGCTTTGGATGAAAAAGACTCGACATCTAATAATGGCTTTAGATGGAGGGACTCGACATCTAATAATGGCTTTAGATGGAGAAAGATCACAATATCCAATAATGGCTTTGGATGAAAAAGACTCGACATCTAATAATGGCTTTAGATGGAAGGACTCGACATCTAATAATGGCTTTAGATGGAGAAAGATCACAATATCCAATAATGGCTTTGAATAAAGTGAAAGAGATGTAACACCCAATAATGGCTTTGGATGAAAAAGAACTCGACATCTAATAATCGCTTTAGATGGAGAAAGATCACAATATCCAATAATGGCTTTGAATAAAGTGAAAGAGACATAACATCCAATAATGGCTTTGGATGAAAAAAGGCTCGACGTCTAATAATGGCTTTAGATGGAGGGACTCGACATTTAATAATGGCTTTAGATGGAGAAAGATCACAATATTCAATAATGGCTTTGAATAAAGTGAGAAAGACGTAACACCCAATAATGGCTTTGGATGAAAAAAGACTCAACATCTAATAATGGCTTTAGATGGAGAAAGAAATAAGGCATCCAAGAATGGCACTAGAGTAAAAATAGACAGACATCCAGGAATGGGATTGGAGTGGAAATAGACGGACATCCAGGAATGGCACTGGGGCGAAATAGACGGACATCCAGGAATGGCACTGGAGTGGATATAGATAGACATCCAGGAATGACACTGGAGCGAAAATGGACCATGACATCCAATAATAGCTTTAGATGAAGGGTGAAACTAGGCATCCAGGAATGGCACTGGAGTAAAAATAGACAGACATCCAGGAATGGCACTGGAGTGGAAATAGACAGACATCCAGGAATGGCACTAGAGTGGAAATAGACGGACATCCAACAATGTCACTGGAGCGAAATAGACGGACATCCAGGAATGGCACTGGAGTGGATATAGACAGACATCCAGGAATGACACTGGAGCGAAAATGGACCACGACATCCAATAATAGCTTTAGATGAAGGGTGAAACAAGGCATCCAGGAATGGAACTGGAGTAAAAATAGACAGACATCCAGGAATGGCACTGGAGTGGAAATAGACAGATATCCAGGAATGGCACTAGAGTGAAAATAGACAGACGTCCAGGAATGGCACTGGAGTGGTGATAAATGCTACACTGGGGAAAAAAACATCCAATGATGTTGAATAAAATTGAGGTTTAAAATAACGAAGAAATAGTATTGGAAGAAAAGAGATACAGACTGACAGACATCTGTTTTGGTAGATACCAAGTAAGTTGGATTTTGACTGCAACAAGACCTCAGGAAATGCAAATGAGGATAAAACACTCTTGCTATGCATGATATATGAATTTTGTGATGCATGATATATGAATGATCTATGCATGTAGTACATAATGGAGACGTTCATGACAATGGAGATTGACTCTTTTGTGTAGGTAAGATGGGAAATCTGATTCCTTAACACGGAGAACACTGCCAACTCTGCTTGGAGAGAAAATGTCTTGAGCAACACTTCTAACACACTTGCGAATTGTATTGAAATGATGATCCTTGAAGGAAGGACTGCAGCGCTGCTTGGGGATTGTCCCGGATTAGATAATTGTTGAAGATAGATTGATAATGGCTTTAGTTCTTGAAAATAACTGAGAGAAAGGAGTGCCCCAGTATAAGTCTTGAAAAAAAACTTCTGATTAAAACAATTCTGAGAATGAACTGCATTAATCAACAACTCCTGAACTGATTCACAACAGGATCTGAAAGATACTTGCCCCTGATTAGGTTCACTGGCCAAGTTTCCTAACAGTTTGGACTTCCTTGATGAGGAAAGCTTATTTGCAAGCAAAAATTGTTTATTCAAACATGGTAAATTTAATGCAAAGATCATGCAAAAGTTTTGAAATAAAAATCATTTTTTGAAATGATGTAGTTGTTGTATAGAAAATGGATCACTGGTTAAAACACAGTGGTTTAAAAAAAATTAAAAGTGAAAGAGAAGACAAAAGTATGGATATACCAAGACAATTGATTTGCAAAAGACCTTAGGAGTCATATTACACAACCTTGTTGTAGTATGCTTTCAAAAGAAACCTGGCTTCAATTAGGTCTTTTCAGGGTTGTAACGTGGTCCGGTTCATAGTTTATGAAACAAAGGATAAAGGCTCAAAAAATTATTTGTACCCAACCCAATCTTCATGATGTTCTTCAGTCCTACGTTCAATTAACTCAGATTGTGCATTTTAAGATTCCAATAGATTTTGGATTGTACACCGATAGTGATAATGGCTCAAAACTTGATAGATATTCTTGAGATGGCAGTCACTTCTTTTTTGCAACATTTTGCTGTTTGAGGAGTTTGGTCAACTCTTGTTTTGAATTTTGTCATCCCTAACTTTTGCCTGAACCGTTCCATTTAAGATTACGGTCAACGGGATGCACAATTTTTTTTGCCTAAGTTGCCTTTTTAATTTTAACTTAGCGGCTTTTTCTTTTTGATATATTTCTTGGAAAGACAGTGGTTGTTTGACTTTCATGATTACGGGGAACCATCATCATCGCTTTTGACTCGGATGACATCTTCGACACTTATTTGATGTGTGAAGGAAAGCTGATTGAATACAACCTCTATTGAAAGACGTCTTGAATGAATGCACATTCGAATTAACTGAGAACTACCACCTGTGTTAAAATTGCGTGTTTTTCAGATAGAAAGAAACTCCAACTTCTAGGCTCGAAGGGGTTGACAAAGGTTTAACTTCGTTATATCTTCAATGTTTAGGAATTGAAACAATGCCTGTACATCATCAACAAAGTTTTATTCGAAGGCATACCAACAACAATTATGGGTATCTCGTTATTATCATCCTCCCTCAAATCTATGCAAAAGCAATAGCTCGATAAAGAAATTAAACAGGGAAAATATATATTTGAAAGCGATAAATGTAGATGATTTGAATCAAAACAGTGCAATGCTCATTTCATTAAAATTAACATGGAATTACAAACAAAGATTTGAAAGCAACAGTTTAACATAAACAAAGGAAAATGCAAATGAAGAAACATGGCCTAATGACTAATCACCACAAGGATGAGTTGTCTGTCTCAAACACGGCTTTAGGAGGTGACTTGGGATATTCGACCCGTCTTCACCACTTTTTCCGGCAACGGATTATTGATAACATTTGGTGGAGGATCTCCAAAATTTATCTCCTTGCTTCGACTAGCTCATGAACCCTAGCCTTCCAAAAGCGCTCCATATCGTGACCAGCCGATGGATCTCACAATGAAGATCACCCGAATCCGAGGAGAGGATCGGAGAAGTTAAAGGCCTAGTTGTGATTAGACCTAGTTCAACCAAATGAGGATACAATTCGGTGTAAGTCATTGGAATAGGTCAACCGACCCCTATTCCTCGCATACTGATTCGATTTTGCCCAATAGCTTGGCGTTGAGTAATTTGAATTGGTTGAGCCTTGACTGCAGGAATGATGGCATCTACTTGTGGTTGATCATAGTATTGAGGCCTACGGCGAGGTCCTCTTCTTTCAATTCTGACAGCATTAGTTTCACCATCTTTTTTCTTATGGAAGTTTCCAAAACATTTCTTGGCACCACTAGAGGGTTCACCAGCGACAGACACTTTTCCTCTCTTGATTCCCTGTTCTAGCCTTTGGCCAATAGTCACCAAATCTGTGAAGCGAGAGGACACACTACCAATCATTTTCTCCCAATAGAAAGGGGACAAGGTATCCATAAACAAACCAGTGCGCTCTTTCTCAGATAGAGGTGGTTCAACTTGTGAGGCCAACTCTCTCCAACGTTGAGCGTACTCCTTAAAAGATTCCATATCATTCTGAGACATGTTTTGCAATTGACGACGATCAGGAGCCATGTCGAGATTGTAGTGGTATTGTTTCATGAAAGCATTAATCAGATCCTGGAAGCATTGAATATGGTCTTTCTCAAGTCCCATATACCATTTCAATGAAGCTCCACTTAGGCTGTCTTGGAAACAGTGGATAAGAAGTTTGTCATTCCTCGTATAAGCAGACATTTTCCGTAAGTACATCAGCAAATGACTTTTTGGACAAGTGTGCCCCTTGTATTTCTCGAAATCAGGAGTCTTGAACTTGGGAGGCATAACCAGATCAGAAACAAGACACATGCTCTCTACAGCAATACCAAAGACATCGTTGACTTCCATAGCTCTCATCCTTCTTTCTAGAGTCTGATATTGCTCGCGGACTTCTTCAAGTTCATCAAAATCTTCTTGACTCACACTTCGGGGAGCGTCACTACGGTAATCAAAAGAAAAATTCCCATAAGCAGCTTGGCCAACAGGTTGATGCACAAAAGGTTGATAAGGTGCGGTATGCATGATCGGTTGAGCCTCAGTGAAAATAGGAGCCTAGAAAACTGGTCAGGAAGACTCGCCAACCATTGGAGTAGTTGCAATAGGAGGAACGTAATTTCGGGGTAACCCAAATTCTGGCCAAGTAGTAACTGGCATCTGAGAAGATTGAGGATCAACAACAGCAGCTGAGACTTCAAAAATTATAGTCCTTTGAGGTTGTTCACCTCTGGCGATCAACACTTGCATCATTTCGGTAAGTCTAGTCATGCCTGACTTTATATTATCAATTTCCGTTCGAACTTCTGCATTGTGTTGCTCTTGGTATTCCATTCTTCTCTTGACATTGGCTCTAGTTCCGTACTTGTGCAGAGGAATCAGCTTGACAGTAAATCAACAACTGAGGATGGAGACAGACAAAATGAGTCTTTCGACAACTTGAATATATGAAATATGCAGATTATGCAATGAAATGTAATGTTATTAATGCAAAAGATGTAATGAAATGCAATGTCACATACACAAATGGAATGCAACATAAGGATAATATAGGTTCACAAAGACGTGAAACAGGGATGATACAAGTAATCAGAACAACTTATTCAGGTGGGATCCTATGATAGGATGGCTTTAAGTTTTCTACCCAAATTCCCCACAGGAAGGTTCTAAGGTTTTCTGCTAAGTGTTTCTCGGAGTCTCTGATCCCCTTTTAACAAACACTATCATCACGCGAGAGGCCTACATGGCGATAATATTTGTAAAGGTATACCCCAAGAAATGGCTCTTAACGGGATACTCAAAATCTTTTGAGTGGTCAGTCCAGGTTTGGATATCATAAACAAACTTAGAGTTATAGGTCATTTGTCTAGAAATTGAAGTCCTGCACTATCATGCGGGTCAACAACCTCCTTAAAACAAACAACTCTAAGCCGGAGTCTTTGCTTCGGTCCACAAGACATTGGAGTCAGAGGGACCTAGGCTACGCAACCCCTCTATTCCTAAAAAGGTGACCTAGAAGCCTAGGTAGTGGGCTTATCTATGCATCAAAAATTCCATCAAGAATTCCCACACAATGGATATATAGATATGATAATAAATAAAGCATAGGGAATAAGTGACTGAAACATAAATAAGAGATAAAATACAAAGAAGAAAGTAAAATAAAATGATAAACACACAACCACACAAAGAACTAAACTAGGGTTAACTCGCTTGAGAAACGTTCCCCAGTGAAGTCGCCAACTGAAGCAACTCGTTTTTTCAAAAATCATTTAAATTTTCGAAAACAGTGAAATCGCCACCTGATTTTATTTGTTCTAAAAGGAGAACGGGAAAATATAGATAAAACCCACGAAAATCGGATAAGACGGTCTGCGAGATAAAGAGATGCAGGTCCGGGAGTTGATTATGCAAGGGGAAGGTATTAGCACCCCTCACATCCATCGTACTCGATGGTACCCATTTAGTTCAAAGTGTGGTTGTGTGTTAGTGTAAAAATTTTACGATCTTCTAAGGTTTGAAATGAGAAAGAAAGAGAGAAGAAAACTTTTTATTATTTTTGCTCGCCTTTGGTCGTAAGACTTAGTGCCTACGTACTTCCTCGTGCAATGGGAAAGTCAGAGCATCGTAGTTCGGCTAGAAAATAATTGTTTGTTGATTGATTTTAAATGAAAAGGCAAGTCGTCATTTTTAAAAGGAGAAGACTCGTCTAACGCCCACAAGGTGTGATAAAGAATAAAGGACTACACACCAACATGAGGGAGGGTACGAGGACGCCTCTAGTACTCAAGTGGAGAAGTCGAAAACCTTGGGAATAGAGGAAGAAGCATATTAATTATAAATGAATCATGTCTAATCTTGAAAAGGGTTTAAAGGTAAAGGGTGTTTGGACGCACAAAAGATATTGAGTGAGTTAAAATTGATTTTATGTTGTGGATGACAAGTATTGAAACATTAGGCTATCATCTAATGATTCGAATACTAGAAATTGGCGAGTGAGCTCAACCAATCATCTCTCATCCCAAAAATTTACTATGAAATTGGTGTTTTGAGTGAGATAAAATATTTAAATTATTGGGCTATCATCCAACAATCTAAAGACTTTAAATTCGATTAAATTGTCGGGCTATCATCCAACAATTTAAACGAATGTCACTCCATAATTTTAATGTAGATAGAAGTATTTAGTTTATTGGGCTATCATCCAACAACCTAAAGACTTCCAATTCAATTAAATCGTCGGGCTATCATCCAACAATTTATTAGAATACCTGTTGGCTGAAGATTTTGATTGATGTGGTTCGAAGTGGAGTAATTTAGTTCGGAACGAAACAAGATTAGTGTTCGTCGGAATAAAGTGAATGTCACAGTTCGGAATGGAAGAAATGGTTCTTCGAATAGAGATATCAAAGCTCAGAGCTTCGAATGACAGTTATGAAGATACAATTAAATTGACATCGAAGTGGTCGCGAGGCTATGTCTCTGAAAGTTGTGAAATGAGTTCGAAGCGAAGATTGTCAAGGCATTTGAAATTCAAACGAAAGCGGGATATCAGGAATTCAAATATACATGCGCTGGAACGGTTCGAAGACGCGTGGAGGCTAGAGAGAAGCAGTGCTCTGCATGTTCTGAACGTCGCAGAATCTTATAAGTCAGACCGTTATGGTCGAAGTAGTATAAATAGAAGTCTTAGTGTTAGGATTTCGTGTGTCATATCTATTGTACAAAATTTAGTAAACATTCAAAATACCACATGGCTAGGGAAACGAATGCTCGAACAATATACGTATGATAACACCAAACCTTTATAATTCAGTAAAACTCTTTATCTTTTCCAGTTTATCTTCCATTTTCGCATCAATGTCTTTTAAATACTTTTACATTCAGAGTCATTTATCTATTTCTTGCATTTAAATGCTTTTCTACTTTCGAATCCTTTACGTTTCAGAAACCTTTTACATTAACGTTTCACATTCATGCTTTTACATTCATGTCTTTACATATTTTATGCTTTTATATTCATGTTTTTACATTAAAATCTTTACTTTCAAAGTCATTTACTTATTTCTGCATTTAAATATTTCTTTGCAAATCGAATCTTTACTCATTCAAACCAGTTTTGTATTTCTTTACTTGATCATGTCATTGAGTTCTTTAACATTGTAATCGAAGAGAATTGAACATCTATAAAACACTCTAAATACAAATCTTAACAATGAATACCAGTTTTGTTATTAGATTTATCCAAACGACCAATACCCCATAGGATCAATCTAGTCGATCCTGCAAGTTACCAGAGAGATTGAATAACAGTCATTAAGATTATTTGATAGCTTGGAGGACTAGCGGTTGTTTACCAGAAATCACTGTAAACAAATTGGCACGCCCAGTGGGACAGTCATTGGTCGTTACAAAATTAAAACAAAAAATAATAATAAAGATTGTTAAGACATAATCGTTATAAAAGTTCTTTCTGAGTGTCAAGTTCGTTGTTATATGAACTTTAGAAGTGGTAGAATAACCAATAGCAACCAACCCTTACCCAGAAGAAAACGTAATAACAGAATATCTAATCCAAACAATCAACAAGGGGAACAAAATGCCCCACATGGAGCAGCAAATGCGCCGCTCGACGAGAACGTCGTAGCGATCCCTTCGAACGCACAGTCTGTTGCATCTTCTACTAGTAATGTGGCCACGGACGGAACAAGTGGCATGTCAACTAACAATTCAATCCTAGGGAATACAGGAACCATTGGGTATCCTGGGGGATTTGTCCCACCATCAGGGACACAAACCCATTTCGCCACCCCACCACCAACTAGACCACCCAGTTTCGATGGTAATAGACCCAGAAATCCCTCTTATGGGATGCCAACATCTTTATGGCGGTTTGCACACGACATCGAATACATCACCATAATTAGGGTCTGGATCTGGGGCTAATCAATTCCTGACAAATAACCAAGGGTGAGTAGGTTATAGTACATTGCCTATCCTAACCACAGAAAACCAGATGGCTTTTAGGCAATTAATGGATGATAGTAACCATAATATGATAGGAGTGGTAGCACAAACTATTCAAGAAATCTTCGCCCCAATAGTACAAAATGTAAGCGTGACAAGCGGAAACGCGGATAATATGAGTCGAATAGCGATTTCTTGCTCTGCCAGAAGGCGTGAGAGAACCGGGCATTGGTTCGAGCAAACATACCTATCATAGAACAAATTGCGATGACCCACCTATAGACCGGAGGGGTTAATTTGGGGCAAGGGCACAAGGTTAGGCGCCCGGTGATTCGAGAAGAACCACAAAGGGATTTATAGAACCCAGAAGGATCGAAGGTTAGATGCCCGGTGATTCGAGAGGAACCACAAAGGGAGTTATGGAACCGAGGGCAAGGGTCAAAGGCTAGAAGTCCAGTTTGAGAAGAACAACCTAGAGGAGTTGTCATGGTGGGTCGAAATCAAGATGCTGATGCAGTCGTTCATAGAATTCGAAACGACAACATCTTGGCAGAAAATAATTTAACCACCATGATAGAGAGGATTATGGCCCAAAACGGTCTTAATACAGGGATTAGAAGGCCAAACTATGCCTCTCCTATAGCAGATTACGTAATGCACACTGATTTACCAAGGGGATATAAGATCCCTAAGTTTACAAAGTTTGCTGGAGATACCAATGAATCAACAGTCGAACACATATCCAGGTATCTGACCGAAGCAGGAGACATAGAGAATAATGAGAACCTTAGGATTAAATATTTCCCAAGTTCCCTCACTAAGAATGCTTTTACGTGGTTCACCACGTTGCCTCCTGGATCCATAGATACTTGGACCCTCTTAGAGAGATTATTCCATGAACAGTACTACATGGGACAATCTAAAATAAGCCTGAAGGAACTAGCCAGTGTTAAGAGGAAATTTACTGAACCAATAGATGATTACTTGAATAGGTTCAGACTCTTTTAGTCTAGATGCTTCACAGTAGTTCCTGAACATGAGTTAGTCGAAATGGCCGCTGGTGGCCAGGACTATTCTATTCGAAAGAAATTAGACACACAATACTTGAGGACATGGCTCGGTTAGCGAGATAGGGTTCGACAAGTCGAAGGCTAAAGGCCGAAAGGCCGGGCTTTTAAAAGTAACAAGAAAGAAAGAATTTCCTATGTCGAACCGGGAGTTTGAGGATTATCCTGAATTCGAAGAAGTCGAAATAGACCTCTCTGAATTAAAGCAGGCTCCACCTTACTCTTGTAAACTATTAGTTCCCACAAAAGGGAAGGAAATTGTTGAAAATGAGAAAAGTGATAAATTCCCAAAGAAGGTGTACACCTTCGATGTAACAAAGTGTGACGAGATTTTTGATTTACTTGTCAAAGATGGACAAATAATTGTGCCATCGAATGTCAAAATACCTCCTTTAGATCAAAGAAAAAAGAGGATTTTGTAAGTATCATAGTTTCCTAGGCCACAAAACCTCACAGTGTTTTCTTTTCAGGGATCTAATTCAAAATGCAATTAAGGATGGCAGATTGAAATTTCCTGACAAACCAAAAATGAAAGTAGATGAAGACCCCTTGGATGTTGCAGACACCAATTACTCGAGCCTACATACATTGGAGAAATCAATATGGTGGAGATCAAGATGACACTCTGTCGGGAAGGAAAGCGAGGATAAAAGCTGTGTTAGTCGAAGTCAACAAGGGGGTCACTGAGGACTTCCACAAGCAACTAGAGGCTTCTATCGAAGCAGTTCCTTTGGTGTTTGAAGAGATCCGAAGGCCGGGAGAATCGAAAGCAAAATTGACACACTCTTGAAGGCACGAGTGAAGTGGAGAAAGTCCAGTTGTTCTCCCTCAAAAAGAAATCTTGGATACCCTAGGGGAGCCCAGCGGAAAGTTTGACTACCTGGTGAAATACTCTGCTCTAGAGAGTTCGAAAATCGAATCAAACCCACGGGATGGGAGATGATGACATAAGGGGAGGATGCAGATGTTAACATTCCTCAGAAAGAAATCTGGGATACCCTAGGGGAGCCCAGCGGAAAGTTCGACTACCTGGTGAAATACTCTGCCCTAGAGAGCTCAAAAATCCAAATCGAAGATGTCAAGCCTACAGGATGGGGAGATGATGACAAAAAGGGGGAGGAAGTGGATGTTAATATGGTGGATATGGAGGCCTCGTTACGAAATGGAGGAGATGGAAAGATACCTACAAAAGAAAAATACAAAATAGAGGATAGCTATGCTAGAGATGCGATCTTAAAGACTACCTCATGTTGTGCCACAAAAAAATGAAATGATCATGTCCCGGATGCGGCATCATAACAGTGCTGCAGACTTGAGAGAAAACAAAGGGCTCGGTATCAATGGCGCGAGACAACCGATTATTCAGATGTTACCCTAAAGTGGAGAGAGTTTATTGGAGTTTTTAGTTATTTGGCAACCAAGTGCCTAATATGCCCAAGGTGTTGCGGTATGATCGAGTATATATGGAGTTTTGAAACCATTCCTTTTCCCATCTTGGAACCACGAAGCGTGTCGGATGAGTCAACATTTCGAGGGTAACCACACTCGGCAGCCTATCCTAAAGGTGCTCGAAGGGTGACGTTCAAAATCCCTGCTGAAGTACCAACAGACAAATGGCTGCAAGTCAGAGCTAACAAGGGGAAGGATAAATGGAGAAGCAATCAACAAAACGCACGTCACGCCATGACATGTAGAAGGCAATTCAACACTTCAAAGAGGGAAGAATTGAGACTAGATAATTACAAAGGCAAAAACCCCATGTCAAGATCACAATGGCGAAGGCAACCGAGAATTCGAAAGGCTGAAAGGGAAGCTATGGAAGATAAAGGAGCAACTTCGATCAGCAACAAAGAAGTGTCAAGCACAAACAAACCAACAACAAATAATCAACCTGAGGATAAACCCCCAGTTAGTAGGAGACTCTTCTCTAAAACACAACAAGATGAATCGAAGGAGTACACCCCATGTCCAGAAGAAGACGAGGATATGCTGACAGACAACTTCGAATCAGAGGGGGAGTCTTCACTTAACATTAATTGCAACGTGGTATCTGTATTACCTTGTGAGCATGGACAAGAAACCGAAATCGAAGAGCATGAGGAGGATGATACCATAGATGTGATGAAGCACAGACCAGTATGCTACTACATGATGGATAACAGCGCGGTCGAAGAGTAGAATGCGTTCTTCGAACACCAAGAGCCAGCTATGAAGAATCATCTGAAGCCATTGTTCATTCGAGCAAAGGTTGGTGCCCATGGCGTGAATAAAGTCTTGGTGGATGGAGGCGCTGCAGTCAATTTAATGATCCACTTCATGCTGAAGAAGTTAGGAATACAAGATGGTGATATCAAACCACACAGCATGGTGCTATCCAATTATGAAGGAAAGGTAGGCCAGACTCTGGGGGTAGTTCAAGTGGATTTGACGGTAGGATCAAGTTGCAGGCCCACCATGTTCATGATGATTGAAGCCAAGGCCAACTATAACTTGCTGCTGGGAAGAGAATGGATCCATGGCGTAGGAGCAGTTCCTTCGTCAATGCATCAGAGGTTGGTTTTATGGAGAGAAGATGGGATTGTGGAGAATATCGAAGTGGACCAGAGTTATTTTATGACAGCGGTTAACTTAGTCAATAAAAGGAATTATGACAAGTACCTATCCAGAATAGCCCCTTGTACCCCAAGTGACGAAATAAACGAAACCAGGAATGCACACTATTATATGACCCTTCGCCATGATGGCATGTATTGGGATAGGAAGATAATTAAAGGAGACGAAGGAGTCGAAGGCACTTCGCAAAGATGGCTAGCAGGCTGGGAGTTCGACAACCTTGCTTATGACTGAGTCCTCCTTCTTCGAAAGGATTTCGGCCTATATGGCTTAGAACGAATGGAAAAAGGCCTCAGAGGCTGAAATAGATAATATGGATGAAGTAAACGAAATAGAGGGGAATGGCTCGAAAGACTCACCCTTTGAAGAACACGAAATAGATCAAAGGCTAGATGCCATCTATGATAAAGAACCCCTAGGCTTCGAGAAGGACCCCACAAACTCAGGTGCCAAAATGTTAGCACAGGATCCACTCGAAGAGGTAAATTTGGGGGATGACAATACAAAAAGAATAACTTACATAAGCGCAAAACTCAACCCAAGCTTCAAGCAGGAGGTAGTCGAAATTCTCAAGAGAAACAAAGATTGCTTCGCATGGGATTATGATGAAATGCCTGGTTTGAAGAGAGAGTTAGTGGAGCACAGACTTCCAATTAAGGATGGCAAGAAGCCCATCAAACAAACTCCCAGAAGATTCGCGCCGGCAGTTCTCACAAAGATTAAAGCTGAGGTTGAAAGGTTGCTGCGCTGCAAATTCATCAGAACCACAAGGTATGTTGAATGGTTAGCAAATATAGTACCTATTATTAAGAAAAATGGCTCTCTGAGAATTTGCATAGATTTTAGGGATTTAAATACTGCTACCCCTAAAGACGAATATTCCATGCCTGTGGCAGAAATGTTAATAGACTGCTGCGAGTTCGAATACCTAAGTATGCTAGATGGGTACTCTGGGTATAATCAGATTTTTATTGTGAAGAAGATGTTGCTAAGACAGCATTTCATTGCCCCAGGAGCCTTAGGCACCTACCGAATGGGTAGTGATGCCTTTTGGTTTAAAAAATGCTGGGGCAACTTACCAAAGAGCAATGAATTCAATTTTCCATGATTTTATTGAGACATTTATGCAGGTGTATATTGATGATATAGTCATCAAATCCATATCTGCAGAAACCCATTTGCATCATTTGAGCCAATCGTTCGAAAGAATGAGAAAACATGGCTTAAAAATGAACCCCCTTAAATGTGCATTTTTTGTGCAGGCTGGAGATTTCCTTGGCTTTGTGGTTCATAAGAAAGGAATTGAGATCAACCAAAATAAGACCAAAGCCATTATGGAGACGAAAGCACCTACATCGAAAAGGGAGCTGCAATCTTTGTTAGGAAAGATTAACTTTCTAAGAAGATTCATTTCGAATCTAAGTGGAAGAACCCAAGCTTTCTCTCCACTACTTCGCTTAAATCAAGGCCAAGCCTTCGAGTGGGACGAAGCACATCAGGAGGCATTCGACAAGATAAAAAGATATCTCTCTGACCTCTATCTTGTCTCCACCTTCATGGGGAAAGCCCGTGAGACTGTACATTTCTACCTCTGAAGTTAGTATAGGTAGTATGTTAGCACAAGAAGATAGCAATGACATTGAAAGAGCCATATACTATTTAAGTAGGGTATTGAATGATGCAGAAACCAGATATAGCAATATAGAAAAGCTATGTCTTTGTTTATACTTTTCTTGTATGAAACTTAAGTATTATATAAAGCCTGTTGATGTTTATGTTTCATCTCATTTCGATGTTATCAAACACATGCTTTCGAAACCAATAATGCATAGCAGAGTTGGTAAATGGGCTTTAGCCCTAACTGAATATTCTTTGACTTTCATGCCTTTAAGAGCTGTGAAAGGTCAAGTAATTTCTGATTTCATTGTGGACCATTCACTGGTCGAAACGGCTGTCATGGGTTACGTTGAAATGCAACCGTGGAAATTATACTTTGATGGTTCGACCCATAAGGAGGGTAGTGGTGTTGGAGTTCTTATAATTTCTCCTGAAGGAATTCCAACAAAATTCAAGTATAAGTTAGATGGTCCTCGTTGCTCGAACAAGTGAGTACGGCGCTTATTGTTGGACTTGAAGCTTTGTTGGAACTGGGGGCAACTAGAGTCGAAATTAAAGGTGATTCGGAATTAGTGGTCAAGCAAATAACAAAGGATTATAAATGCATAAAGGAAAATCTGATGACATACTTGATCATGCATAAATTCCTTAGCCGAGATACAAGGCAGGAAGGAAGAATACGAACAGCCGGGATAGGACTCGGAGTCATAGGCGAGATCCTTGACCGAGGTGGATCCCGGGTTTGGTGTAGGAGGTCGGCGTAATCCCGAGCTAGGGCTCGGATAGGTGTCCGGGGTTGGATCTCGAGATGGTAGGCGTTACGAGTTGAAGGAGTAAAGGGTACGTTGAGCCATTATTGGAACGTTACAGAGGAGGTCATCAATTCCTGAAACGGTTGATTCCTTCATCTCAAGCTACGGTTAATGTGCAAACGGTTGAGGAAGGTGGAAAGGGACTCCGAGTCACTCAGATAAATAGGGCTCGCCCGATGGGATAAGCAAGACGATCATTAGCTTGGAACTTGAGTTACGACACTTGAGCTTCAAAATCCTTAAAATATCTTAACGAGGTTTTTCCTACAAGAACATTGGCGTCCACCGTGGGGCCTCGGTGAAATCAATCCGGGCCGCTTACACGTGCATACTAGTCACAATGTCTCAAACTCCACCAGCGGATCCTCCGGATCTAACCCGATTCTGGCCATGATCGATGACCTCGCCCGGCATAATGAAACTCTACAAGACAACGTTCAAGCTCTTCAGGTGAAGAGTTTGACGACGAAGATCGAATTAGAACTGGAGCCACGGCCCTTGTCGAGGCAATGCAGGAGGATGCCGTTCCAGATAACTTCAAACCCCCTGTACTGGCATCGTATGATGGCAAGACAGATCCTCAGGAACACATCATTGCGGTCAACAACACAATGGCGCTTATTGGGGCAACCGGCTCCCTTAAGTGCAAGCTAATGGCTGGTACCTTTAGAGAATCGGCCTTGCGCTGGTATATGGGGCTGCCCCGGTTGTCTGTGGTGAGCTACCAAGACTTCAACCGGAAAATCATTCAACAGTTCTCGGCGTCGACGCCACAGGTGGCCAACACCCTTTCAGCGTGAGCAACGTCCCTCCGAGTCACTCCGGGACTTCATGGATAGGTTCAACGAAGAAACCATCAAAGTCTCGCACCCCAATCAGGAGATATTCGTGGCTGCATTCCAGCATGGCCTCAAGGCCGGTCAGTTCAACGAGTCTTTAGCCCAAAAGCCAGCCAAAAGCATGGACGAGATCATTACCCGGGCCGAGTGCTATGTGGAGGGAGAAGAAAGCAACATGAAGAAGCGTGCTAGGGACTCTAAGGACAGGGGGTCGGGGCGGGACGAACGCACCCGGCCACGAGATGTTGCCACCACTCGTGTGAGCGGAGGCGGCCTTGATCACGCCCATGATCGGCTTTAGGCCCAGGCGTTCACACCTCTTACCACCGAAGAAGACATCCTCCGCGACATTAATCATTTGAAACTACTTACTCCCCCTTACAGTAAGTGGGCAGTTATCTGATCTGAGGAGTGACGGGAGCATGGTGCGAGTTTCATCGTCGAAGGGCATACACGAGTCCGCATACGATTCTGGAGGGAGATCGAAAAGCTAGTGCAGAGAGGCAAGCTGTCGACATACGTAAAGGAAGATCCGGACGGACCCGATGTGACTCGTCCCAGGAGGACTCGGCCTCGATTCCGGTCAAGAAGAAGGGTAAAGGCATGGAAGAAGTGAAAGAGGCGAGATCAACCCGGCACACTCTCAACACTATCTCAGGGGGCTTTGCGGGAGGCGGCTCCACTAGTTCATCCAGGACATGGCCCGAAGGTGTTATAAGGATAGTCTAAAGGCCAAGAAGAAGTCGGGACCATCAAAAGCCTCTCCGAAACATGAAGTCGGTATGGTCGATATCGATCCTAGAGAGGGGTCAAGCGAAGACGGACTCACCCCTCAGGAGGAGGTCAAGGACATCCAAATCGGGCCGCTACCCTCGCAGGTCACACATTTGGGCACTCAATTGACGAAGGAGGAGGAGTCTGAGATAACCCAGGTGTTAAGGCAGAATTTAGACCTTTTCGCTTGGAAACCGTCGGATATGCCCGGCATCGACCCGGAGATCATGTGTCATCATTTATCGATAGATCCTGGGGTCAAGCCGGTGTCGCAGAGGAAGCGGAAGATGGGGGAAGAAAGGGGACAGGCTATCTCAGAAGAAGTAGGAAAGTTGTTAAAGGCCGGTTTCGTCAATGAGGTGCAGTACCCGACTTGGCTATCCAACGTGGTTACGGTAAAGAAGAAGAATGGTAAGTGGAGAATGTGTGTAGACTTCACTGACCTGAACAAGGCGTGCCCAAAGGATCCCTACCCCCTTCCTCACATCGACCGGTTGATCGATAGTTCCTCCGGGTTTCGCCTCTAAGTTTTTGGACGTGTTTTGTACAACCAAATCCATGAACCGGTGATGCATCAAAAGCGCCTTCATGGCGGAGGCGGAAGAATTTTATTATAGGGTCATGCCCTTTGGATTGTCTGGCGCCACCTACGAGGCGTGGACATGGTGTTTGCACCTCAGATAGGTCGGAATATTGAGGTGTATGTAGACGACATGGTGATCAAAACCACATGAGGAGTAGATCATGGCGGACATTAGAGAGAGATGCACGGAAGTTCAATATGCGCCTAAACCGGGACAAGTATGCGTTGGGTGGCCGAAAAATTCACAGGTTTCATGCTTACAAATCGTGGTATCGAGGCCAACTCGGATAAGTGCCAAGCGATCATTGACATGCGAAGACCGACCTCAGTACGAGAAGTTCAGCAGCTAACTGGCCGTTTGGCCGCGTTATCTCGTTTCTTATCTTGTGCAGGTGACAAGTCCATTCATTTCTTCTCGGCAATCAAGAAGAGCTCGATTCGAATGGGCCAAGCGTGTGAAGAAGCATTCAACGACAAAGCAACTATTGTCGATTGACACTATACTTGGCGATGAGATGGGGCAATCACTCGTCTTGGTCAAGACACGGAAGAGGGGGAGCGTCCGGTTTACTTTGTAAGCAAGGTGTTAAAAGGAGCAGAAGTCAGATATCAGAAGATTGAGAAATTAGCTGGCACTTTCGTGTGTTGTCGGCTTCGAGACATTACTTCCTTGGGCATCCCGTCCAGGTGAAGACCAATTCTCCATTGAAAAAAGTGTTCAAGAAACCCGATTTGGCCGGAAGGATGGTGTCCTGGGCCGTGGAATTATCGAATCTGAGATCGGTTCGGTCAGCGTACGGTATCAAGTCGGTCCTGGCCGACTTCATGGTGGAACTTACTTCCTCACCGGGAGAGGTCCCTAGTCAACAGTGGATTCTGTCAGTGGATGGCTCCTCTAACCTTAAAGGCAGTGGCGTAGGGGTGGTTTTGGAAGGCCCAGTGGGAATGGTGCTAGAATATTCCTTGCGTTTTGGGTTTTCGGCAAGTAACAATCAGGCAGAATATGAAGCTCTGTTGGCTGGTCTGAGGCTAGCTTTGGAAGTCGGGGTAACTCACCGGCTGGTTCGTACCGACTCTCAGTTGGTGGCTGGGCAGGTGGACGGATCGTTTCAGACAAAGGACCCTACTTTGGCAAAGTATTTACAACAAGTTCTTCTGCTGAGTCGGCGGTTTGATGTCTTCGAAATATGTCATGTAGCCTGGGAAGAAAATACCCGAGCTGATCTCTTGTCCCGGTTGGCTGGTTCTAAGGATTCTGGGGTAAACAAGTCGGTTATACGAGAAGTGCTTCCCGTGCCCAGCATTGAAAAAGGGGAGTCATTCGCTATTCATGAAGAGGATAATGGGTGGATGAGTCCGATCATCTGTTATCTACAATAGGATAACGTTACCCGAGGATGGAGAGAAAGCTAAACGAATCAAGAAGATCTCATCAAGGTTTGTGGTGGAATCGGGGAAGCTATACCGGCTGGGACGTGCAGCTCCTATGCTGCGGTGTGTGGCAGAAAAGGATATGTTAATGGTGGTGAAAGAAGTTCATGAGGGGGTTTGCGGGAATCATGGAGAGGGAAGAGCTCTAGCAGGTCGGATCTTAAGGGCCGGGTATTACTGGCCTACTCTAACAAAGGACTGTCTAGAATATGTGGCACAATGCTCAAGGTGTTAAACTTTCGCTCCGGCTATTCATACTCCGTCCGAATTCCTGCACACCGTCCTGGCTCCGTGGCCTTTTTATCAGTGGGGGGCTGACATCTTGGGGCCGTTTCCAGTGGCTCCGGGACAGTTGAAGTTCCTGATTGTGGTTGTGGACTATTTTACTAAGTGGGTAGAAGCAGAGGCAGTGTCGCGGATCTCGGCGGATCGGGTTCGGCGTTTTTATTGGAGGAATATCATTTGCCGATTTGGTTTGCCTCGGGTCATAGTCTCATACAACGGAGCCCAATTTGCGAGTCCCTCGGTGGTGGAATTCTGCAAGGATCTCGGAATTCAAAACAAGTTTATATCTGTAGAACACCCGCAAGCAAATGGACAAGCCGAGTCGGCTAACAAGGTCATCTTGAACGCCATAAAGAAGAAGCTGGATTCAGCCAAGGGGTTGTGGGCACAGTATCTACATGAAGTTTTGTGGGCATACCATACCACAATCCACTCCACAACTCAAGAGACTCCCTTCAGGATGGTCTTTGGAGCTGATGCCATGATACCGGTGGAGGTAGTTTTGCCCTCCTGGCGTCGGGAGAATTTTGAAGAAGATTCCAATAGACAGGCTTTGGAGGAGGAGGCAGATCTGTTGGATGAGATAAGGGACACGGCCCATATCAGGGAAATGGCGGCGAAACAGAGAATGACTAGACGTTTCAACTTACGGGTGAGACAGCGTGGGTTCAAGGTCGGAGACTTGGTGCTTAAAAAAGTGACCGGTCCTACCAAGAAGGGTAAGTTAGATCCCAATTGGGAGGGACCGCTCAGGGTCTCGGAGGAGTTACAAAACGGAGCCTACAAGCTGGAGACATTAGATGGATCGGAGCTGCCGAGGACATGGAACATTGCAAATCTTAAATTTTATTTTAGTTAAACATATTTATGTAAAAATAATTGGTGCACTCTTTTCCCTAGGCAAGGGCCAGGGTTTTTAATGAGGCATCTATATAATGAAATTGTATTGCAGTATCTGATCTGAGAAGGCATATGGCGACGTACTGCTGAGCTCGGTCTAGGATCGTCTCTCAGTCACGGAAAGGCTCTGTTTCCATTGGAAACAATCCTCTGGTCAACCTCGGAAGAGGCTCTGAACCCTCTGGTCAACCTCGGAAGAGGCTCTGAACCCTCTGGTCAACCTCGGAAGAGGCTCTGAACCCTCTGGTCAACCTCGCAAGAGGCTCTGAACCCTCTGGTCAACCTCGGTTGAGGCTCTGAACCTCAAAGGCTCTGTTCTTACGCGGAACGGCCTTCTGGTTAGCCTCGGTTGGGCTCTACATCCATCTCGGATTATTCCTATAGAGGCTCTGATCCTCAAAAACGAAGTTTTATTAGAATTGCGAACAGTTGTTATCTGGTTATCTCAAGCCTTTAAGACTGCTCGCTGCACCTTACGGCTTGGGGGGCTGGTAATGCTACATAAAAGTTCACAATTGTATGCGCAATAGGTATTCAGTGGAGCATAGAAATCGACGTGTTAACATAGCACGGAAGTCGATATAAAACATCAAAAGCGCAATTAAAATGGCCCGGTAGGGCGAATATTCAGATTACAAAATGCATCCACCAAAAGGGATGACTAACTTCAGAAGTGTTCAAACATAAACAGAAAATGATAACTAGAAAGAAAATTCAAGGGTTGGGGGTGGCATCCGCGTTGGCGTTTTCTTCGCTTACTGTGGTGTCACTGTCTTCTTCGTCGGCCTCTACCAGTTTTCCATCCACAATGGTCTTGAAGAAATCAACTTCTGAGATGTCTATATCGGGATACAAACAGGCGACCTGAGCCTTGGCTCGGTCGAAGGCCAAATCCCCGGCATCCATCACGTCCATTTGGGACTTCTTCGAAGCGACTTTTAGCTCGGAGCAGGACTTCTCGGAATCTTGAAGCTTAAGTGATATCTCGGAGGCTGAAGTCTTGGCCTGGGAGAGTTCTTCCTCTAAAGCCTTTATCCGGCCGTCCGCCACCGAATTCTTGTTCTCAAGATCGGTGATGCTATCAGCAGCTTCCAGGAGTTTGTTCTTCAGCACATTGTTGGCATTATAAAGAAACTCTTCATTGTCAGCCAGTCTCTTGACCTCTGACTCCAGCTCGGTCTTCTTTCTCTCAACGCTGTCACCATACTCAAACAAGCTCCGAGTAAGTACGACACACCTCATCAGATACGAGCTCAGTTGTTTGGTGAGCTGTTGTGAACCAAGGGGTGTCAGTTTGTTCACGTCGGTGGTGGCGTTGAGGTGATCATAGAGAAATTTGAGGCCATCAAAGTCAGCAGACCAGAATTGATTTTCTGCGGAAGCTTGGCCGGAGTGGTCACCAGTCTCCTTCAGTAAATGGGAGACAGCCAAATCGGCTGAGTTGTTCTCATTCCCCATAATAGTCTTCAGTTTCTTGGGGATAGGCTCGGGGGCTGGTTCAGGCTCAGCAGGACGCTTCAATGGGGAAGCGGTAACAACGATAACCTCTTGAGTGTTGTCTTTAACCGGAGCGTTCTTCTTCTTCTTCGGAACACGCACCTCTAGCCCGGCCAGATTGGACTTGGTCTCGGAGGGACCCCCATCGCGCATCCAAGCAGCGCGAGCTGCGGCCATCAATTTCCTCTGCTCCTTCACGGAGAGATCAGTCATTTTGTCTGCAAAAGGTAAACAAAGGAAAGAGGTTAAACATGCAAATAGAAGACGACAGGATAAAGCTAGTTTTGAAAAAACTTACCTAGGAAGTCGGAGACTTCCTCTGGAGAGAAAGCCAGTAACTCCTTGACCCGGATCGGCCTGAAGGAGTCTAGTACTTCCAAAGAAAGGGTCTCGGAAGCACTCAGGCTATCATAATCAAAACCGGAGATGGGGAGTGGGTCACAAGTCCAGTATATAGGGAATCGGTGGTGCCCATCGGCACCATAAATAACTTGGGGACACCGAGACCCACATCTTACTCGGACAAAGCGTTCCTTATAGCCCTTGAAGTTTGAAGTGTAGGCTTGGAGGAAGCTTCTTTTTGGGATGCCGCTGATGGCAACCCAGCTTCCGATTTCAGCACTCTTTATTTCGAAAAAAGAAAAGAACAGGCCAACGGTAGGGGATATTGACAGGGCCCGACAGATTACTTCAAATGCCTTGATAAAGCCCCAGCTATTGGGACGGAGTTGGGAAGGAGCAACGTTAATAGTTCGGAGAATATCAGTCTCAAAGTCGGAAAAAGGAAATTGGATTCCAAATTCCTCAATAACTCCAGAGTAGAAATAAAACCATTCAGAATCAACCCCCTTGGGTCGAATCATGCAAACGCTCTCCCCGGATTCACAGGACTCAAGGATCACGTCATCTTCGTTCCCGGTAGACGAGATGCTCCAGAGAGAGCGAAGGGTAGCAATCTCGGTATCTCGTATCAAGCTTTGTTTGAAGCCTATGGCTTCTCCTTTGATTAACTGGTTGGTTTCCATTATCAGCTCCACCGAACCTGAAGAGTCAGGGTCAGAATCTGTCGGAAGTAAAAACTTCGGTGCAAACCCTGTCCGTAACCCTTTTAAGTTCAGTTACCCTCTAAGCATCACTCATCTCACGCATGCATTCCTCAAATAGAGTTCTGCGCTCCTCATCTCCTAAGTGGATTTTGCGACCAAAATCGTCGCATTCCCTAATAATGACCATGGTTCGATTAAAATAAAATAATGTGAAAGAGAAAAGAAGGTACCTGAGTAGATGATTGGCTGTGAAAGGGGTTTTGAAGCAATTAAAAGCGGCAAGAGCGATAGGGTTTGTGGAAATATGAAGGAGGATTTCTTGGAGAGCGATTAAATGCAATATAAGGAAAAGGAGGGAAAGAAGGCGTAAAATTCCCTATTTATAGGGTAATCATCATGGGTACTAGTGACCGTTGGTGAGTCACGTGGGTCACGTGAAAATAGGGATAGGACTCGGGTCATAGGCGAGATCCTTGACGAGGTGGATCCGGGTTTGGTGTAGGAGGTCGGCGTAATCCGAGCTAGGGCTCGGATAGGTGTCCGGGGTTGGATCTCGGGATGGTAGGCGTTCAATTGAAGGAGTAAAGGTACGTTGAGCCATTATTGGAACGTTATAGGAGGTCATCAATTCACAAACGGTTGATTCCTTCATCTCAAGCTACAGTTAATGTGCAAACGGTTGAGGAAGGTGGAAAGGGACTCACGAGTCACTCAGATAAATAGGGCTCCCTGGGATAAGCAAGACGATCATTAGCTTGGAACTTGAGTTACGACACTTGAGCTTCCAAATCCCTAAAATATCTTAACGAGGTTTTTCTGCAAGAACAATACTTTGTCATAGTTAACGGCTACTCAAAAATTCGAATACATGGATATTCAACATATACCAAGAATAGAAAATCAAGAAGCAAATGACCTAGCGATTGGCTTCAGGATATAAAGTTTCGCCAAAAACTTTGAGGATTTGGTCGAAATAAGAGGTAGGGTTATGGCTACTAGACTCATACCATCAAATTTAGAAAATATAAAATTAGGTTGTGCTGATAAACAGGGATTCGAAGTGCTAGCCATAGACACCTTGTCAGATACAGATTGGCGAAGCCCACTGGTGAGTTATTTAGAAAATCCAACATTAAATGTTGATAGGAAAACAAAATATAGAGCATTATCATATGTCCTCATGGGAAATGAATTGTTCATAAAGACCCAAGAAGGCGTGTTATTGAAATGCCTGGGAGAAAGTGAGGCATACTTAGCATTGTCAGAAGTCCACAATGGGGCATGTGGGGCACATCAAGCAGGCCATAAAATGAAATGGTTGTTATTTCGATATGGTATGTATTGGCCCAGCATGCTCAAAGATTGTATAGATTTTTCTAAAGGGTGTGAAGAATGCCAGAAACATGCAGGGATTCAACATGCTCCTGCAAGTGAGTTACATTCGATCATTAAACCATGGCCCTTTAGAAGATGGGCATTAGACTTAATAGGAGAAATTAATCCTGCTTCGTCTAAAGGACAGAAATATATCTTGGTAGGAATAGACTATTTTACCAAGTGGATCGAAGCAATACCATTAATAGCTGCTGATCAAAAGGCTATTATTGAGTTCATACAGAAATAAATTATCTATAGGTTCGGATTGCCAGAGAGCATAACCACAGATCAAGGTTCTGTGTTTACTGGTAGGAAGATGCAAGAATTTGCCCAAGAGATGGGGTTTAGATTACTAACATCAACACCATATTATGCTCAAGCAAGCGGTCGGTCGAGCGACCAATAAAGTGATAATAGGATTAATTAAGAAACATGTTGGTAAAAGCCAAGGAGGCGGCACAAGACTTTAGACCAAATACTATGGGCATGTAGAACATCTCCTAAAGAAGCTACTAACACCACGCCTTTCCAACTAACATTTGGTCATGATGCAGTTGTACGAGTAGAAATTCATCTACAATCAGTTCGAATTCAAAGACAAAACGAGATCCCACCTGCATTATATTGGGAGATGATGATGAATGAGTTAGTTGAGTTAGACGAAGTTAGATTGCATGCATTGGAAATCCTAATGAGACAAAAGGAAAGAGTAGCCAGGGCATATAACAAAAGGGTGAAAGGTAAAACATTCACTATTAATGACTTAGTCTGGAAAGTCATATTGCCCATGGACAAGAAAAATAAAGCATTAGGTAAATGGTCACCTCATTGGGAAGGCCCTTTTCGAATAGTAAAAATATTTTCAAACAATGCATACGAAATCGAAGAGTTGAATGATGATAAATGAATCTTAAAGGTTAGTGGGAAATATCTAAAGAAATATAAGCCACGCCTGCAGGAGATTCGAATAATAGCAACGTAATCGAAACATAATAAAGGTATGCCAAAATGGTAATATAGATTGCCAAAATGGCATTGTTTGGGTATTACAGACCAAAATCTAATCAATATTCCAAGCTAATTAAATAAACAGAAATTTAAAAATCGGCATTGTTCCTTAATCTATCAAAGGTACTTCGAAAGGACTCAAGCCTTTGCTGAGTGAAGCGCCTTGCTCCTTCCAGAGTAGCAACTTCAACTTTAAGTTGCTCAGCTGCTTCCATTTCGGCAAGTCCTTTGTTAAGAAGTTCTTCGAACTGAGTGCCAGCAGTATTGGTGTCATATGCCAATTGTTGTTGTTTGGCCTCCTTAACGTTTTGTTGGAGCTCTTGAATTTGCTTTTCCCAGAGAAGAATAGACCGAGCTCGAGTTTCATAGTCAGTCTTGGCTTGCTTTATGTGCATGGCTTGATCTTCAGCTTCCTTAGAGAGCTTCGAAGCATGCTCATAAGCGGAATCCATGGCCGTTCGTTTCACTTGGACCTTCATATACCCAATGGGGTCATTTCGTCTTAAGAGGGCTAACTCCTCTTCAGTCATTTGAGATTGAGAAGACTCAGGAAGTTCCAAGCGCAAGGGAGTTACATCCATGTCAACCTCCATAGGTTCGTTAGTCTGGAAACCATCACCTTCACCTTGGTCTTGCTCATTTTCTTCTTCATCACCAACCAGATCCACCACTTCGATATCATTGTTTTTGCTGCTATGAGCATCAGACTCTGTTCCATCGCTCGAACCGCCTTGGGCTTCTTCTTCCTCTCCTTCTTCCTCAGATCCTTCCTCACCAGATTCTCCGCTCTCTTGAGATGAACTAGCCTTTTCCTCTTCAGCATGAGTAACTTTTTGGCTCTCTTGAGGGATTTCGAGAGGAGACTTTGGAAGACAGGTTTCTGGAAGAACCTCTGCAGATTCATGAGGCATTGCTTTGTGTGTTTCCTTTAGAGGAGGAGAAGTGCCGTGGTCATCTTGCTGCTCTGGAGCGCCAGCCGCCGGAGCCGCCATGTTGGAGGAACCTTTGTTTTGCACCAGGTTACTAGAGTCCCCATGAGGAGAAGAGTTGATTGGAGCAGCAGTCTTCGATGGAGGAGTCGAAATGGTTGGATTCTGATTCGAATTGTCCTACAGAGACAAAGAAAGATTAAAAGCATGCACCAAGGTACGAATAACTATTTTATTAAGAATTCGAATTCAATTTACCTTTGGATTATCGGAGGAAAGATTACTGTCTATATGTTCCAACATTACGTTGGAGGTCGAAGGTGGATTTTTGGATTTTGTTAAGGGAGCAACATCTTTGGAATCGAGTCCAGAAATGCCAGTTGGTTCAGTGTCCTTGGGAACATCTTTCTTCTGCTTCTTCTTCGAAGCTATTGGTGAATTTTCCCCAACCTTGGGATTCTTCCCAGTGGTACTTGTTTTCCTCTTCTTCGGAGTGGTTGGTGGAAGCTTGTTAGTCTGAAAAGGTATAAACCTGAGTTAGATCTGAATCACAAACTTCAGTTATTCGAAACATCAGGGCTGATTGATTACCTTGGGAGTTGGAGCATTTGTTATTGTTGGTTTTGTTGTTGTTGGTATGAATAGAGGCACATCATCATTGGTTTCGATGGTTTGTTGGGAGGAACTTCCTTCTTTAGATTTCGAAGCTACGGTCTTTATCCTGATGGCTGAAAATCGAAACAATTAAAGTAAATGTTAAAAATGAAGAAAGTAAGAAACATTTGGGAGTTTCCCAAGCATTCGCACTTGCGCCTTGATTAGATATAATCGACATGGCAGAAAGGTCATAGCGAAGATGTCCTGGGAAATTATGGAGCCAATGACGAGCCCATGTCACAGTCTCAGATGGCTTTAGTTTCTTTTGAGATTTGTATTTGAACATCTCTTTGCAAGTCAACCACCAACGGTATGGAGGAAACCAAGCCAGAGCCAGTTATGAGGTAGGTAATCTAGGAAATTTAGGTGGATGCATTTCGAGTGCCAACCTATACCTATCCTCAGGTGACAACCCTGAAGGAAGTTTGAACTTAGAAACTTTTTCTTTAAATTTTTCCTTCAAGGTTTCGGACGCTCGATACACAGTGGTTTCCAAGCGTGTAGGGTCATAAGTAGTTTCGAAATAATTCTGAAAAGCCTTAATCTTTTGGGCGTGAGTGAACATACCTTTCTTTGTGTGTACCTACACATCGAACGCATCAGTTAGTTTCTTTTAAATGGTGAGGGTATCGAACATATAAGATTGGTAGAACTTAGTCCACCATTCCAGAAAACCCTTCGCTGTAAAATAGGTTGGTTCAAAAGGAATTAATTCAAACTAAGCGAAGTCTTGGTATTGCTCTTGTTGCAGCTTGGCTTCTCTTGCTTTAAAGGTTCGACCAGAAGTGATGGCACTCTGTGTTTGGAAAAGGGGTTCAGGGATTAACTGACATAAACCAAATTGTCTGGAAACAAAGTTAGGTTGATAGGCAAAAAGGAAGATTTGGTTCTTCGAAGGAGTGATTCGTGAGGAGATTAAACTAGTGAGTAAAAAGGCTTTCCAAATGTCTTGAATCTCTTCGCTTTTAACAGCCTCCGAAAGAGACATGGTGAACCATGATGGTCCATGAGTCCTTGAAGCGAAGGGTGCCATGGTTTCTTCAAATTTATGTCTCTTCGAGAAAAGCATGATGTACTGTGAGAAGAGGACTTTGAAGTCAGCTTTATCATCATTTGGAGTAAGTTTTCTCAGCCTTGTACCTTCAATAATTCGATCTGCTATCTCTGGATCTTGTTCAACAATGGTGTCAGCAGTGGATAATGAGGATTCAAACATGGCATTAAGCCATAATTAGAGTAACCAGAAGGGGCCAGCTAGAAGGATGTTTTTGGGAGTGTTGGATTTTAAACTCGAAACAATTGATCTCAAACCTTCGTAAAGATCAACCAATAACAGTTCGCTCAAACATACCCTCCTATTCTCATGAAAGTCCCTAGCTAAAGGGATAAACCTACTGGCTACCTGTAAGGACCTGCTACAAAACACGTATCTTGATAACCACAAAGTGAGAAAGGCAATATGTTCCACATCTGACACACTATCTCCTTCAGTGTGGTAATGGTTAATGAACTTAGAGAAACTGGCCAATTTGACATCGAAGTCAATGATACTAGAGTGTTCTTCTGTATCAGGAATGTAAGTCTCTCCTACTGGTGACAAACCAGTAATGGCTGCTATATCGAAAAATGTGGGTGTTATCATTCCTCCAGGGAGGTGAAAGGTGTTGTAGGTGCTGTCCCAGAAATATAAGGATGCAAATAACAATGGATGACTATAGGTAAAGCCTGGCTTCGATAACTTAATCAAGTTATAGATTCCTAATTCCTCCCATTGCTGGGATTTCTTAGCTTCTACCTTAGTAAGCCAGTTCTGGTAAGCTATGTCAGAGGTAGGGCAGGATCAGAATGGTTTAAAGTTGCTTTTAATGTAATCCAAGACAAAGAGATCTTTTGGGGGAACGTTTGGGGTTTCTATGGCTTTCGAAACAGAAGATTCACTTATATTCTCAGTTCCTATCCTAGGGATATCCATTTTATTAAACAAAGGTTTGAAGTTATAATAGACGGGAAAGATTTTTCTGGTATCTTTCAAGATTTCAAAGACTGTAAGAGGGCCCATTAGAGCAGACCTCTTTCCAGCAGCATTTGTTGGAATCAATACCTGAGAGGCGTATAGCAGTTCCTGTCCCTTGGTGATTGTTTGAGGGATAAGTACAGATTGACCTTGATGAGTACCGACCTTGCTTTCCATAATCGTTCCTATGTTCTTGTTTTTCTTCTTGGAATTTTTCTTCATTTGGGATGATGTTGTTGAAGACATTGTTGAAGATTGTTGAAAGTTTTAGGGTTTTTTCAGCGAGAGTAGAAGAAGAAAAGTTTCAGAATGTGAAAAAAGAGTAAAAGACTAAGTTGATTAGTTTTTATAGTGAGGAAGTTAAAACACTCATCAACTGAGGCTAGGATACGTGGGGATCGTGGGTTGGATCTGGAAGGAGGTGGCGTAAAGTTAACATTGGTAATAAGCGTGATTAATGATAATCATTGTTTTGTAACCGCACCATGCTGTGATGACTGTTTTAAGACGGTTCGGAAGTCCAAGAAGCGTCTTGATTGATGTGGTGGAAGTCATATACAGTAAGTATCATGATTACTCAAAAGTCACATCAAAATCTTGTAAACATGTTTAAAATAAGTATTTCTCAGAAGAGATTCGAAATACATATTTTAAAGGGGCATTTTGTTGGCTGAAGATTT
>CM038794.1:126573994-126716881 GCA_021764765.1 Vicia sativa
GTGTATTGCATACTCTTTCAACAACTCCATGTTGCCCCAACACACAATTTACTGAAGTTCTCTGAAATCAAGCACATATAAGAGGTCTTCAAAGTGCATTAGATGGTGATTTCAGATACCTGATTTTGTCAACATGATCCGGAAATCGCTGCTCCATTCTTCATCACTTGGTCTTTTCTTCAAGAATCCTTTAAGATTGGCCGACATGTAAGGAAGTAGATATGCAATGAATTGAACAGTTCCGCTTGTCCCTACCTAAACCTCCGACTTTCTCGGTGTGGGAGCCGCATTTCTTTGAATAGCTTTAACCTTGGCGGGTCAACCTCAATACCTTACCACTAACAACAAACCCTAGAGCTAACGGATCCGACTCAAAGGTGCACTTGTTAGATGAGTTTTAGTCCGTGACTTTTTCACTATCAAACAGCCGCAACAATCAAGATGTTCTTCTTCACCGTGATCGAGCTATCATGTCGTCAACATAGACCCTATCTCGTGATGAATCATGTCATGAAATAATGCCACCATGGCACACCGATAAGTGGCGCCAAAGATTCTTCATCCGAATCAATGACCTTGTAGCGTAAAGTGCCCCATCGTAACGAAGTAGTCTTCTCCATGTCTTCGTGAGCCATTTTGATCCGATTGTAATCGGAGAAACCATCCATGAAGGAGAAAACCTTATTCTCGCAGTTGTTGTTAATCGTAACATCAATACAGGAAGTGGAAAATCGCCTTCTGACTTGTTACTCAAATTCAATCCACGCACATCTCATTTTTTACCATCCTTCTTAGGTACGGCACCACGCTTGCAACCCATCGGGATAAGAAGTAACATCTAGAAACCGGCGCTGAACCTGCTTTTCATAACTCGGCTTTGATTTTCTCCGACATCTCAGACGACGCGGCGAACCTTCTATTTCGCTGTGGAGAAACCTCTTTGTCGGCAATCGTACCACAATGTCGATGTCTAAACCCGCATGTCTTCGTATGACTAAGAAAAATTGATATAGTCTCGTAGCATTTGAACCAAACTTTCTTTGACACTGCTCTCAAGACCGCCCTATCTTGATCTCCTTTCGCCTACATCAGCATCAGATTCACAACCTCAACTAACTCTTCGTGTGGTTGTATAACTCGTTCTTCTTGTGTAGCAGCCTCGACAGCCTCCTCGACTTCACAATCTTCCTCACCTTCGCCTTCGGCTTGGTAGATCGGATTATCGAAGTCATATTTAGCAATAGCATATTATTATCAACTAGATTCGAGGAATCAGAGTGTATCACGGGTGTGTGTAAACACATAACTTTTGAAGGGGTGGTAAAAGTAAAAGAAAGAAAATAACACTTAAATGAAAAAGTCCAACGATTTTATTGAATGAAAATATGCAAATGATAGATAATAACCCTCACAAATGAGCCATGATGCCCTGCAAGGCACTAGGCTTTAAAGTTTATTGTTCAAAGCGTAGAAATCGAAAAGCAAAATGTAAAAAAAAATGCAATTACTCCGCCTAAAGGAGATTGGTATGACGTCGTCAGTCTTCCAATTGCTGAGTCTGTTGTCGGGAGTTGGCAAGATCCATTTGTTGATGTCGAAGTCGATGTAGTTGTCTTCTATAGCATGAACTCCATCTTTGCCGATGCGAGGAAGGTCACAAGACGTCACAAGCGTATCATCTTCTCTCGACCTTTCGATGGTAAAACCTAAACCGCCTTGTCGATTTGAAAGAAAGATCGTGAGCCGACCCCAAATAGTACTACCTCCTTCTTCAACTACACTCGAGCATCTTTCAATGAGGCCATCCTAGGCGGAACTAGTGTAACTTCAGAGTGACAAGAGAGTCAATGTGCATGACTCTTGAACTGCTTCGAAGCTTGACAGGAGTTTCAAAGAATTCACCTTCCATCTCGAGGTATCGGAATGACCGCAGATGACCGACCATATATTCCTCTTCACCGACACAGAACAACTTTCCCTTCACTGGTATTTCTGATCTCGATGCAAGGTAGAGTAACAACGCTCCCCATGTATCCAAGGGCGCCCGTAGGCAATAAAGAGTCGGATTGGATGTCCATGACAAAGAAAGGAGTCAAAAGTCTGGAACCGACTTTAACAGTGTAATGAGCTTTCAAGCATCGCTCTTTGGAACCATCAAAAGCTCACAATTATGTCGCTGGCTTCAAGACCAATCCTTCAACATCAACTCGGTCGAAAGCACTTTCTAGGATACTCAGAAAGTAACCGTGTCTATCAAAACATGAGACAACGTAACGCCTGCATTCAACAGAGATGTGAAAGGCTTTGTTGTGTTTCTCTTCATAGAGTCAAATCAACATCGAGAAGCCTAGGTCGTTGTTGGCAAGACTAGCAATACAAACTTCAAACCGATCAATAGTAGGTCTTGCGGTACATGAGCATTCTTCGTAAACTTCACCAAGGCCTTAGTATGAGCCTCAAAGCACAATAGCAGAAAGCATGGAGATTTAGGACGAGTCTCCAACTGCTCCACAACATTGTAGTCACTCTTCTTGATTATCTTCGTAATTTCCTCCATTTCGCTTGAGGTGTCTTCAAGAATTTTGGTACTTCGTCTGAGAAGGATGAGCATCGGTTCTTTCCTCTAGCTTCGAACCGTTCGATAGCCGAATGCGAGCCGAGTCGCAATGTCTTTGGAGGAGAGATCTCTGGAGAAAACACTCTTCCAGCTCGTCACCTTACTTGATCCGTGATTTGTCAATGTCAAGAATGGTAGCTTCAACCGTAAGGTCCTCAACGGTCGAGGGTCTTGTTTGAAGCCATGATAGTAAACCTCGGCCCATAGTTCCACAAAGATAACTTTGTCGAGGAATATGGAACCTGTCCGAGAAGTAATGATGAGAGGTGCCACCTAGGCACGTGGATCACAGAGGAAACCTTATTGTGTTAACATCAAGATAGTCTGGAAATCATCATCTCCTCACCCTTTAACATCTTCAATAGGAATTTTGTAGCTTGTGAACAAGATACTTCACCACGTAATCGAACTTTCCACTGGGCTGCCCCAAGGTATCCCATACTCACAGGCCACATCTTCGACCTTCGATTCTTAGGCATGTCTTCACGTATTCTCCACTGTGAAGGTTTCAGAATAACACTTTGCTATCCATCATGCACCAATACGCCTCTCAACCAAGCACAACCGTCAGTGGATGGGCACACGACAGTTCTCTGGGCATCCTGGGTTGACACCGCTTGCAAATGATTCTTCTTAAATATTAGAGGAATAGCCAAGTCATCTATATTGAAAACATAAGAGTTCTTGTCAATAGCATTGGAACTTTTGTCGTGGTTAGGCATAGGTGCTGATCACATTCTGAGTCTCAATAGAGGATCAAACTCAATCTCTTTAGATTCAATCATGTCTTGAATCTTGTTCTTCGTGAGCCCAACAATCCGGTGTTATGTCCAGGCTGTTGGAATGGTAAGCACACTTAGCATTAGGATTGTATCTCGTAGAGGAAGTGTTGATGTTTTGAGGAGGATCCTCAAGGTAATCAACTCGCTTTCAACATGTGCTCCAATGCTTATGACAAAGGCATGTTGATCTTAAGTAACTGCCTTCGTGGCATCGTTACGCGAGTTGTCTCACCGAGGTTGTGCTGGTGTGATTGAATCACCACTTCCACAGTTGAGCACGGTGTCTTGGCTCGACTTTTCTGAACATACACGACATTGCTTCTTTTTAACCAAAAGTTCTTTTTGCAGCATTTGAGGATGACTCTACCTGAATCTTTCCGCTCTTTATTCCAGCCTCAATGTGTTCTCCTGTCAATATCAGCTCGGTGAATCCGGCTGAAGAGTTTCCAATCGATGATTGAAGAATGGGCCCGCTGTCCCATAAACATATCCACCAACTCCCTATTGGACAAGGGTGGTTGAACTCTACCTGCTAGATCTCTCCATTTCTGAGCATACTCTTTGAACTTCTCATCACGACCCATAGACATGCTCTGTAGTTGCATGCGAGTGGGTGCCAATTCAGCATTGTACTGGTACTGCTTGTAGAAAGCATCTGCTAAGTCATTCCAGGTATGGATGTGGGTACTCTCTAGCTGATAATACCACTCCAACTGAGCTCCGGATAAACTCTCTTGGAAGAAATGGATCCACAACTTCTTGTCATCAGTGTGAGGATGGATCTTATGAACATAGGACTTCAAATGCAGCTTCGGACAAGAAACACCATCATACTTGGCAAAAGTAGGAACCTTGAACTTGCGAGGAATCACCACACCAGGAACAAGACTCAGATCATCAAAATTCAGCCCGGACATCTTCAGATTTTCCACAGCATTCAGACGGTCTTCAAGTTGTTTGTATTTGTCATCTTCAAAAGAGTATTGCTCGTGTTCATAGTCTTCCTCTTTGTTCTCAGACTCACGCTGGTCTTCTGCGTTGTTCTTGACACTTCCCTCAGTTTTGACACTCTTATCTGAGAGCTTTATACGTCTGACCACTCTAGGTCCACCTTTGTGACGTCTGCCCATGTTGAGAACACCAATGACCTTCTTCTTTATTTTGAGGAGCTTCTTCAGATCTTCCTGGCCTTGGACCAAGCTGGTGAACATTTCCTGGAACTGAGCATTCTGAGCCTGCAGATCTTTGACAATCTGTTCAAGAGCCATTTCTGCTAAAATAAATAGCGAGAAAATGAGAAAACCGATCTTCAATGTACCTGTTATGCAATGTTATGCTATGATATGCGATGTTTATGCAAATGCAATGCAATGTTTTCAAGGACCTTAGGAATTTAAATTTGTTAAACAAGCACGAACAAACTTTTATTAGCTTCTTTCTTTTTCCTTTTCTTTTTAAGTACAAAAGATAGTTTGAAAAATAAAAGAACAAAAATCCTAAAGCTCTAAGTCTCCCATGGGCGCTTCCTCTTGGTGTTGAAGTAGGCGTTGATGGTTCTCTCCTCGTGAAGTTGCTTGGTCAACTCTAGTACCTTCTTCTCACTTGCATAACACTGAGCTTCAAATGTATCCCTTTCTTCTTTTAGCTAAATCCAGGATCTCTTCAATTCTTCAAAATCAGTAGGCATGTCAGGATGGAGAATAGTATAGGGTACATCACCTATAGCAACAGGTTCCATAATTACTGGTAACACGAGTGTAAATGGCATCATGAGGTTTTGTGCTCGAGCTCGCACCAATTTGAGGTAAGGTTCCCAAGGAATGGAGTTTTGGTGCCCCAAAGTCTTGGTATCAGTCTTCTTTACCATGCCCCAAGCGTGTATGAACCTTCGATGGTAATTCTGGAGATCGTGGTTGTAGTCGAACACAATATCTTGGAGAAGCATATCATGTGGACCATCTCTTCGAGCATAACCAAACTGACGTAGAGCTAGAGAAGGGTTGTAAGTGATACCTCCCCTTATGCCAAGGAGTGGTACATTAGGGAATTCTCCATAACGTTCAATGAATGTGAAGTCTTTTTGAGAGAAGAGACACCAATAGATATTTGAATGAGAGAGTGACATTAGTCTTTGAGACCACTTCAACCTTTGCTCGTTCTTCAATACTGATGGAGGAAGGTGCGAAATAAACCACCTGGAAAGCAACGGTATGAAACACATGAGAGTTCCATGTCTTTTGATAGTACGAGTGTGGAGATAATGTAGAACATCTCCAAGTAAAGTAGGCATTGGATTATGAGTGAGGAATATCTTGATGGTGTTCAAGTCAATGAACTGATCCGAGTTAGGAAATAGAACCAAACCATAGATTAGCAAGGCCAAGATGTCTTCGAATGCTTGGAAACTCATAACTTTGAGGAATTCTTGGGCTTTCTTTTTTAGGAACTTAGCAAGTAAACCCTTAACTCCGTTTCTTGTTTCCCAATTGGCTTCAATGTCCGAGGGCTTTAGGTGTAACGCTGATGCAATGTCTTCGTACTTTGGAGCCTTTTCTGAACCGGTGAATGGCATCTGATCATGAATAGGTATCCCAAGTAGCTTAGAGAACTCTTCCAAGGTAGGAACTAGCGATAATCAGGAATGTAAACAATGGTGTTTCGGATCAAAGAAGCTGGAATAGGGCGTGCATCATATCTTCTTCAAAACCGGAGATAACCAAGTCAAGCAAATAACCATGTCTTTTGATGAACCGAGCATGATCGGGAATTTTGAAACCAATTCTTTGAGTAGAAGGTATACCCATGAAGTTGATTCGGATAGTCTTTCTAGAAGCCATAATCCTACAAAATAGAGCAAAGATAAATCCCTAGGTCCTTGAAATATTTAGAAATGATATGCAATGCGATGATGTTATGATGTCATGTTTAACAAACAAAACAAATCACACAATAGCCCTAGGTTTAAGGCTTGCATGAAGTATAGGTGTTTACCCTACCAATGTTTGAGTGGGTTCATCTGTCCTATAATAGTAACGGGTTCTAGGAATCTCATATCATTGATCTTTCTCGCGTTTATTTCAATCGACTACCAAGTGGTCGACGAAAATATCCCAAAAGTCGATCTTAATGAGCATAGCATCGAGTATCGACCAACCTCGGTCTACACCAAAGTCGGCCATCTCACTACCTTCTAATGGCCAAGATGGGTCAATTAAGGTTCTAAAAGTTGAGTTAGTGCTGATGACACCATGCAGAAGCCAAATACTATCCTCAACTTGGAAATGAAGAGTATCAGGACATCCAAAGTGTCACACTAACGTAGCCATCATGTTGACCGTTTCGGTATACGCCTAACGGTCGCGACGATCTATTTCTACTTAACTAAGGAAACCTAGATCCGGGTGTAGGATCCCCCATAAGTATAATACCCAAGCAGCCCTTAAAAGTAAAGCATACAAGTGAAACAGAAAGTAGTAAAAATGATCTAAAAATCCCTAAGTTATTCTCTGTTTAGGGTGAGATCCCATGAGTCGCCGATTCGATGTCGGTGGGAGAACTAACTTTGAGATTTGTTTTGCTTTTATCGCAAATGTTGCGGATAACAAAAGTCGCCACCGACTTTTCTTTTATCCAATTAAGGGAAGGTGAAAAGAACAGAAAAAGACCTTCGTTAGATTCTGAGTAAGGGAGAAGGTTATGAAAAGGGAAGGTATTATCACCCCTTTCCATCCGTAGTTATCTACGGGCTCTTAGTTGCTTCTAGCTCATCTTTAAAAATTTGCTTTTTGTGTGTGTGTCTGACAAAAATGTTTTGAAAAGGCATTTTGCTTTGACTTTGTAATGATTCATGTAGGAATTTTTACAAAGTGTTCGGAAATGTTTTGTTTTTGAAAAGAGTGTTTGAACTTTGACAAAAGTGTGAGGTGTGAAAAGTATTTTGATAGAGCAAGCAACTAAAAGTCTTATTACCTACTCAGAATGGTTGTTTTCGTGTTGTTTTACTTTCCTTTAGAATAGTGTTATCCATACCATTAGTTGGTAGGTAACCCTATTCATTGGATGTAAAAGGGACATTCGAAGGGACATCGTATGGTCATAGAAGGCAACTTGTAGGAGTATCCTAGCACATTCGAAGGGACGATCATCACTTTTCGTAGGCAACAATCGAGGGACGAGATCATGTTTTCGTAGGCCACGTCGAGGGACTCATGATCTTTGATTTGAAGGGACTATGATGATATGTTTGTAGGCAACGGTGCTAGGATACCTTTACATTCGAGGGACTTGACCATTTATTCGAAAGGCAACGAGAGAGAATTACCCTAAGGGGTTCATGTGTGAAAAGAGTATGTTAAATTCATATATATTATCTTGGAATTAGAAGTGGTCTACATTCGTATTTATCTTGCCATACACGCCTAATTACTAGCAGTTTATAGGGTGCGGAAAGTAAATTGCGGAAAGTAAAGTGCGGAAAGTAAATGTCCTACGCTATTACATGGCTTTGGGGAAGTTACATAATAGGAGTGCGGAAAGTAAAATCCTAATTAAACTATTACATTCCATGAGCAGTTACATAATATTGAAAAAGAATGCGAGAAAATAAATCCTAATTATTACAACCTGGAAGCAGATACATAATAATCAGAAAATATGAGAAATCCGCATAAAAGAAAATACGTTAGTAAAACAAAGTTTTAAATGAAGAAAAATGTTTTTGGGTTAGTGATGATATTTAGATGATAGAATAATTTTTTTTGGGAATTTTCTGGATTGGTTTTAATGAGAAAAAGTAATTAAAAGTCAATTTAATGGTTAATTAGCAATTAATTAAAATATGCATGCAAAAATATTAATTTTAATGTAAAAAATTAAATAAACATTTTTCTGATTAAAATGCAAAAGGAAAATATTTTTTGTGATTTTTAAATGCATGAGAAAATTGTTTGAATAGAAAATAAATTAAAAGAGAAAAATATGAAAGGAAAAAAGAAAATATGTTAGTTCTTGCAAGTGGTAAAAAAGAATTGTCCTTGAGGATCGAACCCATGCCATGCCTTTCACAGCTGTTACCATGAGCCAACTTTGTGTTTGGTGTTAGTATAATGAAACGAAAACGTTTTAAACGAAATTGAATTCTGAGAATCCAAAACACGTGCGAAGATCTTCGTCTTCTTCGTTTGAATTTTCAAACCTATAGCAACGACCTTGTTCGTCGCTACAGCCCCTGCAAAATTCAAAAATCTCATACAAGCAATATAAATTCATTGTGAGTACATGGTTCGACTGGGTTTTGTCTCCTAAACACGATGGTGGTCTTAGTTTTGTCCAATTTTTCCTATTTCAGAAAACCCCAATTAGAGCAGACAAACCCTAACCATGGTGAATTCTGATTCAGGTGTCTAAACTCCAATTAACCTATGCAGAAAGTTTCAAACTCCATTCTAAACACAAACAAAGCATCAAAACATGTTAAATATGCATAAAAATCAAAAATCGAAATTGAGTTAGAATGTGCAAACCGAAATCGTGCCTGTGTGATTCTGGGCTTGTTGATGGCTTGTGAGTATTTGGATCGATTCAAGGGACCTCTAGGAATGCAATGGAATACTTAGAATCGATTGAAACAAACTAAAACTAGGGCTGCAAGTTGCTTGTACCACACGGTTTTTTTGAGCTTTGTTAGGGTTCTTAGAGGCAGAATTTTCGTCTTTGTGTCATGTGAATGCATTGTGTACATATAGTGGATGGATTTAGGTCAAGAATCATGAGGAAATAATGTACCAATCAATGAGAAAATATTTGATTTGGTATAAAACCAAATATTGCCTTTTTGATCAAATTTCAATCAATTCTCTTGCCAATCAATGCCAATTTCGAATTTGCCAGCATGTGTGGATTGCATGGACCTCAAGAATGAGAGAAAATTCCAATTTGCATTTAATTTTAATTATCTACCTTTTATTTTAATTTAATTGGCTTTTAAATGATTAAAATCCAAAATAAATAGAAAATAAAAGATAAAATTCGTGGCCTTGGGCTTGGAGGTTCCAAATTAGCTGAGGAACAAGTTTGAACCAAGAAAAGTTAGGCCCATTTGCAAAATTTTGGATTTTGACAAGTATTTCTCTTTGTGCACCTCTTCAAAAATGCTCAACTTGTGCAAGGTGTATCTTGCTCAATTGTTAACATTTTTGGGTTCTCTTGGACTTTTTAGAAAGCTCTAGATGTATTCTAAACAACCTCTTTGGTTTCATATCAATTGAAGTTTCCATGCTCAATAAGACTTCGTTACAAAAAGTTGACTTTTTGTTGACTTTTAAAAGGACCTGTAATGTTTTCATCCATATCTTCCAAATGAAGCATTTTCTAACAAAGCTTGTGAGATATGAAGTTGTAGAGAATTGAATTCTCTTTAAAATGAGAGGTGGTGGAAAAAATTCTGACAAAGTATGAGAAAGTTATGCCTGGTCAAAGTTCTGTTGACTTTTGTCTAAGAAAGCCGAATTTAGAAACTTTGACTTTTGATTAAATCTTGAGTTTTCTTGATGAATCATGATCAACCCTTGATAAAATGATTAATATCACTTTAAAATATGGATGTTGACCAAAAATTAAGAAGTTTGACTTTATGTTGACCACAGTTGACTTTTTGTTCAATACAATTGATATTCAACCATCTGGGCAAATGTTTGAGAAAACTTGACTTGTAAGGCTTGAAACTTGACATGGAGATTCTTTGAAGCATATGATGAGGCATGATGACCACTGAAAGTGTTGGAGGCCCAACCTGGCTTGAGGATGGCCAAACCCTGGTTTGAGTTGATTGCTTAGGAGAGGGTTTGTTTGGTCAACCCTTGTGAAATCCTTGTGTATGGATATGTGAAATGTCTTGAGAAGAAAGAGGGCAAATTTTGGGGTATGACACTCTGACAAAGCTATACCGTGGAATTATGGAGCCGAAGTTAACATCATGGTGTCAAGCAAGACCCTTTGACCATTGAAGATATTGCAATTGATGCTTCCGATCCTGACATCGACAACATCACCGGATCAAGCAAGGTAACCAGAACCGGGAGAGTATTTTCTCCAGAGATCTCTCCACCAAAAGACACTACGACTCCAGCTCGCATTCCAGCTGTCAAACCAGTTCCCGAAGCTAGAGGGAAAGGACCAGTAACTCATCCTGCTTATACAGAAGTACCAAAGGAAGTTGCTGAAGGTACCTCTAAGTAATAAATGGAGGAAATTCAGAAGATCATCAAGAAGAGCGACTACAACGTTGTGGAACAGTTGGGACAAACTCCGTCCAGGATATCCATGCTAGCTTTACTACTATGCTCTAAGGCTCATGCTAAAGCCTTAGTGAAGTTTCTGAAGAATACTCACATACCGCAAGATACTACTACTGATCAATTCAAAGGTTGTATTGTTAGCCTGACCGTCAACAACGGGTTGGGTTTCTCTGATGCTGATTTAACTTCTACCAGAAAGAAACACAACAAAGCCTTGCACGTCTCAGTTTAATGCAAGGGCACTACATTGTCTCATGTGTTGGTAGATACTGGTTCTGCTCTGAATATCCTACCAAAGAGCGCTTTAACCGACTTGATATTGATGGAGTGGTCCTGAAACCCAGCGACATAGTTGTAAGAGATTTTGATGGTTCTAAACGAATAATACTTGGAGAGCTCATTCTACCTGTTAAAGTCGGTTCCCAGACTTTTGACTCTACCTTCTTTGTCATGGACATTCGTCCAGCTTACTCTTGCCTACTTGGACGCCATTGGATACATGGGGCAGGCGTTGTTACCTCTACTCTACATCAGAAGCTGAAGTACCCAGTGAAGGGGAAGATTGTTACAGTATGCGGATAGGAAGAATACATGGTGAGCCATCTGCAGTCATTCCGATACCTCAAGATGGAAGGTGAATTCATTGAAACCCCCTGTCAAGATTTCGAAGCAATTCCATGAGTCATGCTTGTTGAATCTCCTGTCACTCCTAAAGTTACTAAAGCTCCGCCAAGGATGGCCTCACTAAAGGACGCCCAAGCTGTAGTTGAAGAAGGAGGTCGTACTGTTTGGGGTCAGCTCCCCGATCTTCCTTTCAAATCTGACAAGATTGGTTTAGGCTTCACCATCAAAGGTCAGAAGATGATACGCCGCGAACGTGCCGGCAAACTTCCCTTCCACATCAGCAAGAATGGAGTCCATGCTATAGAAGATGACGACAGTGACTTCGACATCAATAACTGGTTCCCAACTCTAGACAACAGACTCAGCAATTGGAAGATCGAAGACGTCACACCAATCTCCTTTAGACAGGAGTAATTGCCTTTTGTTTTCTGTTATGCTTTTCATTTCTTTATTTACGTCCAGACAATAAACTTAAAAGCCTAGTGCCTTGCCCGGGGCATCACGGCTCGTTTGTGACGGTTATTATCTGTCATTTGCCTATTTTCATTCAATAAAATCATTGGACTTTTGCATTTAAATATTGTTTCATTTCCTTTCTTTTACTTTACTACCCCGTCAAAAGGCTATGTGTTCTTACACACACCCACGTGATACACTGCAGATTCACTCCGAATCTCGTTGATAACAACTTTTCTATTGCTAAATATGACTTCGATAATCCAATCTACCAAGCCGAAGACGAAGGTGAGGAAGATTGTGAAGTGCCAGGAGAACTTGTCAGATTGCTATAGCAAGAAGAACAGGTTATACAGCCACACGAAGAGTCAGTCTAGGTCATGAATCTTGGTACTGACAAAGACAAAAAAGAAATCAAGATAGGAGCAGGTCTTGAGAATAGTGTCAAGAAGAGATTGGTCCAAATGCTGCGAGACTATATCGAGGTTTTTGCTTGGTCCTACGAAGACATGTCAGGTTTAGACATTGACATTGTGGTACATCGACTACCAACAAAAGAAGGTTTTCTCCCTGTGAAGCAGAAAGTCCGTCGTATGCGCCTTGAGATGTCTGAGAAGATCAAAGTCGAAGTTATGAAACAGTTCAACGCCGGTTTCCTAGCCATTACTTCTCATCCACAATGGGTTGCGAACGTGGTACCCGTACCTAAGAAAGATGGCAAAGTATGGATGTGTGTAGACTACAGAGATCTGAACAGAGCAAGTCCGAAAGACGATTTTCCACTTCCTCATATTGATGTTCTAGTCGACAACACCGCTCAACATAAGGTCTTCTCCTTCATGGATGGTTTCTTCGATTACAACCATATCGAAATGGCTCCTGAAGACATGGAAAAGACTACTTTCGTTACACAGTGGGGCACATTCTGCTACAAGTTCATGCCGTTCGGTCTGAAGAACGCTGGCGCCACATATCAACGTGCCATGGTAGCTTTGTTTCATGACATGATTCATCACGAGATAGAGGTCTATGTCGACGACATGATAGCTCGATCAAAAACTGAGGAAGAACATCTTGATCACCTACGGAAGCTGTTTGATAGACTTAAGAAGTACAGACTGAGACTCAATCCCAACAAATGCACCTTTGGAGTCAAATCTGGGAAACTCCTGGGATTCGTTGTCAGTTGTAAAGGGATTGAAGTTGACCCTGCCAAGGTTAAAGCTATCTAAGAAATGCCGACGCCCTGCACCGAGAAAGAAGTCAGAGATTTCTTGGGACGATTGAACTACATTTCCAGATTCATTGCACACCTAACTGCTACTTGTGAGCCAATCTTCAAGTTACTAAAGAAAGATCAAGTAGTGAAATGGAATGACGATTGCCAGATCGCTTTTGACAAAATCAAGGAGTACCTACCGAATCCTCCCATCCTGATGCCGCCTACGGAAGGAAGACCTCTTATCATGTACTTAACAGTGTTAGAGAACTCGATGGGGTGTGTGTTGGGGCAACATGACGAGTCTGGTCGAAAAGAGTATGCAATATACTACCTTAGCAAAAAGTTTACCGACTGTGAAACAAGATACTCATAGCTCGAGAAAACTTGCAACGCTTTGGCTTGGGCTGCTCACCGACTAAGACAGTATATGTTGACTCACACTACCTTGTTGATTTCAAAGATGGATCCGATAAAATACATATTTGAGAAACCAGCTCTCTCCGGAAGAATAGCAAGATGGCAAATGATCTTGACCGAGTATGATATCCAGTACACTTCTCAGAAAGCGATCAAAGGAAGTGTAGTAGCCGATCATTTGGCTCATCAAGCCGTAGATGACTATCAGTCTATGCAGTTCGAGTTTCCCGATGAAAATGTTTTACTAGTTATAGATTGTGAAGAACCAGGCCCAGACGAAGGACCTGAACAAGGATCCCGATGGACCATGGTCTTTGATGGAGCCTCAAACACACTTGGCAATGGCATTGGCGCCATCATTACATCTCCTACAGGCGGACACACGCCGTTCACCGCCAGACTTTGTTTCAATTGCTCTAACAACATGGCCGAATACGAAGCGTGCATCATGGGTATCAAAGCTGCTATTGGTTTAAGAATCAAATTCTTGCAAGTGTATGGAGACTCAGGAATATCCCAAAGAGGCATCTGTCAGTGACAAGAAATTCTTAAGAAGATTCGCATCCAAATTCTTTCTCAACAACGACATCTTATACAAGCGCAATCACGACTTGTGCTTACTCCGCTGTGTAGACCAGAAAATAGCGGAACGGATCATGGAAGAATTACATGAAGGCGAATTTGGTACCCACTCCAGTATACATACAATGGATAAGAAGATTCTGAGAACAGGTTACTATTGGTCCACCATGGAAGCTGATTGTCACCGCTACGCTCGGTCTTGTCACAAATGCCAGATATAAGTAGACAAAGTGCATTTACCTCCAGTACCGTGGAATATTCTGATCGCTCCTTGGCCTTTCGTAATGTGGGGCATTGACATGATTGGGGAAATCAAGCGCACCGACTCCAATGGACATCGTTTCATCCTCGTTGCAATTGACTATTTTACCATGTGGGTAGAAACAACCTCGTTCGCATCTGTTACCAAGAATGTTGTGGCTCGATTCATTAAGCATAATCTTATTTGTCGGTACGGCGTCCCTGAAAGGATCATCACAGACAATGGTATCAACCTCAACAACAAAATGATCACCGAACTCTGCACGCAGTTCAAGATTAAGCATCACAACTCTTCTCCATATCGGCCTAAAATGAACGGCGCAGTGGAAGCCTCCAACAAAAATCTTAAGAAGATCATACAGAAGATGATAGTGACTTACAAAGACTGGCACGAGATGTTTCCATTTTCTCTCCACGGTTACCGCACAACAGTACGAACATCTACAGGGGAAACCCCTTTCTCTCTTGTATATGGTATGGAAGCAGTCATACCCATTGAGGTTCAGATATCCTCAACTAGAGTCCTCCTGGACGCAGAGTTAGGCGAAGATGAATGGGTCCAAACTCGCCTCGACCAGATTAACTTGATCGATGAAAAACGACTCGCATTCATTTGCCATGGACAGATCTACCAGAAGCGAATGATCAGAGCATTCAACAAGAAAGTCAAGCACCGAGCATATCAAGTCGGTGATCTAGTAGTCAAGCGCATCATCCTTCCACAAGGAGATCCCAGGGGCAAATGGACTCCCACCTACGAGGGACCATTTGTAGTCAAAACAGTATTTTCCAGCAGAGCTATGATACTTAGCACCATGGATGGAGAAGACTTTCCACACCCTGTGAACACAGACATAGTGAAAAATTACTACGCATAAACAAGACCCTCTAGGTCGACTGGCCTAGGAAAAAATAAGGGCATCCTGGCGAACTAAAAGGTTCGGGCAAAAGTTAAGGATATATACAAAAAATATGTACACCCGACAAGTCGAAAACCTGCAAAGGCGGCTTGGGCAATGAAGCAACTCGTTTTTTCAAAAATCATTTAAATTTTCGAAAACAGTGAAATCGCCACCTGATTTTATTTGTTCTAAAGGAGAGCGGAAAATATAGATAAAACCCACAAAAATCGGATAAGGCGGTCTGCGAGATAAAGAGATACAGGTTCGAGAGTTGATTATGCAAGGGGAAGGTATTAGCACCCCTCACATCCATCGTACTTGATGGTACCCATTTAGTTCAAAGTGTGGTTGTGTGTTAGTGTAAAAAATTTACGATCTTCTAAGGTTTGAAATGAGAAAGAAAGAGAGAAGAAAAGTTTTTATTATTTTTGCTCGCCTTTGGTCGTAGGACTTAGTGCCTACGTACTCCCTCGTGCAATGGGAAAGTTAGAGCGCCGTAGTTCGGCTAGAAAATAATTGTTTGTTGATTGATTTTAAATGAAAAGACAAGTCGTCATTTTTAAAAGGAGAAGACTCGTCTAACTCCCACAAGATGTGATAAAGAATAAAGGACTACGCACCAACATGAGGGAGGGTATGAGGACGCCTCTAGTACTCAAGTGGAGAAGTCGAAAACCTTGGGAATAGAGGAAGAAGCAACTCAATTATAAATGAATCATGTCTAATCTTGAAAAGGGTTTAAAGGTAAAGGGTGCTTGGACGCACAAAAGATATTGAGTGAGTTAAAATTGATTTTATGTTGTGGATGACAAGTATTGAAACATTAGGCTATCATCTAATGATTCGAATACTAGAAATTGGCGAGTGAGCTCAACCAATCATCTCTCATCCCAAAAATTTATTATGAAATTGGTGTTTTGAGTGAGATAAAATATTTAAATTATTGGGCTATCATCCAACAATCTAAAGACTTTAAATTCGATTAAATCGTCGGGCTATCATCCAACAATTTAAACGAATGTCACTCCATAATTTTAATGCAGATAGAAGTATTTAGTTTATTGGGATATCATCCAACAACCTAAAGACTTCCAATTCAATTAAATCGTCGGGCTATCATCCAACAATTTATTTGAATACCGCTCTAGCTTTTTTTGACATGGATAGAAGTTTTATCTTATTGGGCTACCATCCAACAATATAAAGACTTCAAATTTGTTTAAAACATTAGGCTACCATCTAACGATTTAAACAAATTTCATCCAAGTTATTATGAAAACATCTTTAAAAAACATCTAGACTTTGGATCGAGGTTTGTAAAGAAGACTCGACGTTGGATCGAGTTTTATTGAAAGTGTTTTAAATGCTTGGTATTTGGAGAAACAATCGTTATTATCAAGCGCGGGTGTATCGGTGAACTGACTTTGTAGGTTTTGTATCGCAAATATCACGGATAGCAAGAGTCGCCATCGACTTTTATTTTTATCCAATTAAGGGAAGGTAAAAGTACGAAAAAGACCTTCGTTAGATTACGAGTAAGGGAGAAGGTTATGAAAAGGGAAGGTATTAGCACCCTTTCCATCCGTAGTTATCTGGGCTCTTAGTTGCTCTTAGATCACTTTAAAAAACTTGTGCTTTCGTGTGTTTGAAAAATGTTTTGAAAAGGCATTTCGCTTTGACTTTGTAATGATTCATGTAGGAATGTATACAAAGTGTTCGGAAATGTTTCGTTTTTGAAAAGCGTTTGAACTTTAACAAAAGTGTGAGGTGTGAAAAGTATTTGATTGAGCAAGCAACTAAAAGTCTTATTACCTACTCAGAATTGGTCGTTTTTATGTTGTTTTACGTTCCTTTAGAATAGTGTTAGCCATACCATTAGTTGGTAGGTAACCTTATTCGTTGGATGTAAGCGGGACATTCGAAGGGACATCGTATGGTCATAGAAGGCAACTTGTAGGAAGTATCCTAGCACATTCGAAGGGACTATCATCATTTTTCGTAGGCGAAAATCGAGGGTCAAGATCATGTATTCGGAGGCGACATCGTGGGTCTTATGATCTTTGTATCGAAGGGACTATGATGATTTGTTTAGAAGGCAACGGTGCTAGAATACCTCTACGTTCGAGGGACTTGACCATTTGAATTCGTAAGGCAACGAGAGAGAATTACCCTAAGGGGTGCGTGTGTGAAAGAGGGTGCTGATTTCAGGTATATGTTATCTTGAAAATTAGAGTGAGCTACGTTCAATTTTATCTTGCCTTACACGCCTAATTACTAGCAGTTTATAGGGTGCGGAAATTAAATTGCGGAAAGTAAAAGTGCGGAAAGTAAATGTCCTACGCTATTACATGGCTTTGGGGCAGTTACATAATATAGGAGTGCGGAAAGTAAAGGCGGAAATGTAAAGGTGCGGAAAGTAAATCCTACGCTATTACATAATAAAAATTTGCAACCTATACATCTTTTCTAGAATTTGTAAATGCGAGATAATCATAAATAATCAGAATAAAGTTAGTAAAATGTTTTGGAAATTAGTAGGAAAATGTTTTTTTAGGTTGGTAACCTTAATTAAAAGAAAGAAAAAATATTTTTGTATTTTTTGAGATTGATTTTAATGTAAAAATCCTAAATCTATGTTAATTAGCATTTAATTAGAAAAATAATTGAAAATGCAAATAAAAAATAAATGTTTTTGTGTCAAAAATTAAAATAAAGGTTTTTGAAACCTAAATCTAAAATTAAAACATTTTTTAGGATTTTAGAAAATAGTCAATTTAATTTATGAAAATAAATTAAAATAAGAAAAGAGAAATTAAAAAAAAGGTTAGAAACATTGAAGGAGAAAAGTGGTAAAAAAAAGATTTGGTCCCTGGAGGTGTTGAAAGTTTTGAATCTGGATCGATGCCGAAATGAATTCTGAACCTGAAACAAAGTATCGACACAAAAAAAGAAAAGAAAACACTAGCATAAAGATGAATCAAAATTAAATCAATGATAATGGAGGAATATTGTCACGGGTCGAAACCCAAGGTTGAGTTGTTACCGTTGACAAATTGTACGAAATAGATTTCATTCATATTTTTGATATGTTAGTTATTTGTAGTTTGTTTAGAAAAAAAAGTGATGTTGTTAATGGTGAAAAATGGTTTTGTTAGAAAAAACTTCACTAATAAAAATTAGAAAAAAAATGCATGTAGAAATATATTAGTAAATTGTAAGGTTTTTAATATGCAAGATAAAAAAAAAGTTAGTATTTCTAATGGTAGATATGGACCGTAAAAAAAAAGTGGTTCGATTAAAATGATAAATAAAAATGGCTTGTAAGTGTGAAACCGTGAGATTTGTTATACAAAAAATAAAATGTAAAAAAACAATCAACCTTCAAATAAACATCACGTGGTTAGAACAACAAACGAGATAAAATAAAAGGAATGCCTCATATGAAAATCATTGGCCAAAAACTAGATACAATTTGAAAAGAAACTTGGAAAAGAGATTGAAAAAATGTGTGTGAGAAATTGTGGAAATTTGTGGGTGATTGTTGATAGAAAGAAAAGAAAATGTTAGTGTAGGAAATATGCAATGAAAAAAAATATGGTGTCCTCTCTTTTGTTGTATCAAAATTGGCCTCTATTTATAACAAAGTATTAGGTTAAACAAATATAGAAAAAATTAAATATGATCAATGACTCAAAAAATTTCATTTAATTGTGATTTGTAATTTAATCAATTAATCAATATTTTCCTAATTTCTTTTTACTTGCTCCCCAAGATTTGAAAACATGCCAAAATAAGAACAAATTGACTTTAAAACTTTCCTTTTTTTGATTTTGGTCTAAAAATGCATAAAATGATAAAAAAGTAAAAAATAACATTTTTTTGAAAAATACAATAACAAAATTCGAAAATTAGTATTTAAATAATAAAAATATGATTTTATGATTTTTGAAAATAGATTTTAAAAGGAAAAGAAAGTTAGTAACAAATAACAAAAAAAATGTTAAAAGTGCAACATGTGAGATTTGAACCCATGACCTCAAATTTACAAAGCTTACCTCCTTACCAATTGTGTTATCTTACTTATTTCAAGTAGAAATGCAACTGAAAGTATATGGAGACGCGCAAGTATTTGTCATATTTAAAAATACAAATAATTTGAAATAAATTATTATATTTTTAAATAGACCTTGAGAACGAATATTTATAAAAATCCCCGGAATATTAGTGTAATAAACCAAAAGAAATTTAAAACCAAGTTTAAAAATAATTTTGACCTTAATATCGGGTGGGCAAATTTTGGGGTATAACAGTTGCCCCTGTTCAATCTTCTTGTACTGGAAGGGTTAGATTGGCATGCTTGCCTTTCGCGACCTGGAGGTAGAAGATGATTGAACACTCGAGTACACCTGAAAATTTGCACTTGCTGTTGATGATAATGCGGGAATGGGCTTATAGATGCCATTTGGAAATTTCGCTGGGGAATGAGTCGTATGCTAGACTCGAGGTTACTGATAGGAGGGCTGACGGGGATGGGCTTAAGATGCCATCTGGAAAGACCGATGCTGGGGAGTGAACCGTACTCTAGGTTCTGTATATGCTTCTGGAGGGAGATGGGCTTAGGATGCCATCCGGAGGGAGTCGTACGCTAGACTTCGTGCCCAACCTTGAATGAAGTTATTGGTTTATATTGGTTTTTAACCAAATATGCAGCATTCTGAAAGTGGAGAGATGTTGACAAGTAGTCGGAGATGGGCTTAAGATGCCATCCAAGGCAACTGAGTCGTACGCTAGACTTTGTAGTTGCTGTTGATAATAAGAAGGAGTCAGAATAGTTCTTCGTGCTGACTATTCTGAGGGGATAATGGTCGGCAGAAGGTGGATAACTTCCCTGTTGTGCTTCGGGTGTTGATCCAATGCCTGTTATCGGAGGATAACTTGTGATCGTTTGGATAGGGTTTCCCGTCTGCCTTCGGGTATTAATCCTGGATCCGTTGTCGGAGGACAACAAGGGCGGTGGTTCGGATAGTTTTCCCGTCTGGATTCGGGTCTTAATCCTGGACCTGTTTGTGTCAGAAGTGACTTTCACCTGTTTTGGAGAAAACAAGAGAAACTTTTGATAGAATATTGTTAGTCTTATGCAAAGTATGATGCATGATAATGTGTATGAATGACATATGCACAAATCATGACGTTATGTATGAATGATAGATGTTATGGCATTTCAAAACATATCCATCTTAAAGAAGATGCGGATGTTCTGCTTGAGGATGAAGTGGACGGAGACCACAGCAGGAAAGAGAAGGATGACCTTTGATTCCTCCGATGCACTATCTGACCAAGTCTTGGGCCTAGATACTGTTGTGGACGATAGAGACCGAGAAACATGTTGTTGAAGATCTCATACGCAGACTCTACTGGGGAGAGGTTAGGAGGTACTCTACTAGGGAATCTTGTGTATAGATCATCTTTGAAGAGTATTTGATAATCGCTGGAGACCGGGTTGGAAGGATCGGAGCCGTCGGAATCTCTGGTGGGGAATAAAGATGTCGTTTCCTCCGATGCACTATCTGACCAAGTCTTGAGTCTAGACACTGCTGCTGCCGGGGAAAGGGAATTGTTGAAACGCCTCCTGCTGAGGATAGATATCTTTGTTGGAGATAAAATTGCTAACGATGATGAAACAGAATTTAAAAATTGTAGTATCGTCGTCATCGTGGGGAATTATACTCTGGGGAAACCATTTGGTGACTTTAAATCGTCATCTCAATTCCTAGAGCTGTAGTAATTACTTTGCTATGCTTACTTTTGCGTTTGTGAGCAATTTTTATTGTCAAGTGCATATAATCATTCAAAGCAAACGTTGGACTTTATGCAAACAAAAACAACAAACAAGAATTGTAAAGAGAAAGGAGATTGCATTTATTTGAAAGGTGGCGTATGGCCAAGCAGTTTATACAAGAGAAAGGTAAAAGGCTATGTGGAAACAATCTCGTTAAGTTCCAACTATGCTAGTACTCATATATTTCAACTATCTCATCTCCTTGCTGTCAGTAAAAAGTGATTGAATTGATCTTCGCCATTTGAACTTGGATGCTGATAGTAGTAGTTTGAAGGTAGGTGATCTGGACGAGACATAGCCGTACGCTTAAATCCCTAACTTTTGCCTAGACCGCCCTTTCGGGTTTTCAGTCTACCGGGATACCCTTTTTTGCCCAAGCCCCTTTTTTCGACTTGCCGGGTGTACATGTTTTGTATATATCTTTAACTTTTGCCCGAACCCTTTTGGTTCACCAGGATGCCCTTATTTTTTCCTAGGCCAGTCAACCTAGCGGGTCTCTTTTATGCGTAGTATTTTTTGACTATGTCTGCGTTCACAGGGTGTGGGAAGTCCTCACCGTCCATGGTGCTAAGTATCATAGCTCCGCCAGAAAATACTGTCTTGACTACAAATGGTCCCTCATGGGTGGGAGTCCATTTGCCCACAGGATCACCTTGGAAGAATGATCGCTTGACTACTAGATCGCCGACTTGGTATCTCGGTGCTTGACCTTCTTGTTAAATGCTCGATCATTCGTTTCTGATAAATATGTCCGTGGCAGATGGATGCGAGTCGTTTCTCATCGATCAAATTAATCTGGTCAAGGCGAGTCTGGACCCAATCATCTTCACCTAACTCTGCGTCCTGGAGGACTACGGTGAGGTATCCGAACCTCGATGGGTAGGACACTTCCATACCATACACAAGAGAGGTTGCCCTGTTGATGTCCGTCTTGTGTGGCGATAACCATGAAGAGCAAATGGTAACATCTCATGCCAATCTTTGTAATTCTTTGTCATCTTACGTATAATCTTCTTAATGTTCTTGTTGGCGGCTTCCTGCGCCATTCATCTTAGGCCGATAAGGAGAAGAGTTGTGATGCTTGATCTTGAACTGCGTGCAGAGTTCGGTGATCATCTTGTTGTTGAGATTAGAGCCGTTATCTGTGATAATCCTTTCAGGAGTGCCATACCAACAGATAAGATTATGTTTGATGAATCGAGCCACAACATTCTTGGTAACAGATCTGACGAGGTGCTTCTACCCACTTGGTGAAGTAGTCAATTTCCACAAGGATGAAGCGATGTCCATTGGGTGGGCTTAATTTCTCCAATCATGTCAATGCCCACATTGCAAAAGGCCAAGGCTGTTAGAACATTGAGTCTTGGAGGTATGTGTACTTTATGCATAAATCGGCACTTGTGACAAGATCGAGCATAACGGTGACAATCAGCTTCCATGGTGGACCAATAGTAACCTGTTCTCAAAATCTTCTTAGCCATCGTATGTCCACTGGAATGTGTACCAAACGCGCCTTCGTGTAACTCTTCCATGATACGTTCCGCTGTTTGCCGGTCTACACAGCGGAGTAAGCACAAATTGTGATTGCGCTTGTATAAGATGTCGTTACTGAGGAAGAACTTGGACGCAAACCTTCTCAAAAATTTCTTATCATTAACAGATGCCCCTGCGGGATATTCTTGAGTCTCAAGATACCTCTTCACGTCGTAGTGTCATACCCCAAAATTTGCCCTCATGTTTCTCAAGACATCCATACCACCCATGCTCAAGGATTCCTCAAGAGTTGATCAGACAAACTCTCTCCTAGACAATCAACCCAAACTAGGGTTTGGTATTTCTCAGATCAAGATGTACTTCCAACATCTCCAATGGCCATCATACCTCCTCATATGCTTCAAAGATTCTCCATGACAAGTTTCCAGCTTCACAAGTCAAGTTTCCTCAGACAATTGCTCAGATGGTTGAAAATCAATTGTATTGATCAAAAAGTCAACTCTGGTCAACATACAGTCAAACTTCCTGATTTTTGGTCAACATCCTCACTTCGAAGTCACATTCATCATTTGATAAAGGGTTGATCATGATTCATCAAGAAAACTCAAGATTTGCTCAAAAAGTCAACTTTCCAAATTAGGGTTCTAGGTGAAAAGTCAACCAAACTTTGACTGATCATAACTTCTTCATACTTTCTCAGAAATTTTTCCACCACCTCTTGTTTTGAAGGAAATTCAATTCTCTACAACTTCATGTCTCACAAGAATGTCCAAAAAATCCTTCATTTGAGAGGTATGGCTCAAAACATTACAGGTCCTTTTCAAAGTCAACAAAAAGTCAACTTTTTGTTTTGAGGATATATTGAGCATGGTAACTCCAATTGAGATGAGACCAAAAAGGTTGGTTAGAGGACTCTTAGAGCTTTCCAAAACGTCCAAGAACGCTCAAACATATGGAAAATTGAGCAAGATACACTATTCAGAAGTTGGGCAATTTTGGACAATTGCACAAAAGGACATTTTGGTCAAAATGCAAAATTTTCCAAATGGGCCTATAATCTTTTGATCCAAACTTGTTCATAACATTATTTTTGACCCATAAATGCTTGGCCATGGCAATTTTCTATTTTATTAATTTATTTTTGAATTTTAGAACATTTAATTCAAAATTAAATTATATAAAATATGAAAATAATATATTTTTTCAAAAGGAATGATTTTATATCATGCTTGGAGTCCAAGAAAGCCCATGACAATTGCCAAATTCGTGCTAGCCTCTTACATGGAAGGAAAATCAAATTTTCTTCAATATTTGATTTTATTTAAAGAGAAAATATTGCACATTGATTGATCAATCTTTTTTCACTCTCTTTGCCATTCAAATTCTCTCTATAAATACCAAGCATCATGGACAGCCAGCAAGACGAAACCCTAGCTCAAGCATAACCCTTATTCTTGCAAAAATTTTCAAGAAAACTTAAAAAATCGTGTTTCAAAATCCAACAACTTTCAGCCCTCAAACATCATTCCATCGTGCTCAGAGGGTAAGCTTGAGTAAGAATGCATTATTGCCATTGATCAAACCATCCAGAATCGATGCATATACATACATACAAATCCAAACTTTTCTGATTTTTGCATTTTACTATCCTGCGTGTTTCCATTGATTCTAACGTTTTCATTGTGTTTATAAGACTCTATAGGATGGATCTGGGCAATCGTTCATGAGTTTGAACGTCGGAATCATCTAGTGCCATTGTTAGGGTTAGAAAACTGTTGAGCTTGAAGCGGCAGTGCAAGCGCGAAACTAACACCACCATCGTGTTCGCCATGGCGATTTAGGGGATAAGGTCCTTCTTTCTCGTTTATTGTTCGTATTTTGCGGGTTAGAAATCGGCGCGGAGAAGACGAGAGCTAGGGCTCGTGACTGTTGACCGGCGAGGAGGCTGGCGTGGCAAGATAACGCGTTCTGATTCGGTTGCTATAAGTCAATGGACCCCACGCGTGGCTTACTGTGTTTGATTCAAAAATCCATGACACGTATACGTTTATAAACACATGTTTCCAATCCCATGACACGAAGTGCATTCTGGTCCAGTGGTTAAGGAGTTGGATGATGGAGATTCCCTCCAGGGTCACAGGTTCAAGTCCTGCCAGGACCAAAACTCCTTTTCTTTTTACAAACTCTAACTATTTTCCATTATTTTTCTATTTTCATATTTTTTTTCATACTATTTTAATTCTTTTCATATTTTTATTTATGCATTAAAAAATCATTAAAATATTTTTTCCTTTTGCATTTTTTTCATAAAATGTTTATTTAATTTATAAAATTAAAAAATACAATTTTGCATGCATATTTATTTTTATTCATAATTTAGCATTTAAATCAATTTTAATTAGTTTTTAATTACTAAATTGCATCTAAAAAATCCCAAAAAAATTATTTTAGCATATTTATGTTATTTCCAGCATGTCATATTTTTCTCATTCAAAAATTTTCATTTTTCTAACATTTTTCCTCTTATTCGATTCATCTCGTATTTTCTGATTTCTCATCCTTTTGCAGGTCATTCCGTTTCAGACGATTTTCTTTTATCGTTTTCTTTTTCCAATATTGTAATTGCTCATGGGATGTAATAGTTTTAAATTAGCCTTTTATTTTCCGCATCTTTCAATTATGTATCTGCCCCAAAGCCATGTAATAGCGTAGGACATTTATCTTTCCGCATCTTTACATTCCGCATTTTAATTTCCGCACCCTGTAAATTGCTAGTAACTAGGCAAGATAATAATGAACATAGCTCACTCTAATCTTCAAGATTAACATATCTGAATCAACACACTTCTTCACACATGCACCCCTTAGGGTAATTCTCTCTCGTTGCCTTTACGAATTCAAAATGGTCATGTCCCTCGAACCTAGAGGTATCCTAGCACCGTTGCCTACAAACAAATCATCATAGTCCCTTCGATACAAAGATCAATGACCCACGATGTCGCCTACGAATACATGATCTTGACCCTCGATTGTCGCCTACGAAAAATGATGATAGTCCCTTCGAATGTGCTAGGATACTTCCTACAAGTTGCCTTCTATGACCATACGATGTCCCTTCGAATGTCCCGCTTACATCCAACGAATAAGGTTACCTACCAACTAATGGTATGGCTAACACTATTCTAAAGGAACGTAAAACAACATAAAAACGACCAATTCTGAGTAGGTAATAAGACTTTTAGTTGCTTGCTCAATCAAATACTTTTCACACCTCACACTTTTGTTAAAGTTCAAACGCTTTTCAAAAACGAAACATTTCCGAACACTTTGTATACATTCCTACATGAATCATTACAAAGTCAAAGCGAAATGCCTTTTCAAAACATTTTTCAAACACACAGAAAGCACAAGTTTTTTAAAGTGATCTAGAAAGCAACTAAGAGCCCGTAGATAACTACGGATGGAAAAGGGTGCTAATACCTTCCCTTTTCATAACCTTCTCCCTTACTCAGAATCTAACGAAGGTCTTTTTCTGTACTTTTACCTTCCCTTAATTGGATAAAAATAAAAGTCGGTGGCGACTCTTGCTATCCGCACATTTGCGATACAAAAAAATCTACGAAGTCAGTTCACCGTATTACAGAACTGGCGACTCTGCCGGGGAGACACCCTTTAAGAGAGAATTGCCTTAAGGATTTCTAAATCACATTTACCGCTTTCTGTTTGATTTTCTTGCTTTATCTTTAAGGGTTGTTTGGGTATTATATTTGTTGGGGGATCCTACACCCGGATCCGGGTTTCCTTTTAGGTAAGTAGCAATAAATCGTCGCGACCGTTAGACGTATATCAAAACGGTCAACATGATGGCTACGTTAGCGTGACACTTTGGTTGTCCCGATACTCTTCATTCCCAAGTTGAGGATAGTATTTGGCTTCTACGTGGTGTCATCAAGCGCTAACTAAACTTTTAGAACCTTAATTGACCCATCTTGGCCATTAGAAGGTAGTGAGATGGCCGGCTTTGGTGTAGACCGAGGTTGGTTGATACTCGATGCTACACTCATTGAGATCAGACTTTTGGATATTTTCGATCGACCACTTGGTAGTCGTATTGAAATAAACGCCTACGAGAAAGATCGATGATGTGAGATTCCTAGAACCCGGTTACTATTATAGGACAGGATGAACCAACTCAAACTTTTGGTGGGGTAATCACCTAGACCTCATGCAAGCCTTAAACCTAGGCTCATTGTGTGAATTGTTTGTGTGTGCCAAACATGACATCATGACATCATTTGCATTGCATATCATCTCTAACTATTTCAAGGACCTAGGGATTTATCTTTGCTCTGTTTTGTAGGTATTATGGCTTCTAGAAAGACTATCCGAATCCACTTCATGGGTATATCTTCTCAACTCAAAGAATTGGTTTCAGAAATTCCCGACCATGCTCACTTCATCAAAAGACATGGTTATCTACTTGATTTGGTTATCTCGGTTTGAAGAAGATATGATGCATGTCCTATTCGTTCTTGATCCGAAACACCATTGCTTTACATTTCAGTTATCGTTAGTTCCTACCTTGGAAGAGTTCTCTAAGCTACTTGGGGTACCTATTCTTGACCAAATGCCATTCACCGGTTTGGAAAAGGTTCCTAAGTACGAAGACATTGCATCCGCCTTACATCTAAAGCGCTTAGACATTGAAGCCAATTGGGAAACCAGAAGTGGAGTTAAGGGTTTACTTGCCAAGTTCTTGATTAAGAAAGCTCGAGAATTCCTCAAAGTTATGAGTTTCCATGCATTCAAAGACATTGTGGCCTTGCTAATCTATGGTTTGGTTCTATTTCCTAACTCGGATCAATTCATAGATGTCGACGCCATCAAGCTGTTTCTTACCCGCAATCCAGTTCCTACTTTGCTTGGAGACATCCTACATTCTCTCCACACTCGTACTACTAAAAGACAAGGAACTCTCATGTGTTTCGCACCTTCCTCCATCAGTTTTGAAGAACGAGCAAAGATTGAAGTGGTCTCAAAGACTAATGTCACTCTCTCATTCAGATATCCGTTGGAATCTTTTCTCCCAAAAGGACTTCACCTTCATTGAGCGTTGTGGAGAATTCCCTAATGTACCACTCCTTGGCATAAGGGGAGGTATTACTTACAACCCTTCTCTAGCTCTACGTCAGTTTGGTTTTGCTCGAAGAGATGGTCCTCATGATATGCTTCTCCAAGGTGTTGTGTTCGACTACAACCACGATCTCGAATTACAAGCGAAGGTTCATACACGGCATGGTAAAGAAGACCGATACCAAGACTTTGGGGCACGAACTCCATTCCTTGGGAACCTTACCTCAAATGGGTGCGAGCTCGAGCTCAAAACCTCATGATGCCATTCACGCTGTTCTACGGTAATTATGGAACCTATTGCTATAGGTGGCGCCTATCTTGTTCTCCATCGACATGCCTCTTGATTTTGAAGACTTGAAGAGATCTGGATTCACTTAAAGAAGAGGATACCTTTGAAGCTCAGTGTTATGCAAGCGAGAAGAAAGTGCTAGAGTTGACCAAGCTACTTCACGAGGAGCGCAACATCAACGCCTACCTCGGCACCAAAAGGAAGCGCCCATGGGAGACCTAGAAGCTTTATATGTTTTTCTATTATTGTTTTGAACTATCTTTTGTACTTAAAAAGAAAAAGAATAAAAAGAGAACTAATAAATGTTTGTTCATTACTTGTTTATCAAATTTAAATCCTTAGAGTCCTTGAAAACATTGCATTGCATTCGCATAAACATTGCATAGCATAGCATAACATTGCATCACAGGTACATTGGAGATTGGTTTTCTCATCCTCTTGCTATTTATTTTAGAGGCAATGGCTCTTGAACAGACTGTCAAAGATCTCCAAACTCAGAATACTCAGTTTCAGCAGATGTTCACCAGCTTGGTCCAAGGCCAAGAGGATCTGAAGAAGCTCATCAACAAGAAGAAGAAGGTTGTGGGTCTACTCAACATGGGCAGACGCTACAAAGGGGGTCCTAAAGTGGTCAGTCGGATTGAGCTCTCTGAAGACAGTGTCAAGAATGAGGGGAGTGTCAAGGGAAATGAAGAAGACCAGCGTGAGCCTGAGAAAGAGAGAGAGGAGCGTTCTGACTATAGCCAGTACTCTGATGAAGATGACAAGTACAAGCAACTTGAAGACCGTCTGAATGCTGTGGAAAATCTGAAAATGTCCGGGCTGAATTTTGATGATCTGAGTCTTGTTCCTGGTGTTGTGATTCCTCCCAAGTTCAAGGTTCCTACCTTTGCCAAGTATGATGGCATTTCTTGTCCGAAGCTGCACTTGAAATCCTATGTCCAGAAGATCAACCCCCACACTGATGACAGAAAGTTGTGGATGCCTTATTTTCAAGAGAGTTTGTCCAGAACTCAATTGGAGTGGTATTATCAGCTAGAGAATGACCGTATCCGTACTTGGAGTGACTTAGCAGATGCTTTCTACAGACAGTATGAGTACAATGCTGAATTGACACCCACTCGCATGCAACTACAGAGCATGTCTATGGGTCGTGACGAGAAGTTCAAGGAATATGCTCAGAAATGGAGAGATCTAGCAGGCAGAGTTCAGCCACCCTTGTCCAATAGGGAGTTGGTTGATATGTTTATGGGGACATTGTCAGGTCCGTTCTTCAATCATCTAATTGGAAACTCTTCAGCCGGATTCACCGAGTTGATACTTACAGGCGAGCGTATTGAAGCTGGTATCAAGAGCGGAATGATTCATGTAGAGTCATCATCAAATGCTGCGAAGAGATCTTTTGGTGGTAAGAAAGAAGCTAATGCTGTGTATGGTCAGAAAAGCCGAGCTAAGACCGACCGCGCTCAATCTGTGGGGGCAGTTGTGATCTCCAATCCTACATCAGCACAACCTCAGCGAGACAACGTGCGTAGCCAGAATGCGCCACGAAGATAATTTACGAAGATCAACATGCCATTGTCGCAAGCCTTGCAACACATGTTGAAAGCAGAATTGATTACCTTGAGGGATCCTCCTCAGAATGTCAACACTTCCTCTCCGAGATATAATCCTAATGCTAAGTGTGCTTACCACTCCAATAGCCCCGGACATAGTACTGATGATTGTTGGGCTCTGAAGAACAAGATTCAAGATATGATTGAAGCTAAGCAGATTGAGTTTGACCCTCCCGTTGAGACTCCGAATGTGATCAATGCTCCTATGCCTAACCATGACAAGAGTTCCAATGTTGTTGGTGACGATACTTATGTTTTCAACATAGATGACTTAACCATTCCTCTGATAACTGTTAAGAAGAATTTGCTGCAAGCCGGTGTCAACCCAGGATGTCCAGAAAATTGCCGTTGGTTCCCCTCTGCACCCGATGGTTGTGCTTGGTTGAGAAGACGTGTCCGTTGCATGATGGATAACCGTGAGATACTATTTTTGAAACCACCTGTGCAGAAGTTGTGTGAAAAAATGTCTAAGTTGAAGATCGACAATGCAAATGAAACTGTACCATCTGTATGGGATACCTTGGGGCAGCCAAGTGGAAAGTATGATTACATGGTGAAGTACTCTGTTCCTGAAAGCTACAAGATTCCTATTGAAGATGTCAAAGTAACCGGATGGGGTGACGACTTCCCAGAAGACTATGCTGATGTTAACACCATAAGGATTTCCTCTGCTAATCCTGTGCCTAGAGTGGCACCTCTCATTATCACTTCTCCCAGGCCAGTTCCGTATTCCTCTGACAAGGCTATCCCTTGGAATTATGGATCTGAGGTTTACTATCCTGGCGTCAAGCAAGACCCTCTGACCGTTGAAGATCTTACTGCTGAAGCTGCCATTCCGGACATTGACAACATCACCGGATCTAGCAAGGTGACCAGAACCGGAAGAGTGTTCTCTCCAGAAATCTCTCCTCCAAAAGACACTGCGACTCCAGCTCGCATTCCATCTACTCAACCAATATCCCCGGCTAGTGGGAAAGAACCAGTGACTCATCCTGCTCAACCAGAAGTGCCAAAGGAAGTTGCTGAGGACACCTCCAAACAACAAATGGAGGAAATTCTGAAGATCATCAAGAAGAGTAACTACAATGTTGTGGAACAGTTGGGACAGACTCCGTCCAAGATCTCCATGCTTGCACTGCTCTTGTGCTCCGAGGCTCATGCTAACGCCTTGGTGAAGTTTCTGAAGAATGCTCACGTGCCGCAAGACACTACCACTGATCAATTTGAAGTTTGTATTGCTAGCCTGGCTGCCAACAACGGCCTAGGCTTCTCGACGATTTGACTCTGGAAGAAACACAACAAAGCCTTGCACATCTACATTGAATGCAAGGCGTTACATTATCTCATGTTTTGGTGGATACTGGTTCTGCTTTTAACATCCTACCAAAAACTGCTTTTGATCAACTTGATGTTGAAGGGTTGGTTCTGAGACCCAGTGACATTATTGTGAGAGCTTTTGATGGTTCTAAGGGAACAGTGCTTTGAGAGCTCACTCTGTTAAAGTCGGTTCCCGGACTTTTGACTCTACTTTCTTTGTCATGGACATCCGTCCGACTTACTCTTGCCTACTTGGACGCCCTTGGATACATGGGCGGTTACCTCTACCTTGCATCGAAGTTGAAGTAAAAGGGAAGGTTGGTATGTGGTGAAGAAGAGTATATGGTCAATCATCTGATCATTCCGATATCTCGAGATGGAAGGTGAATTCTTGAGACTCCTGTCAAGCTTTAAGCAGTCCCAGTCATGCTGTTGACTCTCTGTTACTCCCCAGTTACACAAGCTCCTCCTAGGATGGCCTCCACGAAAGATGCTCAGTGTAGTTGAAGAAGGTGGTAGTGCTATTTGGGGACAGCTCACGATCTTCCTTTCAAGTTTGACAAGGCGGTTTAGGCTTCACTATCAAAGGTCAAGATGACGCCGCGAGCGTCTTGGCCAACTTCCGCTAGCATCGGCCAGTGGAATCCATGCTATGAAGGCGACAACAACGACTTCGACATCAGCCAGTGGATCTTTCCAACTCCCGACAACGGACTCAGCAATTGGAAGACCGAAGACGTCATACCAATCTCCTTTAGACAGGAGTAATTGCTCTTGTTTTGTTTTGCTTTTCGTATTTTCTATGTTTTGAACAATAAACTCTAAAGCCTAGTGCCTTACCCGGGGCATCATGGCTCGTTTGTGGGTTATTATCATCGTTTGCACATTTTCATTCAATAAATTCGTTGGACTTTTGCATTCAATCGTGTTTGTTTGTTTTCACTTTATCACCCCTTCAAAAAGCTATGTGTTCTTACACACACCCACATAATACACTGCAGAATCACTCCAAATCTCGTTGATAACAGCTATGCTATTGCTAAATATGACTTCGATAATCCGATCTACCTAGCCGAAGATGAAAGTGAGGAAGATTGTGAAGTGCCAGGAGAACTTGTCGACACTGACAAGAAGAGCGAGTTATCTGACCACACGAAGAGCAAGTTGAGGTTGTGAATTTAGGTACTGACGAAGAGAAAAGAGATCAAGATAGGAGCGGGTCTTGAGAACAGTGTTAAAGAGAGGTTGATTCAGATGCTACGAGACTATATAGAGGTATTTGCTTGGTCATACGAAGACATGCCGGGTTTAGACATTGATATTGTGGTTCATCGACTGCCGACAAAAGAAGGTTTTCTCCCAGTGAAACAGAAGGTTCGTCGCATGCGTCCTGAGATGTCAGAAAAAATCAAAGCCGAAGTTATGAAGCAGTTCAACGCAGGTTTCTTAGCCGTTACTTCTTATCCGTAGTGGGTTGCAAATGTGGTTCCCGTACCTAAGAAGGATGGTAAAGTACGAATGTGTGTGGATTACAGAGATCTGAACAGAGCGAGTCCGAAAGATGATTTTCCACTCCCTCACATTGATGTTCTGGTTGACAACACCGCTCAGCATAAAGTTTTCTCCTTCATGGATGGTTTCTCCGGTTATAATCAGATCAAAATGGCTCCCGAAGACATGGAGAAGACTACTTTTGTTACACAGTGGGGTACTTTCTGTTACAAAGTTATGCCGTTCGGACTGAAGAACGCAGGTGCCACTTATCAGCGTGCTATGGTAACGTTATTTCACGACATGATTCATCACGAGATAGAGGTCTACGTCGATGACATGATAGCTCGATCAAAGACTGAGGAAGAGCATCTTGATCATTTGCAGAAACTATTTGACAGATTCAAGAAGTACAGACTGAGACTTAATCCCAACAAGTGCACCTTTGGAGTCAGATCCGGTAAACTCCTAGGGTTTGTTGTCAGTGGTAAAGGTATTGAAGTTGATCCCGCCAAGGTTAAAGCTATTCAAGAGATGCCAGCTCCCCGCACCGAGAAGGAAGTCAGAGGTTTCTTGGGACGTTTGAACTACATTGCCAGATTCATTGCACACCTAACTGCTACTTGTGAGCCAATCTTCAAGTTACTAAAGAAAGATCAAGTAGTGAAATGGAATGACGATTGCCAGATCTCTTTTGACAAAATCAAGGAGTACCTACCGAATCCTCCCATCCTGATGCCGCCTACGGAAGGAAGACCTCTTATCATGTACTTAACAGTGTTAGAGAACTCGATGGGGTGTGTGTTGGGGCAACATGACGAGTCTGGTCGAAAAGAGTATGCAATATACTACCTTAGCAAAAAGTTTACCGACTGTGAAACAAGATACTCATAGCTCGAGAAAACTTGCAACGCTTTGGCTTGGGCTGCTCACCGACTAAGACAGTATATGTTGACTCACACTACCTTGTTGATTTCAAAGATGGATCCGATAAAATACATATTTGAGAAACCAGCTCTCTCCGGAAGAATAGCAAGATGGCAAATGATCTTGACCGAGTATGATATCGAGTACACTTCTCAGAAAGCGATCAAAGGAAGTGTAGTAGCCGATCATTTGGCTCATCAAGCCGTAGATGACTATCAGTCTATGCAGTTCGAGTTTCCCGATGAAAATGTTTTACTAGTTATAGATTGTGAAGAACCAGGCCCAGACGAAGGACCTGAACAAGGATCCCGATGGACCATGGTCTTTGATGGAGCCTCAAACGCACTTGGCAATGGCATTGGCGCCATCATTACATCCCTGCAGGACATCGCCTTTCACCGCCAGATTATGTTTCATTGTACCAACAACATGGCGAACAGCGTGCATCATGGGTATTAAAGCGCTATTGACTTAAGAATCAAGTTCTTGCAAGTATATGGAGACTCGGCTTTGGTGATCGGTCAGAGGCGAATGGGATACGAAGCATCCGAATCTCATCCCATATCGAGCATGTTACGAGTTTGATCCCCACTTGAAGAGATTACTTTTGATCACATTCCAGAAGAGAATCGGCGGGACGCATTGGCTACTATGTCATCTATGTTCAAGGTTAGATGGGACAACGAGGCTCCCGGATCATCATTGAGAGGTTTGACGAACCAACGTATTGTTATGAGCTTAACACAGAAGAGAAACCTTGGTACTACGACGTGAAGAGGTATCTTGAGACTCAGGAATATCCAGCGAGGGCATCATCAATGATAAGAAATTTATGAGAAGGTTTGCATCCAAATTCTTCCTCGAGAACGACATCTTATACAAGCGCAATCACGACTTGTGCTTACTCCGCTGTGTAGACCGGAAACAGTGGAGCGTATCATGGAAGAGTTACACGAAGGCGCATTTGGTACCCACTCCAGTGGGCATACGATGGCTAAGAAGATTCTGAGAACAGGTTACTATTGGTCCACCATGGAAGTTGATTGTCACCGCTACACTCGATCTTGTCACAAGTGCCAGATTTATGCAGACAAAGTGCACGTACCTCCAGTACCTTTGAATGTTCTATAAGCTCCTTGGCCTTTTGCAATGTGGGGCATTGACATGATCGAAGAAATCAAGCCCACAGCTTCCAATAGACATCGTTTCATCCTTGTGGCAATTGACTATTTCACCAAATGGGTAGAGGCAGCCTCGTTCGCATCTGTTACCAAGAATGTTGTGGCTCGTTTCATCAAACATAATCTTATCTGTCGGTATGGCACTCCTGAAAGGATTACCACAGATAACGGCTCCAATCTCAATAATAAGATGATCACCGAACTCTGTACGCAGTTCAAGATCAAGCATCACAACTCTTCTCCTTATCGGCCTAAGATGAATGGCGCTGTGGAAGCCGCCAACAAGAACATTAAGAAGATTATCTGAAGATGCGGTGACTTACAAAGATTGGCATGAGATGTTACCATTTGCTCTTCATGGTTATCGCTTCTGCGAACATCAAGGGCAACCCCTCTCTCTTGTATATGGTATGGGCAGTCCTACCCATTGAGGTTCGAGATACCCTCAACGAGTCCTCCGGCGCCGAGTTAGCGAAGCGATTGGATCGAGACTCGCCTTGACCGGATCAACTTGATTGGAGAAAAGACTCGCATCCATACGCCATGGACAAATCTATCGAGCGAATGATCGAGCATTTAACAAGAAGGTCAAGCACCGAGTTTACCAAGTCGGTGATCTAGTAGTTAAGCGCATCATTCTTCCCAAGGTGATCCGGGGCAAATGGACTCCCACCTATGAGGGACCATTTGTAGTCAAGATTTTCAGGAGCTATGATACTTAGCACCATGGACGGTGAGGACTTCCCACACCGTGAGCGACATAGTCAAAAATACTACGCATAAAGAGACCCGCTAGGTCGGTGACCTAGGTAAAAATAAGGGCATCTGGCGAACCAAAAGGTTCGGGCAAAGTTAAGGATATATACGAAACATGTACACCCAAGTCGAAAACCCGAAAAGGCTTGGGCAAAAAGGGTATCCGGTGGTGAAAACCGAAAGGGCGGTCTAGGCAAAAGTTAGGGATTTAAGCGTACGACTATGTCTCGTCCAGATCACCTACCTTCAGACTACCTCTATCAGCATTCAAGATTCAAATGGCGAAGATCAATTCACTCACTTTCTACTGACAGCAAGGAGATGAGATAGTTGAAATATATGAGTACTAGCATAGTTGGGACTTAACGAGATTGTTTCCGCATAGCTTTTTACCTTTCTCTTGTATAAACTACTTGACCATACGCCACCTGTTAAATAAATGCAAGTTTCCTTCTCTTTACAATTCTTGTTTGTTGTTGTTTGCATAAAGTCCAATGTCTGCTTTGAATGATTATATGCATTTGACAGTAAAAATTCGTTCACAAACATGCGAAAAGTGGACATACAAAGGGTAGTTACTACAGGCTCCAGGAATTGAGATGACGACGAAAGTCACCAATGCATTCCCCTACAGAGTACAATCCCCACAGAGATGCCACTCACTACCAACCTTCCCCAGTGGAGTATACGATAACTCTCGAACAGTATTTCCCTCAACTAGTCCTGATATCCCGAGCTTCGCCATGATGGTCCCCGAGTAACGACTTCAACCAACTTGACACTGCCTCGTCACTAGCAGTTTTATCTCCAGCGGAGACATCTATCCTCAGCAGGATGCATTTCAACAAATCCCTTTCCCGGCAGCAACAGTGTCTAGACTTGGAACTTGGTCAGATAGTGCATCGGAGGAAACTTACATCTTTTATTCTCCAGCCAGAGATTCCGACGGACTCCAGATCCTTCCGACCCGGTCTCCAGGCGATTATCGAATACTCTTCAGCAAGATCTATACACAAGATTCCCCAGTAGAGCACCTCCTAACCTCTCCCCAGCAGAGTCTGCGTATGAGATCTTCAGCAACGTGTTTCTCGGTCTCTACCATCCACAACAGTGTCTAGGCTCAAGACTTGGTCAGATAGTGCATCGGAGGAATCAAAGTTATTATCCTCCTCGCTTCCCCAAGCAGGGTCTCCACCCACTTCATCCTCGAGCAGAACATCCACATCTTCTTCAAGATGGATATGTTTTGAAATACCACAACATTCATCATTCATACATTACTCATAAATATTATAATTTGTGCATATGTCATTCATACACATTGTCATGCATCATACTTTGCATAAGACTAATCATATTCTATCAAAATTTCTCTTGTTTTCTCCAAAGCAGGTGAAAGTCACTCCTGACGCAGACAGGTCCAGGATTAAGACCCGAACCCAGACGGGAAAACTATCTGAACGACCAACCTCGTTGTCCTCCGACAACGGATCCGGATTAATGGACGGAAACCTTATCCGAGCGATCACAAGTTATCCCGATAACAGCGGTGGATCAACACCAGCACAACAGGAAGCTATCCACCTTCGCCAACTATTATCCCTCGAGTAACGGACGAAGACCTATTCGACTCCTTCTTATTATCAGAACTACAGTGCGTGCGACTCGGTTGCCTTGGATGGCATCTTAAGCCCATCTCGACTACTTGTCAACATTTCTCCACTTCGAATCTGCATATTTGGTTAAAAATCAATACAAACCAATAACTTCATTCAAAGATGAGCACGAAGTCTAGCGTCGACTCCCTCGGATGGCATCCTAAGCCCGTCTCCTTCCGAAACATCTGAGAACCTAGCGTCACGGTTCACTCCCAGTAGCCGACCTTTCGGATGGCATCTTAAGCCCATCCCGTCGGCTCTCCTATCGAAATCTCGAGTCTAGCATCGACTCATTCCCAATGAAGTCTCCAAATGGCATCTGTAAGCCCATTCCCATCATCATCATCAACAGTGCAAAGTGTACTTGTGTTCAATCATCTTCACGAAAAGGCATACCAATCAAACCCTTCCAGTACAAGAAGATTGAATAGGGGCAGCTGTCATACCCCAAAATTTGCCCTCATGTTTCTCAAGACATCCATACCACCCATGCTCAAGGATTCCTCAAGAGTTGATCAGACAAACTCTCTCCTAGACAATCAACCCAAACTAGGGTTTGGTATTTCTCAGATCAAGATGTACTTCCAACATCTCCAATGGCCATCATACCTCCTCATATGCTTCAAAGATTCTCCATGACAAGTTTCCAGCTTCACAAGTCAAGTTTCCTCAGACAATTGCTCAGATGGTTGAAAATCAATTGTATTGATCAAAAAGTCAACTCTGGTCAACATACAGTCAAACTTCCTGATTTTTGGTCAACATCCTCACTTCGAAGTCACATTCATCATTTGATAAAGGGTTGATCATGATTCATCAAGAAAACTCAAGATTTGCTCAAAAAGTCAACTTTCCAAATTAGGGTTCTAGGTGAAAAGTCAACCAAACTTTGACTGATCATAACTTCTTCATACTTTCTCAGAAAGTTTTCCACCACCTCTTGTTTTGAAGGAAATTCAATTCTCTACAACTTCATGTCTCACAAGAATGTCCAAAAAATGCTTCATTTGAGAGGTATGGCTCAAAACATTATAGGTCCTTTTCAAAGTCAACAAAAAGTCAACTTTTTGTTTTGAGGATATATTGAGCATGGTAACTCCAATTGAGATGAGACCAAAAAGGTTGGTTAGAGGACTCTTAGAGCTTTCCAAAACGTCCAAGAACGCTCAAACATATGGAAAATTGAGCAAGATACACTATTCAGAAGTTGGGCAATTTTGGACAATTGCACAAAAGGACATTTTGGTCAAAATGCAAAATTTTCCAAATGGGCCTATAATCTTTTGATCCAAACTTGTTCATAACATTATTTTTGATCCATAAATGCTTGGCCATGGCAATTTTCTATTTTATTAATTTATTTTTGAATTTTAGAACATTTAATTCAAAATTAAATTATATAAAATATGAAAATAATATATTTTTTCAAAAGGAATGATTTTATATCATGCTTGGAGTCCAAGAAAGCCCATGACAATTGCCAAATTCGTGCTAGCCTCTTACATGGAAGGAAAATCAGATTTTCTTCAATATTTGATTTTATTTAAAGAGAAAATATTGCACATTGATTGATCAATCTTTTTTCACTCTCTTTGCCATCCAAATTCTCTCTATAAATACCAAGCATCATGGACAGCCAGCAAGACGAAACCCTAGCTCAAGCATAACCCTTATTCTTGCAAAAAATTTCAAGAAAACTTAAAAAATCGTGTTTCAAAATCCAGCCACTTTCAGCCCTCAAACATCATTCCATCGTGCTCAGAGGGTAACCTTGAGTAAGAATGCATTATTGCCATTGATCAAACCATCCAGAATCGATGCATATACATACATACAAATCCAAACTTTTCTGATTTTTGCATTTTACTATCCTGCGTGTTTCCATTGATTCTAACGTTTTCATTGTGTTTATAAGACTCTATAGGATGGATCTGGGCAATCGTTCATGAGTTTGAACGTCGGAATCATCTAGTGCCATTGTTAGGGTTAGAAAACTGTTGAGCTTCGAACTGGCTTGTGCAAGCGTTTTTAGCTGAAACTAACACCACCATCGTGTTCGCCATGGCCGATTTAGGGGGATAAGGTCCTTCTTTCTCGTTTATTGTTCGTATTTTGCAGGTTAGGGAAATCGAGCAGCCAGAGAAGACGACCGGAGCTAGGGCTCCGGTGTCGCTGACTCGTTTGACCGGCGAGGAGGCTGGCGTGGCAAGATAACGCGTTCTGATTCGGTTGCTATAAGTCAATGGACCCCACGCGTGGCTGGCTGTGTTTGATTCACCCCATCCGGTTACCTTAACATCTTCAATAGGAATCTTGTAGCTTTCAGGAACGGAGTACTTCACCATGTAATCATACTTTCCACTTGGCTGCCCCAAGGTATCCCATACAGATGGTTCAGTTTCGCTTGCATTGTCAATCTTCAATTTAGACATTTCTTCACACAGCTTCTGCACAGGTGGTTTCAAAAATAGTATCTCACGGTTATCCATCATGCAACGGACACGTCTTCTCAACCAAGCACAACCATCGGGTGCAGAGGGGAACCAACGGCAATTTTCTGGACATCCTGGGTTGACACCGGCTTGCAGCAAATTCTTCTTAACAGTTATCAGAGGAATGGTTAAGTCATCTATGTTGAAAACATAAGTATCGTCACCAACAACATTGGAACTCTTGTCATGGTTAGGCATAGGAGCATTGATCACATTCGGAGTCTCAACGGGAGGGTCAAACTCAATCTGCTTAGCTTCAATCATATCTTGAATCTTGTTCTTCAGAGCCCAACAATCATCAGTACTATGTCCGGGGCTATTGGAGTGGTAAGCACACTTAGCATTAGGATTATATCTCGGAGAGGAAGTGTTGACATTCTGAGGAGGATCCCTCAAGGTAATCAATTCTGCTTTCAACATGTGTTGCAAGGCTTGCGACAATGGCATGTTGATCTTCGTAAATTATCTTCGTGGCGCATTCTGGCTACGCACGTTGTCTCGCTGAGGTTGTGCTGATGTAGGATTGGAGATCACAACTGCCCCCACAGATTGAGCGCGGTCGGTCTTAGCTCGGCTTTTCTGACCATACACAGCATTAGCTTCTTTCTTACCACCAAAAGATCTCTTCGCAGCATTTGATGATGACTCTACATGAATCATTCCGCTCTTGATACCAGCTTCAATACGCTCGCCTGTAAGTATCAACTCGGTGAATCCGGCTGAAGAGTTTCCAATTAGATGATTGAAGAACGGACCTGACAATGTCCCCATAAACATATCAACCAACTCCCTATTGGACAAGGGTGGCTGAACTCTGCCTGCTAGATCTCTTCATTTCTGAGCATATTCCTTGAACTTCTCGTCACGACCCATAGACATGCTCTGTAGTTGCATGCGAGTGGGTGTCAATTCAGCATTGTACTCATACTGTCTGTAGAAAGCATCTGCTAAGTCACTCCAAGTACGGATACGGTCATTCTCTAGCTGATAATACCACTCCAATTGAGTTCCGGACAAACTCTCTTGAAAATAGTGCATCCACAACTTTCTGTCATCAGTATGGGGGTTAAGCTTCTGAACATAGGACTTCAAATGCAGCTTCGGACAAGAAATGCCATCATACTTGGAAAAGGTAGGAACTTTGAACTTGGGAGGAATCACAACACCAGGAACAAGACTCAGATCATCAAAATTCAACCCGGACATTTTCAGATTTTCCACAGCATTCAAACGGTCTTCAAGTTGCTTGAACTTGTCATCTTCATCAGAGTACTGGCTATAGTCAGAACGCTCCTCTCTCTCTTTCTCAGGCTCACGCTGGTCTTCTTCATTTCCCTTGACACTCCCCTCATTCTTGACACTGTCTTTAGAGAGCTCAATCCGACTGACAACTTTAGGACCCCCTTTGTAGCGTCTGCCCATGTTGAGTAGACCCACAACCTTCTTCTTCTTGTTGATGAGCTTCTTCAGATCCTCTTGGCCTTGGACCAAGCTGGTGAACATCTAACCGAGCATTACTGCACGGAGATCTTTGACGGTCTGTTCGAGAGCCATTTCTGCTAAAATAAATAGCGAGAAACTGAGAAAACCAATCTTCAATGTACCTGTGATGCAATGTTATGCTATGCTATGCAAAGTTTATGTGAATGCTATGCAATGTTTTCAAGGACCTTTAGGATTTAAATTTGTTAAACAAGCAATGAACAAACATTTATTAGTTCTCTTTTTATTCTTTTTCTTTTTAAGTACAAAAGATAGTTCAAAACAATAAAAGAGAAACATAAAAATCTTGAAGCTTCTAGGTCTCCCATGGGCGCTTCCTCTTGGTGCCGAGATAGGCGTTGATGTTGCGCTCCTCGTGAAGTAGCTTGGTCAACTCTAGCACTTTCTTCTCGCTTGCATAACACTGAGCTTCAAAGGTATCCCTTTCTTCTTTTAGTTGAATTCAGGATCTCTTCAAGTCTTCGAAATCAGTAGGCATGTCAGGATGGAGAACAGATAGGTTACGTCACCTATAGCAAGGTTCCATAATTACGGGTAAAGCAGTGAATGGCATCATGAGGTTTTGAGCTCGAGCTCACACCCATTTGAGGTAAGGTTCCCAAGGAATGGAGTTCGTGCCCCAAAGTCTTGGTATCGATCTTTTTACCATGCCCCAGCGTGTATGAACCTTCGGTAATGCGGAGATCGTGATTGTAGTCGAACACAATATCTTGGAGAAGCATATCATGTGGACCATCTCTTGAGCAAAACCAAACCGACGAGAGCTAGAGAAGGGTTGTAAGTAATACCTCCCCTTATACCAAGGAGTGGTACATTAGGGAATTCTCCACAACGCTCAATGAATGTGAAGTCCTTTTGAGAGAAAAGACTCCAACGAATATCTAAATGAGAGAGTGACATTAACCTTTGAGACCACTTCATCCTTTGCTCATTCTTCAAAACTGATGGAGGAAGGTGCGAAATAAACCACCTGGAAAGTAACGGTATACAACACATGAGAGTTCCTTGTCTCTTAGTAGTACGAGTGAGAGAATGTAGAATATCTCCAAGTAAAGTAGGCACAGGATTGCGGGTAAGGAACAACTTGATGGCGTTGACATCTATGAATTGATCCGAGTTAGGGAATAGAACCAAACCATAAATTAGCAAGGCCACAATGTCTTCAAATACATGGAAACTCATAACTTTGAGGAATTCTCGGGCTTTCTTAATCGAGAACTTGGCAAATAAACCCTTAACTCCACTTCTAGTTTCCCAATTGGATTCAATGTCTGAGCGCTTAAGATGTAAGGCTGATGCAATGTCTTCATACTTAGGAACCTTTTCTAAACCGGTGAATGGCATTTGGTCAAGAATAGGTACCCCAAGTAGCTTAGAGAACTCTTCCAAGGTAGGAACTAACTGATAATCTGGGAATGTAAAGCAATGGTGTTTCGGATCAAAGAACTGGAATAGGACATGCATCATATCTTCTTCAAAACCGGAGATAACAAAATCAAGTAGATAACCATGTCTTTTGATGAACTGAGCATGGTCGGGAATTTTTGAAACCAATTCTTTGAGCTGAGAAGGTATACCCATGAAGTTGATTCGGATAGTCTTCCTAGAAGCCATAATACCTACAAAATAGAGCAAAGATAAATCCCTAGGTCCTTGAAATAGTTAGAAATGATATGCAATGCAGATGATGTCATGATGTCATGTTTGGCACACACAAACAATTCACACAATGAGCCTAGGTTTAAGGCTTGCAAGAGGTATAGGTGATTACCCCACCAAAAGTTTGAGTTGGTTCATCCTGTCCTATAATAGTAACCGGGTTCTAGAAATCTCACATCATTGATCTTTCTCGTAGGCGTTTATTTCAATACGACTACCAAGTGGTCGACCGAAAATATCCCAAAAGTCTGATCTCAATGAGCGTAGCATCGAGTATCAGCCAACCTCGGTCTACACTGAAGCCGGCCATCTCACTACCTTCTAATGGCCAAGATGGGTCAATTAAGGTTCTAAAAGTTTAGTTAGCGCTTGATGACACCACGCAGAAGCCAAATACTATCCTCAACTTGGAAATGAAGAGTATCAGGACATCCAAAGTGTCACGCTAACGTAGCCATCATGTTGACCGTTTCGATATACGTCTAACGGTCGCGACGATTATTGCTACTTACCTAAAGGAAACCCGATCCGGTGTAGGATCCCCAACAATATAATACCCAAGCAACCCTTAAAGATAAAGCAAGCAAGTCAAAGAAGCGATAAAAGTGATCTAGAAATCCCTAAGGCATTCTCTCTTTAGGGTGTCTCCCGAGTCGCCAGCCTGTAATACGTGAACCGACTTTGTAGGTTTTGTATCGCAAATGTGCGGATAGCAAGAGTCGCCACCGACTTTTATTTTTATCCAATTAAGGGAAGGTAAAAGTAGAAAAAGACCTTCGTTAGATTACGAGTAAGGAGAAGGTTATGAAAAGGAAGGTATTAGCACCCTTTCCATCCGTAGTTATCTACGGACTCTTAGTTGCTCTTAGATCACTTTAAAAAAACTTGTGCTTTCTGTGTGTTTCAAAAATGTTTTGAAAAGGCATTTCGCTTTGACTTTGTAATGATTCATGTAGGAATGTATACAAAGTGTTCGGAAATGTTTAGTTTTTGAAAAGAGTTTGAACTTTAACAAAAGTGTGAGGTGTGAAAAGTATTTGATTGAGCAAGCAACTAAAAGTCTTATTACCTACTCAGAATTGGTCGTTTTTATGTTGTTTTACGTTCCTTTAGAATAGTGTTAGCCATACCATTAGTTGGTAGGTAACCTTATTCGTTGGATGTAAGCGGGACATTCGAATGGACATCGTATGGTCATAGAAGGCAACTTGTAGGAAGTATCCTAGCACATTCGAAGGGACTATCATCATTTTTCGTAGGCGACAATCGAGGGTCAAGATCATGTATTTGGAGGCGACATCGTGGGTCTTATGATCTTTGTATCGAAGGGACTATGATGATTTGTTTAGAAGGCAACGGTGCTAGAATACCTCTACGTTCGAGGGACTTGACCATTTGAATTCGTAAGGCAACGAGAGAGAATTACCCTAAGGGGTGCGTGTGTGAAAGAGGGTGCTGATTTCAGGTATATGTTATCTTGAAAATTAGAGTGAGCTACGTTCAATTTTATCTTGCCTTACACGCCTAATTACTAGCAGTTTATAGGGTGCGGAAATTAAATTGCGGAAAGTAAAAGTGCGGAAAGTAAATGTCCTACGCTATTACATGGCTTTGGGGCAGTTACATAATATAGGAGTGCGGAAAGTAAAGGCGGAAATGTAAAGGTGCGGAAAGTAAATCCTACGCTATTACATAATAAAAATTTGCAACCTATACATCTTTTCTAGAATTTGTAAATGCGAGATAATCATATATAATCAGAATAAAGTTAGTAAAATGTTTTGGAAATTAGTAGGAAAATGTTTTTTTAGGTTGGTAACCTTAATTAAAAGAAAGAAAAAATATTTTTGTATTTTTTGAGATTGATTTTAATGTAAAAATCCTAAATCTATGTTAATTAGCATTTAATTAGAAAAATAATTGAAAATGCAAATAAAAAATAAATGTTTTTGTGTCAAAAATTAAAATAAAGGTTTTTGAAACCTAAATCTAAAATTAAAACATTTTTTAGGATTTTAGAAAATAGTCAATTTAATTTATGAAAATAAATTAAAATAAGAAAAGAGAAATTAAAAAAAAGGTTAGAAACATTGAAGGAGAAAAGTGGTAAAAAAAAGATTTGGTCCCTGGAGGTGTTGAAAGTTTTGAATCTGGATCGATGCCGAAATGAATTCTGAACCTGAAACAAAGTATCGACACAAAAAAAGAAAAGAAAACACTAGCATAAAGATGAATCAAAATTAAATCAATGATAATGGAGGAATATTGTCACGGGTCGAAACCCAAGGTTGAGTTGTTGCCGTTGACAAATTGTACGAAATAGATTTCATTCATATTTTTGATATGTTAGTTATTTGTAGTTTGTTTAGAAAAAAAAGTGATGTTGTTAATGGTGAAAAATGGTTTTGTTAGAAAAAACTTCACTAATAAAAATTAGAAAAAAAATGCATGTAGAAATATATTAGTAAATTGTAAGGTTTTTAATATGCAAGATAAAAAAAAAGTTAGTATTTCTAATGGTAGATATGGACCGTAAAAAAAAAGTGGTTCGATTAAAATGATAAATAAAAATGGCTTGTAAGTGTGAAACCGTGAGATTTGTTATACAAAAAATAAAATGTAAAAAAACAATCAACCTTGAAATAAACATCACGTGGTTAGAACAACAAACGAGATAAAATAAAAGGAATGCCTCATATGAAAATCATTGGCCAAAAACTAGATACAATTTGAAAAGAAACTTGGAAAAGAGATTGAAAAAATGTGTGTGAGAAATTGTGGAAATTTGTGGGTGATTGTTGATAGAAAGAAAAGAAAATGTTAGTGTAGGAAATATGCAATGAAAAAAAATATGGTGTCCTCTCTTTTGTTGTATCAAAATTGGCCTCTATTTATAACAAAGTATTAGGTTAAACAAATATAGAAAAAATTAAATATGATCAATGACTCAAAAAATTTCATTTAATTGTGATTTGTAATTTAATCAATTAATAAATATTTTCCTAATTTCTTTTTACTTGCTCCCCAAGATTTGAAAACATGCCAAAATAAGAACAAATTGACTTTAAAACTTTCCTTTTTTTGATTTTGGTCTAAAAATGCATAAAATGATAAAAAAGTAAAAAATAACATTTTTTTGAAAAATACAATAACAAAATTCGAAAATTAGTATTTAAATAATAAAAATATGATTTTATGATTTTTGAAAATAGATTTTAAAAGGAAAAGAAAGTTAGTAACAAATAACAAAAAAAATGTTAAAAGTGCAACATGTGAGATTTGAACCCATGACCTCAAATTTACAAAGCTTACCTCCTTACCAATTGTGTTATCTTACTTATTTCAAGTAGAAATGCAACTGAAAGTATATGGAGACGCGCAAGTATTTGTCATATTTAAAAATACAAATAATTTGAAATAAATTATTATATTTTTAAATAGACCTTGAGAACGAATATTTATAAAAATCCCCGGAATATTAGTGTAATAAACCAAAAGAAATTTAAAACCAAGTTTAAAAATAATTTTAACCTTAATTTCGGGTGGGCAAATTTTGGGGTATAACAGCGGGAGATGGAGGAGATACGAAATAATTGCGAATATTCATGAAAGCATAGATAAATCGAGCAAATGAATTAAAAGCCCATACAAGGTGGCTAGCGCGAATGATAAGGCAATTCACAATTGTCTAGGTGCACGCGCGAAATAAATTTAATCAACTAATTAAACAAAATTTAATCGAGTAATTAGTTTAATAAAATTAATTAGATGGACTAATCAATTTTGAATAACCTAATTAGATAATTAAATAATGTTTAACTAATCAATTAAGGTCTCATTGTAAACCCAAGAGTAAGCGTGGTGTGTGCACAAATGTGTGGCCGTTGTGACGCTTCAAAGCTTTGTCAACTCAAGGTTAAAAATGGCTCGTACGAGTATTAGTTATTTTGAAAATGGTTTTGTGCTTTGTGAATGAATAATTAAAATAAAGCGATAAAAATATTTACTAATTATTACATCATGGGGAATGGGGTACAAATTTACAAATGGGGATTGAATCGAATAATTACAAGTCCTTATAAAATGTACAAATGAGAATAGAAACAATTCAATAATTAACAAAATAAATATAAGAGACGAATAGCTAAAAGAAAATATTTTGAGAATTTTAAAATATTGAAATAAAAATAAAAAAAATGAATTTTTTATAAGAAAAGAAATTTAATAAGATAAATTCTAAATCTAAGAGCTTATGTTCTTTTTATTTATTTTAAGACAAAGTTTTGAGTAAATAAAATAAAACTAAATCTATATTTTTTTTGTATCTTTGAAAATTATTTTGGAGATCTAAAATATAGTATTTCTAGTATCAATCAACAAATGCAATACTATTTCTAAAAGAAACTTAACAACTAAATAGAATCCTTTTTTGTTCTTTTAAAATATATTATTTTGAAGATCTAAAATTTATTATTTCTAGTATCAATCAACAAATGCAATACCATTTCTAAAAGAAACTTAACAACTAAATAAAATCTTTTTTGTTCTTTTAAAATAAAGTTTTGAGTAAATAAAATAAGATTAGATCTATATCTTTTTTTTAGTTTAGAAACTAGAACAACAGTAAAAACTAACTAAGTATTATATAAAAAATGAAAAGATATAATTAAAATAAAGTAAACGAGCAGGAGGGGTGTATTCAACAAACCAGTTGTGATGTTGAAGGAGTTTTTAAAAAAAAACTGGGCCAAGGTAAAAGCCCATCCGAAATTGTCATGAAGTTTATTTGCAAAAAAAAAAAAAAACCCTAACTAGACCTAAACAAGCCGCTGCTACTAACTTGGTTCACTAAATCAAAATTAATTATTAACTTAAATACTCAATTAAAGAAAAAAAATGGAAAAAACTAGACACGATGCTTTCACTCTTCTCACACGATCTCTATCGCCGCTCACTCTCTCGATTTGATTCATCCATGGCCGTTCTCTATTGCTTTTTTCTGTTCTCTCGCACTCTCTGTTCATCGGTCAAGAACAACACACCCTAAGCCCCAAATCCAAACCCCAAATATCTTATGTTATGATTCTGATTACAAGCTACAACTGAAAAGTAAAGTTTAACATCACTAACGAAAAAGGGGGAAAAAGGTACGATTTTGATTTCTTCTCGCTTCTTCTTTTCCTGAGTCGATTCTGAGCGCTTCTTCTGTCTTGTTCGGATGTGATTCTGTTGAAATCTGTTTTTGTGGTTGTTGCTGGTTTGAAGATGTGAGGTGGTTTGTGGATGTTGTATGGATGAGAATAGTTGGTATGAATGAGGTTTAGGTTGGGATAACGATGGGGTTGGAGTATGAGTATGGTATGGGTTGTCACGGTTTGGTTGTTGTTGTTGGAAGAATGGTCTGTTTCACTGTGTTGGTTGAAGTTTTAAAGACTGCAAATCTGTGAGATAAGGATGAGAGGGAATCAAATTGTACAAGGTAGTGGAATTTGAAATGGTGAGTGGAATAGTGGAAGTGATTTTGTACAATCTGCAGGGTAGTGGAGAGGAGTGAACTTGAGGATAAGAACAAAGGGACAATTTGTACAATGCTAGCTGTGAATTTGTGGTTTTGTGGTAGTGGAATCAGTGAAATCGGGTAGTGGAATTGCTGTTGTGAAAATTGTACAATTTGTTATGGTTTTTTGTTTTGTGACTGATTTTATGTTTTGGTTTGAATTCTGCAAGTTAGACAAGAGAACGTACAAGAGCATGGAGACTCAAAACAATTTATTTATTTATTATTGCAAAGAAAATGTTTTAATAGTTTTTTTAATGATATGAGTTATTATAAAATAAAATAAAAATGTACCTGGTGATGCTTGTAAAAAAAAAAAGTAAATTCTAAGATATGTCAATATACAATAGATAAAAAATGCTATAATTAAATTAAATGCATCTAAAATAATAACCAAATTATTTATTAAAAGAAGATGAATTTAATTAAAAATAGAAATAAAAATAATTATTTAAAAAAATGCAATTTCATTCGATTGTCTAAATACAACTAAAAATGCAAATACAATTAAAAATATCTTTTTTTTTTTATTTTCTTTGTAACAATAACCACTAATAATCTCTTAAAATAAGGTAATAATAATAATAAAAAAGAAAAAAAAGATACTATTTTAACAAAAATTGATTTTAATTTAGATCTTATTTTATTATTCTATTTAATAGAAATCATTTAATAACTTCTAATCACTAAAACGATTGAAATTAAGTATCATAATAAAAGTAAAATTAAAAGATACAAACAAAAAAAATTAGTTAATCTATTAAAAATAATGTAATTATGATAAAGCAGACTTTCATACTAAACTATGATTTATCTAAAAAATCTAAATTAATTGTTAATGAAATAAAAAATAGAAAATATTTTTTTTCAATGAGGAAAGATTTTAATTAATTCAAAGCTCTAATAAAAAAAATGCAAAAATCAAGCATGAAATAATCTATAAATACAAACATAATTACTATTAAAAATAAAACATTGTTATTTAGAGAATAAAACAAAAATTCCTTTTAATTATTATTTTATTATTTAACTAATAGAAATTATTTAGTAAAACCTCACCAAATAATTAGAATTAATCAAATATTAGAAATAAAAATTAAAGTGAGAAAGGATGCAAATGCAATGAGTGAATGACTGTTCTTTTTAATATAAATACAATGCAAGTAGAAAAATAGCAGGGTAAAATTTGGGGTGCAACAGTTGCCCCTATTTAAATATATTCAAGATGATATGAAGATGATCAAGCTTCATATTATCGCAGTGGGAGATAATTAAATATTAAAAACCCAAAATTTTGCCCTGCTGTGATGCAATGAGTATGCTGTGAATAAAATATAACGAGAATGCGATGAATGCCATATTTTTTGACATTTTTTTTGAATGATGCATGATATGAGACAGACACTTCGGAAATACGGATATACTCAAAATTAGAAATTTGTGGTAGATTAACTGATACAACATGGAAGACAAAACACCCAATAATGGCTTTGGAAAAAAAAGACTCGACATCTAATAATGGCTTTAGATGGAGGGACTCCACATCTAATAATGGCTTTAGATTGAGGGATTCGACATCTAATGATGGCTTTATATGGCGAAAGATCACAATATCCGATAATGGCTTTGGATGAAGTGAGAAAGACGTAACACCCAATAATGGCTTTGGATGAAAAAGACTCGACACCTAAAGACGAATATTCCATGCCTGTGGCAGAAATGTTAATAGACTCTACTGTAGGATTCGAATACCTAAGTATGCTAGATGGGTACTCTGGGTATAATCAGATTTTTATTGCTGAAGAAGATGTTGCTAAGACAGCATTTCGTTGCCCAGGAGCCTTAGGCACCTATGAATGGGTAGTGATGCCTTTTGGTTTAAAAAATGCTGGGGCAACTTACCAAAGAGCAATGAATTCAATTTTCCATGATTTTATTGAGACATTTATGCAGGTGTATATTGATGATATAGTCATCAAATCCATATCTGCAGAAACCCATTTGCATCATTTGAGCCAATCGTTTGAAAGAATGAGAAAACATGGCTTAAAATGAACCCTTAAATGTGCATTTTTGTGCGGTGGAGATTTCCTTGGCTTTGTGGTTCATAAGAAAGGAATTGAGATCAACCAAAATAAGACCAAAGCCATTATGGAGACGAAAGCACCTACATCGAAAAGGGAGCTGCAATCTTTGTTAGGAAAGATTAACTTTCTAAGAAGATTCATTTCGAATCTAAGTGGAAGAACCCAAGCTTTCTCCACTACTTTTAAAGCAAGGCCAAGCCTTCGAGGGACGAAGCACATCGAGGCATTCGACAAGATAAAAGATATCTCTCTCACCTCCTATCTTGTCTCCACCTTCATGGGAAAGCCCGTGAGATCATTTCTACCAAGTTAGTATAGGTAGTATGTTAGCACAAGAAGATAGCAATGGCATTGAAAGAGCCATATACTATTTAAGTAGGGTATTGAATGATGCAGAAACCAGATATAGCAATATAGAAAAGCTATGTCTTTGTTTATACTTTTCTTGTATGAAACTTAAGTATTATATAAAGCCTGTTGATGTTTATGTTTCATCTCATTTCGATGTTATCAAACACATGCTTTCGAAACCAATAATGCATAGCAGAGTTGGTAAATGGGCTTTAGCCCTAACTGAATATTCTTTGACTTTCATGCCTTTAAGAGCTGTGAAAGGTCAAGTAATTTCTGATTTCATTGTGGACCATTCACTGGTCGAAACGGCTGTCATGGGTTACGTTGAAATGCAACCGTGGAAATTATACTTTGATGGTTCGACCCATAAGGAGGGTAGTGGTGTTGGAGTTCTTATAATTTCTCCTGAAGGAATTCCAACAAAATTCAAGTATAAGTTAGATGGTCCTCGTTGCTCGAACAACGAAGCTGAGTACGAAGCCCTTATTGTTGGACTTGATGCTTTGTTGGAACTGGGGGCAACTAGAGTCGAAATTAAAGGTGATTCGGAATTAGTGGTCAAGCAAATAACAAAGGAATATAAATGCATAAAGGAAAATCTGATGACATACTTTGTCATAGTTAACAGGCTACTCAAAAAATTCGAATACATGGATATTCAACACATACCAAGAATAGAAAATCAAGAAGCAAATGACCTAGCAAAGTTGGCTTCAGGATATAAAGTTTCTGCCAAAAACTTTGAGGATTTGGTCGAAATAAGAGGTAGGGTTATGGCTACTAGACTCATACCATCAGATTTAGAAAATATAAAATTAGGTTGTGCTGATAAACAGGGATTCGAAGTGCTAGCCATAGACACCTTGTCAGATACAGATTGGCGAAGCCCACTGGTGAGTTATTTAGAAAATCCAACATTAAATGTTGATAGGAAAACAAAATATAGAGCATTATCATATGTCCTCATGGGAAATGAATTGTTCAAAAAGACCCAAGAAGGCGTGTTATTGAAATGCCTGGGAGAAAGTGAGGCATACTTAGCATTGTCAGAAGTCCACAATGGGGCATGTGGGGCACATCAAGCAGGCCATAAAATGAAATGGTTATTATTTCGATATGGTATGTATTGGCCCAGCATGCTCAAAGATTATATAGATTTTTCTAAAGGGTGTGAAGAATGCCAGAAACATGCAGGGATTCAACATGCTCCTGCAAGTGAGTTACATTCGATCATTAAACCATGGCCCTTTAGAGGATGGGCATTAGACTTAATAGGAGAAATTAATCCTGCTTCGTCTAAAGGACAAAAATATATCTTGGTAGGAATAGACTATTTTACCAAGTGGATCGAAGCAATACCATTAATAGCTGCTGATCAAGAGGCTATTATTGAGTTCATACAGAAACAGATTATCTATAGGTTCGGATTGCCAGAGAGCATAACCACAGATCAAGGTTCTGTGTTTACTGGTAGGAAGATGCAAGAATTTGCCCAAGAGATGGGGTTTAGATTACTAACATCAACACCATATTATGCTCAAGCAAACGGTCAGGTCGAAGCAGCCAATAAAGTGATAATAGGATTAATTAAGAAACATGTTGGTAAAAAGCCAAGGAACTGGCACAAGACTTTAGAGCAAATACTATGGGCCTGTAGAACATCTCCTAAAGAAGCTACTAACACCACGCCTTTCCAACTAACATTTGGTCATGATGCAGTTCTACCAGTAGAAATTCATCTACAATCAGTTCGAATTCAAAGACAAAACGAGATCCCATCTGCATTATATTGGGAGATGATGATGAATGAGTTAGTTGAGTTAGACGAAGTTAGATTGCATGCATTGGAAATCCTAATGAGACAAAAGGAAAGAGTAGCCAGGGCATATAACAAAAGGGTGAAAGGTAAAACATTCACTATTAATAACTTAGTCTGGAAAGTCATATTGCCCATGGACAAGAAAAATAAAGCATTAGGTAAATGGTCACCTCATTGGGAAGGCCCTTTTCGAATAGTAAAAATATTTTCAAACAATGCATACGAAATCGAAGAGTTGAATGATGATAAACGAATCTTAAAGGTTAGTGGGAAATATCTAAAGAAATATAAGCCACGCCTGCAGGAGATTCGAATAATAGCAACGTAATCGAAACATAATAAAGGTATGCCAAAATGGTAATATAGATTGCCAAAATGGCATTGTTTGGGTATTACAGACCAAAATCTAATCAATATTCCAAGCTAATTAAATAAACAGAAATTTAAAAATCGGCATTGTTCCTTAATCTATCAAAGGTACTTCGAAAGGACTCAAGCCTTTGCTGAGTGAAGCGCCTTGCTCCTTCCAGAGTAGCAACTTCACCTTTAAGTTGCTCAGCTGCTTCAATTTCGGCAAGTCCTTTGTTGAGAAGTTCTTCGAACTGAGTGCCAGCAGTATTGGTGTCATATGCCAATTGTTGTTGTTGGGCCTCCTTAACTTTTTGTTGGAGCTCTTGAATTTGCTTTTCCCAGAGAAGAATAGACCGAGCTCGAGTTTCATAGTCAGTCTTGGCTTGCTTTATGTGCATGGCTTGATCTTCAGCTTCCTTAGAGAGCTTCGAAGCATGCTCATAAGCGGCATCCATGGCCGTTCGTTTCTCTTGGACCTTATTAGTAGCAAATTCGTCCGGAAGAAGACACCCAGTCACGTTGTCCAGCAAGGCTTGAAGGTCGAATAGGATGGTGCTGACTGGTAAAGAGCAGGTGGCGAGGTTAACTTGTGTAAGGAGTTCTTTCATGGCATAGCAAGCTGTACTATCCTTCTTGAGCACTTCGAACAAGTCCACATCAAGGATTGTTCTCCTAACTTTGTTCAGGAGTAACACTCTATCATCTGAGGGCAATTGATCGTTGGTCGAACTAGTACCAGCCCTAGCAATAGGAGTATCCCTCTGAGCTAATTTAGCCTTCATATACCCAATGGGGTCATTTCGTCTTAAGAGGGCTAACTCCTCTTCAGTCATTTGAGATTGAGAAGACTCAGGAAGTTCCATGCGCAAGAAAGTTACATCCATGTCAACCTCCATAGGTTCGTTAGTCTGGAAACCGTCACCTTCACCTTGGTCTTGCTCATTTTCTTCTTCATCACCAACCAGATCCACCACTTCGATATCATTGTTTTCGCTGCTATGAGCATCAGACTCTGTTCCATCGCTCGAACCGCCTTGGGCTTCTTCTTCCTCTCCTTATTCCTCAGATCCTTGCTCACCAGATTCTCCGCTCTCTTGAGATGAACTAGCATTTTCCTCTTCAGCATGAGTAACTTTTTGGCTCTCTTGAGGGATTTCGAGAGGAGACTTTGGAAGACAGGTTTCTGGAAGAACCTCTGCAGATTCATGAGGCGTTGCTTCGTGTGTTTCCTTTAGAGGAGGAGAAGTGCCTTGGTCATCTTGCTGCTCTGGAGCGCCAGCCGGAGCCGCCATGTTGGAGGAACCTTTATTTTGCACCAGGTTACTAGAGTCCCCATGAGGAGAAGAGTTGATTGGAGCAGCAGTCTTCGATGGAGGAGTCGAAATGGTTGGATTCTGATTCGAATTGTCCTACAGAGACAAAGAAAGATTAAAAGCATGCACCAAGGTACGAATAACTATTTTGTTAAGAATTTGAATTCAATTTACCTTTGGATTATCGGAGGAAAGATTACTGTCTATATGTTCCAACATTACGTTGGAGGTCGAAGGTGGATTTTTGGATTTTGTTAAGGGGAGCAACATCTCTGGAATCGAGTCCAGAAATGCCAGTTGGTTCAGTGTCCTTGGGAACATCTTTCTTCTGCTTCTTCTTCGAAGCTATTGGTGAATTTTCCCCAACCTTGGGATTCTTCCCAGTGGTACTTGGTTTCCTCTTCTTCGGAGTGGTTGGTGGAAGCTTGTTAGTCTGAAAAGGTATAAACCTGAGTTAGATCTGAATCACAAACTTCAGTTATTCGAAACATCAGGGCTGATTGATTACCTTGGGAGTTGGAGCATTTGTTATTAATGGTTTTCTTGTTGTTGGTATGAATAGAGGCACATCATCATTGGTTTCGATGGTTTGTTGGGAGGAACTTCCTTCTTTAGATTTCGAAGCTACAGTCTTTATCCTGATGGCTGAAAATCGAAACAATTAAAGTAAATGTTAAAAATGAAGAAAGTAAGAAACATTTGGGATTTTCCCAAGCATTCGCACCTGCGCCTTGATTAGATATAATCGACATGGCAGAAAGGTCATAGCGAAGATGTGCTTGGAAATTATGGAGCCAATGACGAGCCCATGTCACAGTCTCAGATGGATTTAGTTTCTTTTGAGATTTGTATTTGAACATATCTTTGCAAGTCAACCACCAAGGGTATGGAGGAAACCAAGCCAGAGCCAGTTCTGAGGTAGGTAATCTAGGAAATTTAGGTGGATGCATTTCGAGTGCCAACCTATACCTATCCTCAGGTGACAACCCTGAAGGAAGTTTGAACTTAGAAACTTTTTCTTTAAATTTTTCCTTCAAGGTTTGGACGCTCGATACAGTGGTTTCCAAGCGTGTTTCATAAGTAGTTTTAATTCTCTTGGGCGTGAGTGAACATACCTTTCTTTGTGTGTACCTGCACATCGAACGCATCAGTTAGTTTCTTTTGAATGGTGAGGGTATCGAACATATAAGATTGGTAGAACTTAGTCCACCATTCCAGAAAACCCTTCGCTGTAAAATAGGTTGGTTCAAAAGGAATTAATTCAAACTGAGTGAAGTCTTGGTATTGCTCTTGTTGCAACTTGGCTTCTCTTGCTTTAAAGGTTCGACCAGAGAAGTGATGGCACTCTGTGTTTGGAAAAGGGGTTCAGGGATTAACTGACATAAACCAAATTGTCTGGAAACAAAGTTAGGTTGATAGGCAAAAAGGAAGATTTGGTTCTTCGAAGGAGTGATTCGTGAGGAGATTAAACTAGTGAGTAAAAAGGCTTTCCAAATGTCTTGAATCTCTTCGCTTTTAACAGCCTCCGAAAGAGACATGGTGAACCATGATGGTCCATGAGTCCTTGAACCGAAGGGTGCCATGGTTTCTTCAAATTTATGTCTCTTCGAGAAAAGCATGATGTACTGTGAGAAGAGGACTTTGAAGTCAGCTTTATCATCATTTGGAGTAAGTTTTCTCAGCCTTGTACCTTCAATAATTCGATCCGCTATCTCTGGATCTTGTTCAACAATGGTGTCAGCAGTGGATAATGAGGATTCAAACATGGCATTAAGCCATAATTGGAGTAACCAGAAGGGGCCAGCTAGAAGGATGTTTTTGGGAGTGTTGGATTTTAAACTCGAAACAGCTGATCTCAAACCTTCGTAAAGATCAACCAATAACAGTTTGCTCAAACATACCCTCTCATGAAAGTCACTAGCTAAAGGGATAAACCTACTGGCTACCTGTAAGGACCTGCTACAAAACACGTATCTTGATAACCACAAAGTGAGAAAGGCAATATGTTCCACATCTGACACACTATCTCCTTCAGTGTGGTAATGGTTAATGAACTTAGAGAAACTGGCCAATTTGACATCGAAGTCAATGATACTAGAGTGTTCTTCTGTATCAGGAATGTAAGTCTCTCCTACTGGTGACAAACCAGTAATGGCTGCTATATCGAAAAATGTGGGTGTTATCATTCCTCCAGGGAGGTGAAAGGTGTTGTAGGTGTTGTCCCAGAAATATAAGGATGCAAATAACAATGGATGACTATAGGTAAAGCCTGGCTTCGATAACTTAATCAAGTTATAGATTCCTAATTCCTCCCATTGTTGGGATTTCTTAGTTTCTACCTTAGTAATCCAGTTCTGGTAAGCTATGTCAGAGGTAGGGCAGGATCGGAATGGTTTAAAGTTGCTTTTAATGTAATCCAAGACAAAGGGATCTTTTGGGGGAACGTTTGGGGTTTCTATGGCTTTCGAAACAGAAGATTCACTTATATTCTCAGTTCCTATCCTAGGGATATCCATTTTATTAAACAAAGACTGTAAGAGGGCCCATTAGAGCAAACCTCTTTCCAGCAGCAATAGTTGGAATCAATACCTGAGAGGCGTATAGCAGTTCCTGTTCCTTGGTGATTGTTTGAGGGATAAGTACAGATTGACCTTGATGAGTACCGACCTTGCTTTCCATAATCGTTCCTATGTTCTTGTTTTTCTTCTTGGAAGTTTTCTTCATTTGGGATGATGTTGTTGAAGACATTGTTGAAGATTGTTGAAAGTTTTAGGGTTTTTTCAGCGAGAGTAGAAGAAGAAAAGTTTCAGAATGTGAAAAAAGAGTAAAAGACTAAGTTGATTAGTTTTTATAGTGAGGAAGTTAAAACACTCATCAACTGAGGCTAGGATACGTGGGGATCATGGGTTGGATCTGGAAGGAGGTGGCGTAAAGTTAACATTGGTAATAAGCGTGATTAATGATAATCATTGTTTTGTAACCGCACCATGTTGTGATGACTGTTTCAAGACGGTTCGGAAGTCCAAGAAGCGTCTTGATTGACGTGGTGGAAGTCATATACAGTAAGTATCATGATTACTCAAAAGTCACATCAAAATCTTGTAAACATGTTTAAAATAAGTATTTCTCAGAAGAGATTCAAAATACATATTTTAAAGGGGCATTTTGTTGGCTGAAGATTTTGATTTATGTGGTTCGAAGTGGAGTAATTTAGTTCGGAACGAAACAAGATTAGTGTTCGTCGGAATAAAGTGAATGTCACAGTCCGGAATGGAAGAAATGGTTCTTCGAATAGAGATATCAAAGCTCAGAGCTTCGAATGACAGTTATGAAGATACAATTAAATTGGCATCGAAGTGGTCGCGAGGCTATGTCTCTGAAAGTTGTGAAATGAGTTCGAAGCGAAGATTGTCAAGCCATTTGAAATTCAAACGAAAGTGGATATCGAATCAAATATAAATGCTTAGGATTTCGTGTGTGTACAAAATTTAGTAAACATTCAAAATACCACATGGCTAGGAGCGAATGCTCGAACAATGTACGATGATAACACCAAACCTTTATAATTCGAAAACTCTTTATCTTTTCCGCTTATCTTCCATCATCAATGTCTTTTAAATACTTTTACATTCGAGTTATTTATCTATTTCTTGCATTTAAATGCTTTTCTACTTGAATCCTTTACGTTTAAACCTTTCATGCTTTTACATTCATGTCTTTACATATTTTACTTTTATGCTTTTATATTCATGTTTTACATTAAAATCTTTACTTTCAAAGTCATTTACTTATTTCTGCATTTAAATATTTCTTTGCAAATCGAATCTTTACTCATTCAAACCAGTTTTGTATTTCTTTACTTGATCATGTCATTGAGTTCTTTAACATTGTAATCGAAGTGAATTGAACATCTATAAAACACTCTAAATACAAATCTTAACAATGAATACCAGTTTTGTTATTAGATTTATCCAAACGACCAATACCCCATAGGATCAATCTAGTCGATCCTGCAAGTTACCAGAGAGATTGAATAACAGTCATTAAGATTATTGGATAGTCTGGAGGACTAGCGGTTGTTTACCAGAAATCACTGTAAACAATACCGCTCTAGCTTTTTTTTGACATGGATAGAAGTTTTATCTTACTGGGCTAGCATCCAACAATCTAAAGACTTCAATTTTTTTTAAAACATTAGGCTACCATCTAATGATTTAAACAAATTTCATCCAAGTTTATTATGAAAAACTTCTTAAAAAAAACATCTCGACGTTGGATCGAGGTTTGAGAAGAAGACTCGACGTTGGATCGAGTTTTATTGAAAGTGCTTTAAATGCTTGGTGAATGGAGAAAGAATCTGGTTATGATCAAGGCGCGGGAGATAGAGGAGAAACGAAATAATTGCGAATATTCATGAAAGCATAGATAAATCGAGCAAATGAATTAAAAGCCCATACAAGGTGGCTAGCGCGAATGATAAGGCAATTCACAATTGTCTAGGTGCACGCGCGAAATAAATTTAATCAACTAATTAAACAAAATTTAATCGAGTAATTAGTTTAATAAAATTAATTAGATGGACTAATCAATTTTGAGTAACCTAATTAGATAATTAAATAATGTTTAACTAATCAATTAAGGTCTCATTGTAAACCCAAGAGTAAGCGTGGTGTGTGCACAAATGTGTGGCCGTTGTGACGCTTCAAAGCTTTGTCAACTCAAGGTTAAAAATGGCTCGTACGAGTATTAGTTATTTTGAAAATGGTTTTGTGCTTTGTGAATGAATAATTAAAATAAAGCGATAAAAATATTTACTAATTATTACATCATGTGGGGAATGGGGGTACAAATTTACAAATGGGGATTGAATCGAATAATTACAAGTCCTTATAAAATGTACAAATGAGAATAGAAACAATTCAATAATTAACAAAATAAAATATAAGAGACGAATAGCTAAAAGAAAATATTTTTGAGAATTTTAAAATATTGAAATAAAAATAAAAAATGAATTTTTTATAAGAAAATAAATTTAATAAGATAAATTCTAAATCTAAGATATTATGTTCTTTTTATTTATTTTAAGACAAAGTTTTGAGTAAATAAAATAAAAATAAATCTATATTTTTTTTGTATCTTTGAAAATTATTTTGGAGATCTAAAATATAGTATTTCTAGTATCAATCAACAAATGCAATACTATTTCTAAAAGAAACTTAACAACTAAATAGAATCCTTTTTTGTTCTTTTAAAATATATTATTTTGAAGATCTAAAATTTATTATTTCTAGTATCAATCAACAAATGCAATACCATTTCTAAAAAAAACTTAACAACTAAATAAAATCTTTTTTGTTCTTTTAAAATAAAGTTTTGAGTAAATAAAATAAGATTAGATCTATATCTTTTTTAGTTTAGAAACTAGAACAACAGTAAAAACTAACTAAGTATTATATATAAAAAAAATGAACAGATATAATTAAAATAAAGTAAACAACAGGAGGGGTGTATTAAACAAACCAGTAGTGATGCTGAAGGAGTTTTTAAAAAAAAACTGGGCCAAGGTAAAAGCCCATCCGAAATTGTCATGAAGTTTTTTTGCAAAAAAAAAAAAAAACAAACCCTAACTGGACCTAAACAAGCCGCTGCTACTAACTTCGTTCACTAAAAAATGGAAAAACTAGACACGATGCTTTCACTCTTCTCACACGATCTCTATCGCCGCTCACTCTCTCGATTTGATTCATCCATGGCCGCTCTCTATTGCTTCTTTCTGTTCTCTCGCACTCTCTGTTCATCGGTCAAGAACAACACACCCTAAGCCCCAAATCCAAACCCCAAATCTCTTATGTTATGATTCTGATTACAAGCTACAACTGAAAAGTAAAGTTTAACATCACTAACGAAAAAGGGGGGAAAAAGGTACGATTTTGATTTCTTCTCGCTTCTTCTTTTCCTGAGTCGATTCTGAGCGCTTCTTCTGTGTTGTTCTGATGTGATTCTCTGTAACAATAACCACTAATAATCTCTTAAAATAAGGTAATAATAATAATAAAAAAGAAAAAAAAAGATACTATTTTAAAAAAAATTGATTTTAATTTAGATCGTATTTTATTATTCTATTTAATAGAAATCGTTTAATAACTTCTAATCACTAAAACGATTGAAATTAAGTATCATAATAAAAGTAGAATTAAAAGATACAAACAAAAAAAATTAGTTAATCTATTAAAAATAATGTAATTATGATAAAGCAGACTTTCATACTAAACTATGATTTATCTAAAAAATCTAAATTAATTGTTAATGAAATAAAAAATAGAAAATATTTTTTTTCAATGAGGAAAGATTTTAATTAATTCAAAGCTCTAATAAAAAAACATGCAAAAATCAAGCATGAAATAATCTATAAATACAAACATAATTACTATTAAAAACAAAACATTGTTATTTAGAGAATAAAACAAAAATTCCTTTTAATTATTATTTCATTATTTAACTAATAGAAATTATTTAGTAAAACCTCACCAAATAATTAGAATTAATCAAATATTAGAAATAAAAATTAAAGTGAGAAAGGATGCAAATGCAATGAGTGAATGACTGTTCTTTTTAATATAAATACAATGCAAGTAGAAAAATAGCAGGGTAAAATTTGGGGTGCAACAGTTGCCCCTATTTAAATATATTCAAGATGATATGAAGATGATCAAGCTTCATATTATCGCAGTGGGAGATAATTAAATATTAAAAACCCAAAATTTTGCCCTGCTGTGATGCAATGAGTATGCTGTGAATAAAATATAACGAGAATGCGATGAATGCCATATTTTTTGACATTTTTTTTGAATGATGCATGATATGAGACAGACACTTCGGAAATACGGATATACTCAAAATTAGAAATTTGTGGTAGATTAACTGATACAACATGGAAGACAAAACACCCAATAATGGCTTTGGAAAAAAAAGACTCGACATCTAATAATGGCTTTAGATGGAGGGACTCCACATCTAATAATGGCTTTAGATTGAGGGATTCGACATCTAATGATGGCTTTATATGGCGAAAGATCACAATATCCGATAATGGCTTTGGATGAGGTGAGAAAGACGTAACACCCAATAATGGCTTTGGATGAAAAAGACTCGACATCTAATAATGGCTTTAGATGGAGGGACTCGACATCTAATAATGGCTTTAGATGGAGAAAGATCACAATATCCAATAATGGCTTTGGATGAAAAAGACTCGACATCTAATAATGGCTTTAGATGGAAGGACTCGACATCTAATAATGGCTTTAGATGGAGAAAGATCACAATATCCAATAATGGCTTTGAATAAAGTGAAAGAGATGTAACACCCAATAATGGCTTTGGATGAAAAAGAACTCGACATCTAATAATCGCTTTAGATGGAGAAAGATCACAATATCCAATAATGGCTTTGAATAAAGTGAAAGAGACATAACATCCAATAATGGCTTTGGATGAAAAAAGGCTCGACGTCTAATAATGGCTTTAGATGGAGGGACTCGACATTTAATAATGGCTTTAGATGGAGAAAGATCACAATATTCAATAATGGCTTTGAATAAAGTGAGAAAGACGTAACACCCAATAATGGCTTTGGATGAAAAAAGACTCAACATCTAATAATGGCTTTAGATGGAGAAAGAAATAAGGCATCCAAGAATGGCACTAGAGTAAAAATAGACAGACATCCAGGAATGGGATTGGAGTGGAAATAGACGGACATCCAGGAATGGCACTGGGGCGAAATAGACGGACATCCAGGAATGGCACTGGAGTGGATATAGATAGACATCCAGGAATGACACTGGAGCGAAAATGGACCATGACATCCAATAATAGCTTTAGATGAAGGGTGAAACTAGGCATCCAGGAATGGCATCGAGTAAAATAGAGACATCCGTGAATGGCATCGGAGTGGAAATAGATGACATCCGTGAATGGCACTAGAGTGGAAATAGACGGACATCCAACAATGTCACTGGAGCGAAATAGACGGACATCCAGGAATGGCACTGGAGTGGATATAGACAGACATCCAGGAATGACACTGGAGCGAAAATGGACCACGACATCCAATAATAGCTTTAGATGAAGGGTGAAACAAGGCATCCAGGAATGGAACTGGAGTAAAATAGATGACATCCGTGAATGGCATCGGTGGAAATAGATGACATCCGTGAATGGCACTAGAGTGAAAATAGATAGACGTCCAGGAATGGCACTGGAGTGGTGATAAATGCTACACTGGGGAAAAAAACATCCAATGATGTTGAATAAAATTGAGGTTTAAAATAACGAAGAAATAGTATTGGAAGAAAAGAGATACAGACTGACAGACATCTGTTTTGGTAGATACCAAGTAAGTTGGATTTTGACTGCAACAAGACCTCAGGAAATGCAAATGAGGATAAAACACTCTTGCTATGCATGATATATGAATTTTGTGATGCATGATATATGAATGATCTATGCATGTAGTACATAATGGAGACGTTCATGACAATGGAGATTGACTCTTTTGTGTAGGTAAGATGGGAAATCTGATTCCTTAACACGGAGAACACTGCCAACTCTGCTTGGAGAGAAAATGACTTGAGCAACACTTCTAACACACTTGCGAATTGTATTGAAATGATGATCCTTGGAGGAAGGACTGCAGCGCTGCTTGGGGATTGTCCTGGATTAGCTAATTGTTGAAGATAGATTGATAATGGCTTCTGTTCTTGAAAATAACTGAGAGAAAGGAGTGCCCCAGTATAAGTCTTGAAAAAAAACTTCTGATTAAAACAATTCTGAGAATGAACTGCATTAATCAACAACTCCTGCACTGATTCACAACAGGATCTGAAAGATACTTGCCCCTGATTAGGTTCACTGACCAAGTTTCCTAACAGTTTGGACTTCCTTGATGAGGAAAGCTTATTTGCAAGCAACAATTGTTTATTCAAACATGGTAAATTTAATGCAAAGATCATGCAAAAGATTTGAAATAAAAATCATTTTTTGAAATGATGTAGTTGTTGTATAGAAAATGGATCACTGGTTAAAACACAGTGGTTTAAAAAAAATTAAAAGTGAAAGAGAAGACAAAAGTATGGATATACCAAGACAATTGATTTGCAAAAGACCTTAGGAGTCATATTACACAACCTTGTTGTAGTATGCTTTCAAAAGAAACCTGGCTTCAATTAGGTCTTTTCAGGGTTGTAACGTGGTCCGGTTCATAGTTTATGAAACAAAGGATAAAGGCTCAAAAAATTATTTGTACCCAACCCAATCTTCATGATGTTCTTCAGTCCTACGTTCAATTAACTCAGATTGTGCATTTTAAGATTCCAATAGATTTTGGATTGTACACCGATAGTGATAATGGCTCAAAACTTGATAGATATTCTTGAGATGGCAGTCACTTCTTTTTTGCAACATTTTGCTGTTTGAGGAGTTTGGTCAACTCTTGTTTTGAATTTTGTCATCCCTAACTTTTGCCTGAACCGTTCCATTTAAGATTACGGTCAACGGGATGCACAATTTTTTTTTCCTAAGTTGCCTTTTTAATTTTAACTTAGCGGCTTTTTCTTTTTGATATATTTCTTGGAAAGACAGTGGTTGTTTGACTTTCATGATTACGGGGAACCATCATCATCGCTTTTGACTCGGATGACATCTTCGACACTTATTTGATGTGTGAAGGAAAGCTGATTGAATACAACCTCTATTGAAAGACGTCTTGAATGAATGCACATTCGAATTAACTGAGAACTACCCCGCCTGTGTTAAAATTGCGTTTTTTCAGTATAGAAAGAAACTCCAACTTCTAGGCTCAAGGGTTGACAAAGGTTTAACTTTATATCTTCAATGTTTAGGAATTGAAACAATGCCTGTACATCATCAACAAAGTTTTATTCGAAGGCATACCAACAACAATTATGGGTATCTCGTTATTATCATCCTCCCTCAAATCTATGCAAAAGCAATAGCTCGATAAAGAAATTAAACAGGGAAAATATATATTTGAAAGCGATAAATGTAGATGATTTGAATCAAAACAGTGCAATGCTCATTTCATTAAAATTAACATGGAATTACAAACAAAGATTTGAAAGCAACAGTTTAACATAAACAAAGGAAAATGCAAACAGAAAGAAACATGGCCTAATGACTAATCAGCTACAAGGATGAGTTGTCCTGTCTGAAACACTGGCTTTAGGAGGTGACTTGGGATATTCTGACCCATCTTCAGCCACTTTTTCCTGGCAACGGATTATTGATAACATTTGGTGGAGGATCTCCAAAATTTATCTCCTTGCTTCTGACTAGCTCATGAACCCTAGCCTTCAGCGCAAAGCAGCGTTCCATATCGTGACCAGCAGCTCCCTGATGGATCTCACAATGAAGATCAGTCCTGAATCCGACTGGGAGAGGATCTGGAGAAGTTAAAGGCCTAGTTGTGATTAGACCTAGTTCAACCAAATGAGGATACAATTCAGTGTAAGTCATTGGAATAGGGTCAAACTGACCCCTATTCCTCGCATTACGGTTCTGATTTTGCCCAATAGCTTGGCGTTGAGTAATTTGAATTGGTTGAGCCTTGACTGCAGGAATGATGGCATCTACTTGTGGTTGATCATAGTATTGAGGCCTACGGCGAGGTCCTCTTCTTTCAATTCTGACAGCATTAGTTTCACCATCTTTTTTCTTATGGAAGTTTCCAAAACATTTCTTGGCACCACTAGAGGGTTCACCAGCGACAGACACTTTTCCTCTCTTGATTCCCTGTTCTAGCCTTTGGCCAATAGTCACCAAATCTGTGAAGCGAGAGAACACACTACCAATCATTTTCTCCCAATAGAAAGGGGACAAGGTATCCATAAACAAACCAGTGCGCTCTTTCTCAGATAGAGGTGGTTCAACTTGTGAGGCCAACTCTCTCCAACGTTGAGCGTACTCCTTAAAAGATTCCATATCATTCTGAGACATGTTTTGCAATTGACGACGATCAGGAGCCATGTCGAGATTGTAGTGGTATTGTTTCATGAAAGCATTAATCAGATCCTGGAAGCATTGAATATGGTCTTTCTCAAGTCCCATATACCATTTCAATGAAGCTCCACTTAGGCTGTCTTGGAAACAGTGGATAAGAAGTTTGTCATTCCTCGTATAAGCAGACATTTTCCGTAAGTACATCAAGAATGACTTTTGGACAAGTGTGCCCTTGTATTTCTAAATCGAGTCTTGAACTTGGGAGGCATAACCGATCGTAAACAAGACACATGCTCTCTGCAGCAATACCAAAGACATCGTTGACTTCCATAGCTCTTATCCTTCTTTCTAGAGTCTGATATTGCTCGCGGACTTCTTCAAGTTCATCAAAGTCTTCTTGACTCACACTTCGGGGAGCGTCACTACGGTAATCAAAAGAAAAATTCTCATAAGCAGCTTGGCCAACAGGTTGATGCACAAAAGGTTGATAAGGTGCGGTATGCATGATCGGTTGAGCCTCAAAGGAAAATAGGAGCCTAGAAACGGTCGAAGACTCGCCAACCATTGGAGTAGTTGCAATAGGAGGAACGTAATTCCGGGGTAACCCAAATTCTGGCCAAGTAGTAACTGGCATCTGAGAAGATTGAGGATCAACAACAGCATCTGAGACTTCAAAAATTATAGTCCTTTGAGGTTGTTCACCTCTGGCGATCAACACTTGCATCATTTCGGTAAGTCTAGTCATGCCTGACTTTATATTATCAATTTCCGTTCGAACTTCTGCATTGTGTTGCTCTTGGTATTCCATTCTTCTCTTGACATTGGCTCTAGTTCCGTACTTGTGCAGAGGAATCAGCTTGACAGTAAATCAACAACTGAGGATGGAGATAGACAAAATGAGTCTTTCGACAACTTGAATATATGAAATATGCAGATTATGCAATGAAATGTAATGTTATTAATGCAAAAGATGTAATGAAATGCAATGTCACATACACAAATGGAATGCAACATAAGGATAATATAGGTTCACAAAGACGTGAAACAGGGATGATACAAGTAATCAGAACAACTTATTCAGGTGGGATCCTATGATAGGATGGCTTTAAGTTTTCTACCCAAATTCCCCACAGGAAGGTTCTAAGGTTTTCTGCTAAGTGTTTCTCGGAGTCTCTGATCCCCTTTTAACAAACACTATCATCACGCGAGAGGCCTACATGGCGATAATATTTGTAAAGGTATACCCCAAGAAATGGTCTTAACGGATACTCAAAATCTTTGAGTGGTCATCCAGGTTTGGATATCATAAACAAACTTAGAGTTATAGGTCATTTGTCTAGAAATTGAAGTCCTGCACTATCATGCGGGTCAACAACCTCCTTAAAACAAGCAACTCTAAGCCGGAGTCTTTGCTTCGGTCCACAAGACATTGGAGTCAGAGGGACCTAGGCTACGCAACCCCTCTATTCCTAAAAAGGTGACCTAGAAGCCTAGGTAGTGGGCTTATCTATGCATCAAAAATTCCATCAAGAATTCCCACACAATGGATATATAGATATGATAATAAATAAAGCATAGGGAATAAGTGACTGAAACATAAATAAGAGATAAAATACAAAGAAGAAAGTAAAATAAAATGATAAACACACAACCACACAAAGAACTAAACTAGGGTTAACTCGCTTGAGAAACGCCCCCGTTGAAGCCTAATGAAGTAACTCGCTTTTTCAAAAATCATTTAAATTTTCGAAACAAGGAAATCGCCACCGATTTTATTTGTTCTAAAAGGAGAACGGGAAAATATAGATAAAACCCACGAAAATCGGATAAGACGGTCATGAGATAAAGAGATGCGGTCCGGAGTTGATTATGCAAGGAAGGTATTAGCACCTCACATCCATCGTTCGATGGTACCCATTTAGTTCAAAGTGTGGTTGTGTGTTAGTGTAAAATTTTACGATCTTCTAAGGTTTGAAATGAGAAAGAAAGAGAGAAGAAAACTTTTATTATTTTTGCTCGCCTTTGGTCAGTAAGACTTAGTGCCTACGCATTTCCTCGCAATGGGAAAGTCAGAGCATCGTAGTTCGGCTAGAAAATAATTGTTTGTTGATTGATTTTAAATGAAAAGACAAGTCGTCATTTTTAAAAGGAGAAGACTCGTCTAACGCCCACAAGGTGTGATAAAGAATAAAGGACTACACACCAACATGAGGGAGGGTACGAGGACGCCTCTAGTACTCAAGTGGAGAAGTCGAAAACCTTGGGAATAGAGGAAGAAGCATATTAATTATAAATGAATCATGTCTAATCTTGAAAAGGGTTTAAAGGTAAAGGGTGTTTGGACGCACAAAAGATATTGAGTGAGTTAAAATTGATTTTATGTTGTGGATGACAAGTATTGAAACATTAGGCTATCATCTAATGATTCGAATACTAGAAATTGGCGAGTGAGCTCAACCAATCATCTCTCATCCCAAAAATTTACTATGAAATTGGTGTTTTGAGTGAGATAAAATATTTAAATTATTGGGCTATCATCCAACAATCTAAAGACTTTAAATTCGATTAAATTGTCGGGCTATCATCCAACAATTTAAACGAATGTCACTCCATAATTTTAATGTAGATAGAAGTATTTAGTTTATTGGGCTATCAACCAACAACCTAAAGACTTCCAATTCAATTAAATCGTCGGGCTATCATCCAACAATTTATTAGAATACCTGTTGGCTGAAGATTTTGATTGATGTGGTTCGAAGTGGAGTAATTTAGTTCGGAACGAAACAAGATTAGTGTTCGTCGGAATAAAGTGAATGTCACAGTTCGGAATGGAAGAAATGGTTCTTCGAATAGAGATATCAAAGCTCGAGCTCGAATGATGCTTATGAAGATACAATTAAATTGGTCGAAGTGGTCGAGACTATGTCTCGAAAGTTGTGAAATGAGTTCAAGCGAAGATTGTCAAGGCATTTGAAATTCAAACGAAAGCGGATATCGTGAATTCAAATATACATGCTACTGGAACGGTTCAAGACACGTGGAGGCTAGAGAAGAAGTGTTCGCATGTTCGAACGTGGCGTAATCTTATAAGTCGACCGCTATGGTCAAGTAGTATAAATAGAAGTCTTAGTGTTAGGATTTCGTGTGTCATATCTATTGTACAAAATTCAAGAAACATTCAAAATACCACATGGCTAGGGAAACGAATGCTCGAACAATATATGTATGATAACACCAAACCTTTATAATTCAAGAAACTCTTTATCTTTCCTTTATCTTCCATTTTCGCATCAATGTCTTTTAATACTTTTACATTCGAGTCATTTATCTATTTCTTGCATTTAAATGCTTGTCTACTCGAATCCTTTACGCTTCGTAAACCTTTACATTAACGTTTCACATTCATGCTTTTACATTCATGTCTTTACATATTTTATGCTTTTATATTCATGTTTTACATTAAAATCTTTACTTTCAAAGTCATTTACTTATTTCGCATTTAAATATTTCTTTGCAAATCGAATCTTTACTCATTCAAACCAGCTTTGTATTTCTTTACTTGATCATGTCATTGAGTTCTTTAACATTGTAATCAAGTGAATTGAACATCTATAAAACACTCTAAATACAAATCTTAACAATGAATACCTTTGTTATTAGATTTATCCAAACGACTAATACCCCATAGGATCAATCTAGTCGATCCCGCAAGTTACCGAGAGATTGAATAACCATTAAGATTATTTGATAGCTTGAGGACTAGCGGTTGTTTACCGTAAATCATAGAACAAATTGGCACGCCAAAGGGACACCATTGGTCGTTACAAAATTAAAACAAAAAATAATAATAAAGATTGTTAAGACATAATCGTTATAAAAGTTCTTTCTGAGTGTCAAGTTCGTTGTTATATGAACTTTAGAAGTGGTAGAATAACCAATAGCAACCAACCCTTACCCAGAAGAAAACGTAATAACAGAATATCTAATCCAAACAATCAACAAGGGGAACAAAATGCCCCACATGGAACAGGCACTAATGCGTCTGCTTCGACGAGAACGTCAGGCGCGATCCCTTCGAACGCACAGTCTGTTGCATCTTCTACTAGTAATGTGGCCACGGACGGAACAAGTGGCATGTCAACTAACAATTCAATCCTAGAGAATACAGGAACCATTGGGTATCCTGGGGGATTTGTCCCACCATCAGGGACACAAACCCATTTCGCCACCCCACCACCAACTAGACCACCCAGTTTCGATGGTAATAGACCCAGAAATCCCTCTTATGGGATGCCAACATCTTTTATGGCAGGTTTGCACACTTCGACATCGAATACATCACCATAATTAGGGTCTGGATCTGGGGCTAATCAATTCCTGACAAATAACCAAGGGTCAGTAGGTTATAGTACATTGCCTATCCTAACCACAGAAAACCAGATGGCTTTTAGGCAATTAATGGATGATAGTAACCATAATATGATAGGAGTGGTAGCACAAACTATTCAAGAAATCTTCTCCCCAATAGTACAAAATGTAACTGTGACAAACAGAGAAAACGCGGATAATATGAGTCGAATAGCAGATTTCTTCGCTCTTCCAGAAAGGCGTAGACAGAACCAGGCATTGGTTCGAGCAAACATACCTATCATAGAACAAATTGCTGATGACCCACCCTATAGACCAGCCAGAGAGGGGTTAATTTGGGGCACAAGGTTAGACGCCCCAGTGATTCGAGAAGAACCACAAAGGGGATTTATAGAACCAGCAGTAAGGATCGAAAGGTTAGATGCCCCAGTGATTCGAGAGGAACCACAAAGGGGAGTTATGGAACCAGGGGCAAGGGTCAAAAGGCTAGAAGTCCCAGCGTTTCGAGAAGAACAACCTAGAGGAGTTGTCATGGTGGGTCGAATCAAGATTGATGCTCATAGAATTCGAAACGACAACATCTTGGCAGAAAATAATTTAACCACCATGATAGAGAGGATTATGGCCCAAAACGGTCTTAATACAGGGATTAGAAGGCCAAACTATGCCTCTCCTATAGCAGATTACGTAATGCACACTGATTTACCAAGGGGATATAAGATCCCTAAGTTTACAAAGTTTGCTGGAGATACCAATGAATCAACAGTCGAACACATATCCGTATCGATCAAGGAGACATAGAGAATAATGAGAACCTTAGGATTAAATATTTCCCAAGTTCCCTCACTAAGAATGCTTTTACGTGGTTCACCACGTTGCCTCCTGGATCCATAGATACTTGGACCCTCTTAGAGAGATTATTCCATGAACAGTACTACATGGGACAATCTAAAATAAGCCTGAAGGAACTAGCCAGTGTTAAGAGGAAATTTACTGAACCAATAGATGATTACTTGAATAGGTTCAGACTCTTTTAGTCTAGATGCTTCACAGTAGTTCCTGAACATGAGTTAGTCGAAATGGCCGCTGGTGGCCAGGACTATTCTATTCGAAAGAAATTAGACACACAATACCTGAGGGACATGGCTCAGTTAGCAGATAGGGTTCGACAAGTCGAAAGGCTAAAGGCCGAAAAGGCCAGGGCTTTTAAAAGTAACAAGAAAGAAAGAATTTCCTATGTCGAAACTGAGGAGTTTGAGGATTATCCTGAATTCGAAGAAGTCGAAATAGACCTCTCTGAATTAAAGCAGGCTCCACCTTACTCTTGTAAACTATTAGTTCCCACAAAAGGGAAGGAAATTGTTGAAAATGAGAAAAGTGATAAATTCCCAAAGAAGGTGTACACCTTCGATGTAACAAAGTGTGACGAGATTTTTGATTTACTTGTCAAAGATGGACAAATAATTGTGCCATCGAATGTCAAAATACCTCCTTTAGATCAAAGAAAGAAAAGAGGATTTTGTAAGTATCATAGTTTCCTAGGCCACAAAACCTCACAGTGTTTTCTTTTCAGGGATCTAATTCAAAATGCAATTAAGGATGGCAGATTGAAATTTGCTGACAAACCAAAAATGAAAGTAGATGAAGACCCCTTGGATGTTGCAGACACCAATTACTCCGAGCCTACATACATTGGAGAAATCAATATGGTGGAAGCAGATCAAGATGACACTCTGTCAGGAAGGGAAAACGCTGAGGATAAAAACTGTGTGTTAGTCGAAGTCAACAAGGGGGTCACTGAGGACTTCCACAAGCAACTAGAGGCTTCTATCGAAGCAGTTCCTTTGGCTGTTTCGAAAGAGATCCAGGCTACTGAAGGCCAGGAGAATCGAAAGCAAGAATTGACACAGGCTACTGAAGGCCTGAGGCTGAAATTGGAGAAAGTCCAGATTGCAACGCCAGTTCTCCCTCAAAAAGAAATCTGGGATACCCTAGGGGAGCCCAGCGGAAAGTTTGACTACCTGGTGAAATACTCTGCTCTAGAGAGAGTTCGAAAATCCCAATCGAAGACGTCAAACCCACAGGATGGGGAGATGATGACATAAAGGGGGAGGATGCAGATGTTAACATTCCTCAGAAAGAAATCTGGGATACCCTAGGGGAGCCCAGCGGAAAGTTCGACTACCTGGTGAAATACTCTGCCCTAGAGAGCTCAAAAATCCAAATCGAAGATGTCAAGCCTACAGGATGGGGAGATGATGACAAAAAGGGGGAGGAAGTGGATGTTAATATGGTGGATATGGAGAGGCCTCGTTCTGAAATGGAGGAGATGGAAAGATACCTACAAAAAGAAAAATACAAAATAGAGGATAGCTATGCTAGAGATGCCAGTCTTAAAGACTACCTCATGTTGTGCCACAAAGGAAATGCTGAAATGATACTGTGTCCCAGATGCAGCATCATCTGCAACCAGAGAATTGCTGCAGACTTCGAGAGAAAACAAAGGGCTCGAACTGGTATCAACTGGCGCCGAGACAACCAGTTATTCAGATGTTACCCTAGAGCTGGAGAGAGTTTATTGGAGTTTTTAGTTCGCTGTCACAAAGGGGCAACCAAGTGCCTAATATGCCCAAGGTGTTCTGCAGCGTATGATCAGAATATGGCTGGAGTTTTCGAAACCATTCCTTTTGCCCCATGCTGGAACCACAAAGAAGCGGGTCAGATGAGTTAACATTTCGAGGGTAACCACACTCAACGAAAGCCTGACAGCCCCTATCCTAAAGGTGCTCGAAGGGTGACGTTCAAAATCCTCCAAGTACCAGCACAAATGGGTCGCAAGTCGAGCTAACAAGGGGAAGGATAAATGGAGAAGCAATCAACAAAACGCACGTCACGCCATGACATGTAGAAGGCAATTCAACACTTCAAAGAGGGAAGAATTGAGACTAGATAATTACAAAGGCAAAAACCCCATGTCAAGATCACAATGGCGAAGGCAACCGAGAATTCGAAAGGCTGAAAGGGAAGCTATGGAAGATAAAGGAGCAACTTCGATCAGCAACAAAGAAGTGTCAAGCACAAACAAACCAACAAATAATCAACCCGAGGATAAACCCCGCTAGTAGGAGACTCTTCTAAAACACAACAAGATGAATCAAGGAGTACACCCATGTCCGTAAGAAGACGAGGATATGCCGATGACAACTTCGAATCGTAGGGGAGTCTTCACTTAACATTAATTGCAACGTGGTATCTCAGATACCTGTGAGCTTGGACAAGAAACCAAATCAAGAGCATGAGGAGGATGATACCATAGATGTGATGAAGCACGCATCAAGATGCTACTACATGATGGATAACAGCGGTCGAAGAGCGAATCGCTCTTCGAACACCAAGAGCCAGCTATGAAGAATCATCTGAAGCCATTGTTCATTCGAGCAAAGGTTGGTGCCCATGGCGTGAATAAAGTCTTGGTGGATGGAGGCGCTGCAGTCAATTTAATGATCCACTTCATGTCAAGAAGTTAGGAATACAAGATGGTGATATCAAACCACACAGCATGGTGCTATCCAATTATGAAGGAAAGGTAGACCAGACTCTGGGGGTAGTTCAAGTGGATTTGACGGTAGGATCAAGTTGCAGGCCCACCATGTTCATGATGATTGAAGCCAAGGCCAACTATAACTTGCTGCTGGGAAGAGAATGGATCCATGGCGTAGGAGCAGTTCCTTCATCAATGCATCAGAGGTTGGTTTTATGGAGAGAAGATGGGATTGTGGAGAATATCAAGGGACCGAGTTATTTTATGACAAGTTAACTTAGTCAATAAAAGGAATTATGACAAGTACCTAGCCAGAATAGCCCCTTGTACCCCAAGTGACGAAATAAACGAAACCAGGAATGCACACTATTATATGACCCTTCGCCATGATGGCATGTATTGGGATAGGAAGATAATTAAAGGAGACGAAGGAGTCGAAGGCACTTCGCAAAGACGGCTAGCAGGCTGGGAGTTCGACAACCTTGCTTATGACTGAGTCCTCCTTCTTCGAAAGGATTTCGGCCTATATGGCTTAGAACGAATGGAAAAAGGCCTCAGAGGCTGAAATAGATAATATGGATGAAGTAAACGAAATAGAGGGGAATGGCTCGGAAGACTCACCCTTTGAAGAACACGAATAGATCAAAGGCTAGATGCCATCTATGATAAAGAACCCTAGGCTTGAGAAGGACCCCACAAACTCAAAGCAAAATGTTAGCACAGGATCCACTCGAAGAGGTAAATTTGGGGGATGACAATACAAAAAGAATAACTTACATAAGCGCAAAACTCAACCCAAGCTTCAAGCAAGAGGTAGTCGAAATTCTCAAGAGAAACAAAGATTGCTTCGCATGGGATTATGATGAAATGCCTGGTTTGAAGAGAGAGTTAGTGGAGCATGACTTCCAATTAAGGATGGCAAGAAGCCCATCAAACAAACTCCCGTAAGATTCGCTCTAGCTCTCACAAAGATTAAAGTCGAGGTTGAAAGGTTGTCTACCGCAAATTCATCAGAACCACAAGGTATGTTGAATGGTTAGCAAATATAGTACCTATTATTAAGAAAAATGGCTCTCTGAGAATTTGCATAGATTTTAGGGATTTAAATACTGCTACCCCTAAAGACGAATATTCCATGCCTGTGGCGTAAATGTTAATAGACTCGCAGGATTCAATACCTAAGTATGCTAGATGGGTACTGGTATAATCGATTTTTATTGTGAAGAAGATGTTGCTAAGACAAGATTTCGCTGCCTCAGAGCCTTAGGCACCTACGAATGGGTAGTGATGCCTTTGGTTTAAAAATGTGGGCAACTTACCAAAGAGCAATGAATTCAATTTTCCATGATTTTATTGAGACATTTATGCGTGTGTATATTGATGATATAGTCATCAAATCCATATCCGCAAACCCATTTGCATCATTTGAGCCAATCGCTCGAAAGAATGAGAAAACATGGCTTAAAATGAACCCTTAAATGTGCATTTTTGTGCAGGCGGAGATTTCCTTGGCTTTGTGGTTCATAAGAAAGGAATCGAGATCAACCAAAATAAGACCAAAGCCATTATGGAGACGAAAGCACCTACATCGAAAAGGAGCTGCAATCTTTGTTAGAAAGATTAACTTTCTAAGAAGATTCATTTCAATCTAAGTGGAAGAACCCAAGCTTCCACTACTACGCTTAAATCAAGGCCAAGCCTTCGAGTGACGAAGCACATCGAGGCATTCGACAAGATAAAAGATATCTCTCACCTCCTATCTTGTCTCCACCTTCATGGGAAAGCCCGTGAGACATTTCTACCAAGTTAGTATAGGTAGTATGTTAGCACAAGAAGATAGCAATGACATTGAAAGAGCCATATACTATTTAAGTAGGGTATTGAATGATGCAGAAACCAGATATAGCAATATAGAAAAGCTATGTCTTTGTTTATACTTTTCTTGTATGAAGCTTAAGTATTATATAAAGCCTGTTGATGTTTATGTTTCATCTCATTTCGATGTTATCAAACACATGCTGAAACCAATAATGCATAGCGTAGTTGGTAAATGGGCTTTAGCCCTAATCGAATATTCTTTGACTTTCATGCCTTTAAGAGTCGGAAAGGTCAAGTAATTCGATTTCATTGTGGACCATTCATCGTCGAAACGGGTCATGGGTTACGTTGAAATGCAACCGTGGAAATTATACTTTGATGGTTCACCCATAAGGAGGGTAGTGGTGTTGGAGTTCTTATAATTTCTCCTCAAGGAATTCCAACAAAATTCAAGTATAAGTTAGATGGTCCTCGCTGTTCTAACAACGGTCGAGTACTAAGCGCTATTGTTGGACTTGAAGCTTTGTTGAACTGGGGCAACTAGAGTCGAAATTAAAGGTGATTCTGAATTAGTGGTCAAGCAAATAACAAAGGATTATAAATGCATAAAGGAAAATCTGATGACATACTTGATCATGCATAAATTCCTTAGCCGAGATACAAGGCAGGAAGGAAGAAATAACAATGGATAGGACTCGAGTCATAAGTAGATCCTGACCGAGGTGGATCCGGGTTTGGTGTAGGAGGTCGGCGAATCCCGAGCTAGGGCTCTGATAGTGTCCCGGTTGATCTCGGATGGTAGGCGTTACGAGTTGAAGGAGTAAAGGGTACGTTGAGCCATTATTGGAACGTTACAGAGGAGGTCATCAATTCCTGAAACGGTTGATTCCTTCATCTCCAAGCTACAGTTAATATGCAAGAACGGTTGAGGAAGGTGGAAAGGGACTCACAGAGTCACTCAGATAAATAGGGCTCTCGCCAGTGGGATAAGCAAGACGATCATTAGCTTGGAACTTGAGTTACGACACTTGAGCTTCAAAATCCTTAAAATATCTTAACGAGGTTTTTCCTACAAGAACATTGGCGTCCACCGTGGGGCCTCGGTGAAATCAATCCCAGGCCGCACACACACGTAAACGCATACTAGTCACAATGTCTCAAACTCCGCCACCAACGGATCCTCCGGATCTAACCCAGTTGCTGGCCATGATCGATGACCTACGCCAGCATAATGAAACTCTACAAGACAACGTTCAAGCTCTTCAGCTGAAGAGTTTGGACGACGCAGAGGATCAGGAATTAGAACCGCTGGAGCCACAGCCCTTGTCCCAGGCAATCTGGGAGGATGCCGTTCCAGATAACTTCAAACCCCCTGTACTGGCATCGTATGATGGCAAGACAGATCCTCAGGAACACATCATTGCGGTCAACAACACAATGGCGCTTATTGGGGCAACCGGCTCCGTTAAGTGCAAGCTAATGGCTGGTACCTTTAGAGAATCGGCCTTGCGCTGGTATATGGGGCTGCCCCGGTTGTCTGTGGTGAGCTACCAAGACTTCAACCGGAAAATCATTCAACAGTTCTCGGCCAATCGACATCGCAAGGTGGCCAACACCTCCCTTTTCAACGTGAAGCAACGTCCCTCCGAGTCACTCCGGGACTTCATGGATAGGTTCAACGAAGAAACCATCAAAGTCTCGCACCCCAATCAGGAGATATTCGTGGCGATTCCAAGATGGCCTCAAGGCCGGCCACCAACAGTCTTTAGCCCAAAAGCCACCAAAAGCATGGACGAGATCATTACCCGCCGAAAAGCATGTGGAGGAGAAGAAAGCAACATGAAGAAGCGCTGGGACTCTAAGGAGGGGGGGCGGACGAACGCCCGCCACGAGATGTTGCCACCACTCGTGAGCGAGCCCGGGACAGGCGGCCGCAGTCACGCCCGCGGTCGGCTTTAGGCCCCAGGGAGACGTTCACACCTCTTACCACCAGAAGAGAAGACATCCTCCGCGACATTAATCATTTGAAACTACTTACTCCCCCTTACAGCAGTAAGTGGACGGTTAATACAGTCCTGGGGAGTGACCCGGGAGCATGGTGCGAGTTTCATCGTCTGAAGGGGCATATCACAGAGTCCTGCATACAGTTACGGAGGGAGATCGAAAAGCTAGTGCAGAGAGGCAAGCTGTCGACATACGTAAAGGAAGATCCGGACGGACCAGTAAGCGCGACTCGTCCCCGAGGAGGGACTCGGCCTCCGATTCCCGGTCCAAGAAGAAGGGTAAGGCTGTGGAAGAAGTGAAAGAGGCGATCAACCCAACACTCTCAACACTATCTCGTGGGGCTTATGGAGGCGGCCCACTAGTTCATCCAGGACATGGCCCGAAGGTGTTATAAGGATAGTCTAAAGGCCAAGAAGAAGTCGGGACCATCAAAAGCCTCTCCGAAACATGAAGTCGGTATGGTCGATATCGATCCTAGAGAGGGGTCAAGCGAAGACGGACTCACCCCTCAGGAGGAGGTCAAGGACATCCAAATCGGCCACCCCGCAGTCACATTTGGGCACCAATCGACGGAGGAGGAGTCCGAGATAACCCTGTGTTAAGGCGAATTTAGACCTTTCGCTTGAAACCGTCGGATATGCCCGGCATCGACCCGGAGATCATGTGTCATCATTTATCTATAGATCCTGGGGTCAAGCCGGTGTCGCAGAGGAAGCGGAATATGGGGGAAGAAAGGGGACAGGCTATCTCAGAAGAAGTAGGAAAGTTGTTAAAGGCCGTTAATGAGGTGCAACCGACTTGGCTATCCAACGTGGTTACGGTAAAGAAGAAGAATGGTAAGTGGAGAATGTGTGTAGACTTCACTGACCTGAACAAGGCGTGCCCAAAGGATCCCTACCCCCTTCCTCACATCGACCGGTTGATCGATAGTTCCTCCGGGTTTCGCCTCCTAAGTTTTTTGGACGCGTATTTCGGGTACAACCAAATCCGTATGAACCCGGCTGATGCATCAAAGACTGCCTTCATGACGGAGCGGAAGAATTTTTATTATAGGGTCATGCCCTTTGGATTGAAAAATGCCGGCGCCACCTACCAGAGACTGATGGACATGGTGTTTGCACCTCAGATAGGTCGGAATATTGAGGTGTATGTAGACGACATGGTGATCAAAACCACATCAGGAGTAGATCATGTGACAGACATTAGAGAGACCTTCGCGGCGGTACGGAAGTTCAATATGCGCCTAAACCCGGACAAGTGTACGTTCGGGGTGAAAGCCGAAAAGTTCCTGGGTTTCATGCTTACAAATCGTGGTATCGAGGCCAACTCGGATAAGTGCGATCATGCGAAGTCCGACCTCAAGACGAAGTTCAGAGCCTAACTTGGCCGCTATCTCGCTCTTATCTTGTGCAGTGACAAGTCCATTCATTTCTTCTGCAATCAAGAAGAGAGCTCATTGAATGGACTAAGCGTGAAGAAGCATTCAACTGCTTAAAGCAACTATTGTCAGTTGACACTATACTTGGCAGTAACAGATGGGGCAATCAGCTCCGTACTGGTCCAAGACACGGAAGAGGGGGAGCGTCCGGTTTACTTTGTAAGCAAGGTGTTAAAAGGAGCGTGTCGATATCGTAAGATTGAGAAATTAGCATCGGCACTCGTGGACGATCGGGCGAAAACTCGACATCCTTGGGCATCCCGCCCAGTGAAGACCAATTCTCCATTGAAAAAGTGTTCAAGAAACCCGATTGGCCAAGGATGGTGTCCCGGCCGTGGAATTATCGTATTTAGATCGGGCCACCGCTGATCAAGATCAAGTCTCAGTCCCTGGCCGACTTCATGGTGGAACTTACTTCCTCACCGGGAGAGGTCCCTAGTCAACAGTGGATTCTGCCAGTGGATGGCTCCTCTAACCTTAAAGGCGCAAGGTGGTTTTGGGGCGTGGGAATGGTGCTAGAATATTCTTGCGCTGGGTTTCGCAAGTAACAATCGTGAATACGAAGCTCGCTGGCTGGTCCGAGGCTAGCTTTGAAGTCGGGTAACTCACCTACCGGTTCGCACCGACTCTCGCTGGTGGTCAAGGGTGGACGGATCGCTTTGCATAAAGGACCCTACTTTGGCAAAGTATTTACAACAAGTTCTTCTGCTGAGTCGTCGGTTTGATGTCTTCGAAATATGTCATGTAGCCTGGGAAGAAAATACCCGAGCTGATCTCTTGTCCCGCTATCGGTTCTATGATTCTGGGTAAACAAGTCGGTTATACGAGAAGTGCTTCCCGTGCCCAGCATTGAAAAAGGGGAGTCATTCGCTATTCATGAAGAGGATAATGGGTGGATGAGTCCGATCATCTGTTATCTACAATAGGATACGTTACCCGAGGATGGAGAGAAAGCTAAACGAATCAAGAAGATCTCATCAAGGTTTGTGGTGGAATCGGGGAAGCTATACCTACGGACGCAGCCCTATGCATGTGTGGCGTAAAAGGATATGTTAATGGTGGTGAAAGAAGTTCATGAGGGGTCATGGAATCATGGAGGGGAAGAGCTCAGGTCGGATCTTAAGGGCGTATTATCGCCTACTCTAACAAAGGACTGTCTAGAATATGTGGCACAATGCTCAAGGTGTCAAACTTTCGCTCCGGCTATTCATACTCCGTCCGAATTCTTGCACACCGTCCTGGCTCCGTGGCCTTTTATCGCAATGACATCTGGGGCCGTTTCAGGGCTCCGGATTGAAGTTCCTGATTGTGGCTGTGGACTATTTTACTAAGTGGGTAGAAGCAGAGGCAGTGTCGCGGATCTCGGCGGATCGGGTTCGGTGTTTTTATTGGAGGAATATCATTTGCCGATTTGGTTTGCCTCGGGTCATAGTCTCATACAACGGAGCCCAATTTGCGAGTCCCTCGGTGGTGGAATTCTGCAAGGATCTCGGAATTCAAAACAAGTTTATATCTGTAGAACACCCGCAAGCAAATGGAAGTTTAGTCGGCTAACAAGGTCATCTTGAACGCCATAAAGAAGAAGCTGGATTCAGCCAAGGGGTTGTGGGCACAGTATCTACATGAAGTTTTGTGGGCATACCATACCACAATCCACTCCACAACTCAAGAGACTCCCTTCAGGATGGTCTTTGGAGCTGATGCCATGATACCGGTGGAGGTAGTTTTGCCCTCCTGGCGTCGGGAGAATTTTGAAGAAGATTCCAATAGACAGGCTTTGGAGGAGGAGGCAGATCTGTTGGATGAGATAAGGGACACGGCCCATATCAGGGAAATGGCGGCGAAACAGAGAATGACTAGACGTTTCAACTTACGGGTGAGACAGTGGGTTCAAGGTCGAGACTTGGTGTTAAAAAGTGACCGGTCCTACCAAGAAGGGTGTTAGATCCCAATTGGGAGGACCGCCGTGGTCTCGGAGGAGTTACAAAACGGAGCCTACAAGCTGGAGACATTAGATGGATCGGAGCTGCCGAGGACATGGAACATTGCAAATCTTAAATTTTATTTTAGTTAAACATATTTATGTAAAAATAATTGGTGCACTCTTTTCCCTAGGCAAGGGCCGTGGTTTTTAATGAGGCATCTATATAATGAAATTGTATTGCAAGATCCGATCCGAGAAGGCATATGGCGACGCATCACGAGCTCGGCCTAGGATCGCCTCTCACCACGGAAAGGCTCGCTTCCATTGGAAACAATCCCCGTCAACCTCTAAGAGGCTCAACCCTCCTCGTCAACCTCGGAAGAGGCTCAACCCTCCGGTCAACCCCTAAGAGGCTCAACCCTCCGTCAACCTCGCAAGAGGCTCGAACCTCCGTCAACCTCGGTTGAGGCTCAACCTCAAAGGCCTGCTTTACGCGAACGACCTTCTGGTTAGCCTCGGTTGGGCTCTACATCCATCTCGGATTATTCCTATAGAGGCTCTGATCCTCAAAAACGAAGTTTTATTAGAATTGTGAACAGTTGTTATCTGGTTATCTCAAGCCTTTAAGATCGTCACGCACCTTACTTGGGGGTGGTAATGCTACATAAAAGTTCACAATTGTATGCGCAATAGGTATTCTGGAGCATAGAAATCGACGTGTTAACATAGCACTGAAGTCGATATAAAACATCAAAAGCGCAATTAAAATGGCCCGGTAGGGCGAATATTCAGATTACAAAATGCATCCACCAAAAGGGATGACTAACTTCAGAAGTGTTCAAACATAAACAGAAAATGATAACTAGAAAGAAAATTCAAGGGTTGGGGGTGGCATCCGCTGGCGCTTTCTTCGCCATCGTGGTGTCACCGCTTCTTCGCCGCCTCTACCAGTTTTCCATCCACAATGGTCTTGAAGAAATCAACTTCCGAGATGTCTATATCGGGATACAAACAGGCGACCTGAGCCTTGGCTCGGTCGAAGGCCAAATCCCCGGCATCCATCACGTCCATTTGGGACTTCTTCAAAGCGACTTTTAGCTCGAGCAGGACTTCTCGGAATCTTGAAGCTTAATGATATCTCGAGGTCAAGTCTTGGCTGGAGAGTTCTTCCTCTAAAGCCTTTATCCGGCCGTCCGCCACCGAATTCTTGTTCTCAAGATCGGTGATGCTATCGGCAGCTTCCAGGAGTTTGTTCTTCAGCACATTGTTGGCATTATAAAGAAACTCTTCATTGTCGCCCGCCTCTGACCTCCGACTCCACTCGGTCTTCTTTCTCTCAATCACCATACTCAAACAAGCTCCGAGTAAGCACGACACACCTCATCGACACGAGCTCGCTTGTTTGGTGAGTGCAGTGAACCAAGGGTGCCGCTTGTTCACGGTGGTGGCGTTGAGGTGATCATAGAGAAATTTGAGGCCATCAAAGTCAGCAGACCAGAATTGATTTTCTGCGGAAGCTTGGCCGGAGGGCCTCCTTCAAGAATGGGAGACACCAAATCGGCCGAGTTGTTCTCATTCCCATAATAGTCTTCGCTTGGGATAGGCTCTCTGGTTCAGTTCGCAGGACGCTTCAATGGGGAAGCGGTAACAACGATAACCTCTTGAGTGTTGTCTTTAACCGGAGCGTTCTTCTTCTTCTTCTGAACACGCACCTCTAGCCCGGCCAGATTGGACTTGGTCTCGGAGGGACCCCCATCGCATCCAAGGCGAGCTGCCATCAATTTCCTCCGCCCTTCACGAGAGATCACCATTTTGTCTGCAAAAGGTAAACAAAGGAAAGAGGTTAAACATGCAAATAGAAGACGACAGGATAAAGCTAGTTTTGAAAAAACTTACCTAGGAAGTCGGAGACTTCCTCTGGAGAGAAAGCCAGTAACTCCTTGACCCGGATCGGCCTGAAGGAGTCTAGTACTTCCAAAGAAAGGGTCTCGGAAGCACTCAGGCTATCATAATCAAAACCGGAGATGGGGAGTGGGTCACAAGTCCAGTATATAGGGAATCGGTGGTGCCCATCGGCACCATAAATAACTTGGGGACACCGAGACCCACATCTTACTCGGACAAAGCGCTCCTTATAGCCCTTGAAGTTTGAAGTGTAGGCTTGGAGGAAGCTTCTTTTTGGGATGCCGATGGCAACCAACCCGATTTCAAAGACTTTATTTCGAAAAAAGAAAAGAACAGGCCAACGGTGGGGGATATTGACAGGGCCCGACAGATTACTTCAAATGCCTTGATAAAGCCCCAGCTATTGGGACGGAGTTGGGAAGGAGCAACGTTAATAGTTCGGAGAATATCAGTCTCAAAGTCGGAAAAAGGAAATTGGATTCCAAATTCCTCAATAACCTAGTAGAAATAAAACCATTTAATCAACCCCTTGGTCGAATCATGCAAACGCCTCCCGGATTCACAGGACTCAAGGATCACGTCATCTTCGTTCCCAGACGAGATGCTCCGAGAGAGCGAAGGGTAGCAATCTTGTATCTCGATTGCTTTGTTTGAAGCCTATGGCTTCCTTTGATTAATGGTTGGTTTCCATTATCACCCACCGAACTCAAGAGTCGTGGTCGAATCACCGCCAAGTAAAACTTTGCAAACCCGTCGTAACCCTTTTAAGTTCGCCATCTCTAAGCATCACTCATCTCACGATGCATTCCTCAAATAGAGTTCTGCTCCTCATCTCCTAAGTGGATTTTGCGACCAAAATCGTCGCATTCCCTAATAATGACCATGGTTCGATTAAAATAAAATAATGTGAAAGAGAAAAGAAGGTACCTGAGTAGATGATTGACTGTGAAAGGGGTTTTTGAAGCAATTAAAACGGCAAGAGCGCAGTAGGGTTTGTGGAAATATGAAGGGAGGATTTCTTGGAGAGCGATTAAATGCAATATAAGGAAAAGGAGGGAAAGAAGGCGTAAAATCAGCAATTCCCTATTTATAGGGTAATCATCATGGGTACTAGTGACCGTTGGGCTGGAGTCACGTGGGTCACGTGAAAATAGCCGGGATAGGACTCGGAGTCATAGGCGAGATCCTTGACCGAGGTGGATCCCGGGTTTGGTGTAGGAGGTCGGCGTAATCCCGAGCTAGGGCTCGGATAGGTGTCCGGGGTTGGATCTCGGGATGGTAGGCGTTACGAATTGAAGGAGTAAAGGGTACGTTGAGCCATTATTGGAACGTTACAGAGGAGGTCATCAATTCCTGAAACGGTTGATTCCTTCATCTCCAAGCTACAGTTAATGTGCAAGAACGGTTGAGGAAGGTGGAAAGGGACTCACAGAGTCACTCAGATAAATAGGGCTCCCGCCAGCGGGATAAGCAAGACGATCATTAGCTTGGAACTTGAGTTACGACACTTGAGCTTCCAAATCCCTAAAATATCTTAACGAGGTTTTTCCTGCAAGAACAATACTTTGTCATAGTTAACAGGCTACTCAAAAAATTCGAATACATGGATATTCAACATATACCAAGAATAGAAAATCAAGAAGCAAATGACCTAGCACAGTTGGCTTCAGGATATAAAGTTTCTGCCAAAAACTTTGAGGATTTGGTCGAAATAAGAGGTAGGGTTATGGCTACTAGACTCATACCATCAAATTTAGAAAATATAAAATTAGGTTGGCTGATAAATGTGGATTCAAGTGCTAGCCATAGACACCTTGTCAGATACAGATTGGCGAAGCCCACTGGTGAGTTATTTAGAAAATCCAACATTAAATGTTGATAGGAAAACAAAATATAGAGCATTATCATATGTCCTCATGGGAAATGAATTGTTCATAAAGACCCAAGAAGGCGTGTTATTGAAATGCCTGGGAGAAAGTGAGGCATACTTAGCATTGTCAAGTCCACAATGGGCATGGGGCACATCAAGGTGCCATAAAATGAAATGGTTGTTATTTCGATATGGTATGTATTGGCTCAAAGATGCTCAAAGATTGTATAGATTTTTCTAAAGGGTGTGAAGAATGCCAGAAACATGCAGGGATTCAACATGCTCCTGCAAGTGAGTTACATTCGATCATTAAACCATGGCCCTTTAGAAGATGGGCATTAGACTTAATAGGAGAAATTAATCGCTTCGCCTAAAGGATGTAAATATATCTTGGTAGGAATAGACTATTTTACCAAGTGGATCAAGCAATACCATTAATAGTCACGATCAAAAGGCTATTATTGAGTTCATACAGAAATAAATTATCTATAGGTTCGGATTGCCAGAGAGCATAACCACAGATCAAGGTTCTGTGTTTACTGGTAGGAAGATGCAAGAATTTGCCCAAGAGATGGGGTTTAGATTACTAACATCAACACCATATTATGCTCAAGCAAACGGTCAGGTCGAAGCAGCCAATAAAGTGATAATAGGATTAATTAAGAAACATGTTGGTAAAAAGCCAAGGAACTGGCACAAGACTTTAGACCAAATACTATGGGCATGTAGAACATCTCCTAAAGAAGCTACTAACACCACGCCTTTCCAACTAACATTTGGTCATGATGCAGTTGTACCAGTAGAAATTCATCTACAATCAGTTCGAATTCAAAGACAAAACGAGATCCCATCTGCATTATATTGGGAGATGATGATGAATGAGTTAGTTGAGTTAGACGAAGTTAGATTGCATGCATTGGAAATCCTAATGAGACAAAAGGAAAGAGTAGCCAGGGAATATAACAAAAGGGTGAAAGGTAAAACATTCACTATTAATGACTTAGTCTGAAAGTCATATTGCCCATGGACAAGAAAATAAAGCATTAGGTAAATGGTCACCTCATGGGAAGGCCCTTTTCGAATAGTAAAAATATTTTCAAACAATGCATACGAAATCGAAGAGTTGAATGATGATAAACGAATCTTAAAGGTTAGTGGGAAATATCTAAAGAAATATAAGCCACGCCTGCAGGAGATTCGAATAATAGCAACGTAATCGAAACATAATAAAGGTATGCCAAAATGGTAATATAGATTGCCAAAATGGCATTGTTTGGGTATTACATACCAAAATCTAATCAATATTCCAAGCTAATTAAATAAACAGAAATTTAAAAATCGGCATTGTTCCTTAATCTATCAAAGGTACTTCGAAAGGACTCAAGCCTTTGCTGAGTGAAGCGCCTTGCTCCTTCCAGAGTAGCAACTTCAACTTTAAGTTGCTCAGCTGCTTCCATTTCGGCAAGTCCTTTGTTGAGAAGTTCTTCGAACTGAGTGCCAGCAGTATTGGTGTCATATGCCAATTGTTGTTGTTGGGCCTCCTTAACGTTTTGTTGGAGCTCTTGAATTTGCTTTTCCCAGAGAAGAATAGACCGAGCTCGAGTTTCATAGTCAGTCTTGGCTTGCTTTATGTGCATGGCTTGATCTTCAGCTTCCTTAGAGAGCTTCGAAGCATGCTCATAAGCGGAATCCATGGCCGTTCGTTTCACTTGGACCTTCATATACCCAATGGGGTCATTTCGTCTTAAGAGGGCTAACTCCTCTTCAGTCATTTGAGATTGAGAAGACTCAGGAAGTTCCAAGCGCAAGGGAGTTACATCCATGTCAACCTCCATAGGTTCGTTAGTCTGGAAACCATCACCTTCACCTTGGTCTTGCTCATTTTCTTCTTCATCACCAACCAGATCCACCACTTCGATATCATTGTTTTGCTGCTATGAGCATCAGACTCTGTTCCATCGCTCGAACCGCCTTGGGCTTCTTCTTCCTCTCCTTCTTCCTCAGATCCTTCCTCACCAGATTCTCCGCTCTCTTGAGATGAACTAGCCTTTTCCTCTTCAGCATGAGTAACTTTTTGGCTCTCTTGAGGGATTTCGAGAGGAGACTTTGGAAGACAGGTTTCTGGAAGAACCTCTGCAGATTCATGAGGCATTGCTTTGTGTGTTTCCTTTAGAGGAGGAGAAGTGCTGTGGTCATCTTGCTGCTCTGGAGCGCCAGCCGGAGCCGCCATGTTGGAGGAACCTTTGTTTTGCACCAGGTTACTAGAGTCCCCATGAGGAGAAGAGTTGATTGAGCAGCAATGGAGGAGTCAAATGGTTGGATTCTGATTCGAATTGTCCTACAGAGACAAAGAAAGATTAAAAGCATGCACCAAGGTACGAATAACTATTTTATTAAGAATTCGAATTCAATTTACCTTTGGATTATCGGAGGAAAGATTACTGTCTATATGTTCCAACATTACGTTGGAGGTCGAAGGTGGATTTTGGATTTTGTTAAGGGAGCAACATCTTTGGAATCGAGTCCGAAATGCCGCTTGGTTCAAGGTCCTTGGGAACATCTTTCTTCCGCTTCTTCGAAGCTATTGGTGAATTTTCCCAACCTTGGGATTCTTCCTGGTACTTGTTTTCCCTTCTTCGAGTGGTTGGTGGAAGCTTGTTAGTCCGAAAAGGTATAAACCCGAGTTAGATCTCGAATCACAAACTTCGCTTATTCAAACATCGGGTGATTGATTACCTTGGGAGTTGGAGCATTTGTTATTGTTGGTTTTGTTGTTGTTGGTATGAATAGAGGCACATCATCATTGGTTTCGATGGTTTGTTGGGAGGAACTTCCTTCTTTAGATTTCAAGCTACGGTTTATCCCGATGGCTGAAAATCGAAACAATTAAAGTAAATGTTAAAATGAAGAAAGTAAGAAACATTTGGGAGTTTCCCAAGCATTCGTGACTTGCCTTGATTAGATATAATCGACATGGCGTAAAGGTCATAGCGAAGATGTCCTGGAAATTATGGAGCCAATGACGAGCCCATGTCATGCCTCGATGGCTTTAGTTTCTTTTGAGATTTGTATTTGAACATCTCTTTGCAAGTCAACCACCAACGGTATGGAGGAAACCAAGCCGAGCCGCATGAGGTAGGTAATCTAGGAAATTTAGGTGGATGCATTTCGAAAGCCAACCTATACCTATCCTCGTGTGACAACCTCAAGGAAGTTTGAACTTAGAAACTTTTTCTTTAAATTTTTCCTTCAAGGTTTTGACGATATACAAGTGGTTTCCAAGCGTAGGGTCATAAGTAGTTTCGAAATAATTTTGAAAAGCCTTAATCTTTTGGGCGTGAGTGAACATACCTTTCTTTGTGTGTACCTACACATCGAACGCATCAGTTAGTTTCTTTTAAATGGTGAGGGTATCGAACATATAAGATTGGTAGAACTTAGTCCACCATTCCAGAAAACCCTTCGCTGTAAAATAGGTTGGTTCAAAAGGAATTAATTCAAACTAAGCGAAGTCTTGGTATTGCTCTTGTTGGCTTTCTTGCTTTAAAGGTTCGACCGTAGTGATGGCACTCGTGGAAAAGGGGTTCAGGGATTAACTGACATAAACCAAATTGTCTGGAAACAAAGTTATGTTGATAGGCAAAAAGGAAGATTTGGTTCTTCGAAGGAGTGATTCGTGAGGAGATTAAACTAGTGAGTAAAAAGGCTTTCCAAATGTCTTGAATCTCTTCGCTTTTAACAGCCTCCGAAAGAGACATGGTGAACCATGATGGTCCATGAGTCCTTGAAGCGAAGGGTGCCATGGTTTCTTCAAATTTATGTCTCTTCGAGAAAAGCATGATGTACTGTGAGAAGAGGACTTTGAAGTCAGCTTTATCATCATTTGGAGTAAGTTTTCTCAGCCTTGTACCTTCAATAATTCGATCCGCTATCTCTGGATCTTGTTCAACAATGGTGTCAGCAGTGGATAATGAGGATTCAAACATGGCATTAAGCCATAATTAGAGTAACCAGAAGGGGCCAGCTAGAAGGATGTTTTTGGGAGTGTTGGATTTTAAACTCAAACAATTGATCTCAAACCTTCATAAAGATCAACCAATAACACTCAAACATACCTCCTATTCTCATGAAAGTCCCTAGCTAAAGGGATAAACCCATCAAGCACTGTAAGGACTCGCTACAAAACACGATCTTGATAACCACAAAGTGAGAAAGGCAATATGTTCCACATCCGACACACTATCTCCTTCAAAGGTGGTAATGGTTAATGAACTTAGAGAAACCGCCAATTTGACATCAAGTCAATGATACTAGAGTGTTCTTCTCAGACGAATGTAAGTCTCTCCCATCGTGACAAACCAAGAATGGTCGCTATATCGAAAAATGTGGGTGTTATCATTCCTCCGTGGAGGTGAAAGGTATTGAGGTGCTGTCCCGTAAATATAAGGATGCAAATAACAATGGATGACTATAGGTAAAGCCTGGCTTCGATAACTTAATCAAGTTATAGATTCCTAATTCCTCCCATTGCTGGGATTTCTTAGCTTCTACCTTAGTAAGCCGCCGTAAGCTATGTCGAGGTAAGGTGATCGTAATGGTTTAAAGTTGCTTTTAATGTAATCCAAGACAAAGAGATCTTTTGGGGAACGTTTGGGGTTTCTATGGCTTTCAAATGTAAGATTCACTTATATTCTCAGCTCCTATCCTAGGGATATCCATTTTATTAAACAAAGGTTTGAAGTTATAATAGACGGGAAAGATTTTTCTGGTATCTTTCAAGATTTCAAAGACTGTAAGAGGGCCCATTAGAGCAGACCTCTTTCCAGCAGCATTAGTTGGAATCAATACCTGAGAGGCGATAGCAGCCTCGCTCCTTGGTGATTGTTTGAGGGATAAGTACAGATTGACCTTGATGAGTACCGACCTTGCTTTCCATAATCGTTCCTATGTTCTTGTTTTTCTTCTTGGAAGTTTTCTTCATTTGGGATGATGTTGTTGAAGACATTGTTGAAGATTGTTGAAAGTTTTAGGGTTTTTTCAGCGAGAGTAGAAGAAGAAAAGTTTCAGAATGTGAAAAAAGAGTAAAAGACTAAGTTGATTAGTTTTTATAGTGAGGAAGTTAAAACACTCATCAACTGAGGCTAGGATACGTGGGGATCGTGGGTTGGATCCGAAGGAGGTGGCGAAAGTTAACATTGGTAATAAGCGTGATTAATGATAATCATTGTTTTGTAACCGCACCATGCTGTGATGACTGTTTTAAGACGGTTCGGAAGTCCAAGAAGCGTCTTGATTGATGTGGTGGAAGTCATATACAGTAAGTATCATGATTACTCAAAAGTCACATCAAAATCTTAGAACATGTTTAAAATAAGTATTTCGTAAGAGATTCGAAATACATATTTTAAAGGGGCATTTTGTTGGCTGAAGATTTTGATTTATGTGGTTCGAAGTGGAGTAATTTAGTTCGGAACGAAACAAGATTAGTGTTCGTCGGAATAAAGTGAATGTCACAGTTCGGAATGGAAGAAATGGTTCTTCGAATAGAGATATCAAAGCTCGAGCTTCAATGACTTATGAAGATACAATTAAATTGACATCGAAGTGGTCGCGAGGCTATGTCTCTGAAAGTTGTGAAATGAGTTCGAAGCGAAGATTGTCAAGGCATTTGAAATTCAAACGAAAGCGGGATATCAGGAATTCAAATATACATGCGCTGGAACGGTTCGAAGACGCGTGGAGGCTAGAGAGAAGCAAAGGCTCGCATGTTCGAACGTGGCGTAATCTTATAAGTCGACTGCTATGGTCAAGTAGTATAAATAGAAGTCTTAGTGTTAGGATTTCGTGTGTCATATCTATTGTACAAAATTTAGTAAACATTCAAAATACCACATGGCTAGGGAAATGAATGCTCGAACAATGTACGTATGATAACAGCAAACCTTTATAATTCAGTAAAACTCTTTATCTTTTCCAGTTTATCTTCCATTTTCGCATCAATGTCTTTTAAATACTTTTACATTCAGAGTCATTTATCTATTTCTTGCATTTAAATGCTTTTCTACTTTCGAATCCTTTACGTTTCAGAAACCTTTTACATTAACATTTCACATTCATGCTTTTACATTCATGTCTTTACATATTTTATGCTTTTATATTCATGTTTTTACATTAAAATCTTTACTTTCAAAGTCATTTACTTATTTCTGCATTTAAATATTTCTTTGCAAATCGAATCTTTACTCATTCAAACCAGTTTTGTATTTCTTTACTTGATCATGTCATTGAGTTCTTTAACATTGTAATCGAAGTGAATTGAACATCTATAAAACACTCTAAATACAAATCTTAACAATGAATACCAGTTTTGTTATTAGATTTATCCAAACGACCAATACCCCATAGGATCAATCTAGTCGATCCTGCAAGTTACCAGAGAGATTGAATAACAGTCATTAAGATTATTTAATAGTCTGGAGGACTAGCGGTTGTTTACCAGAAATCACTGTAAACAATACCGCTCTAGCTTTTTTTTTGACATGGATAGAAGTTTTATCTTATTGGGCTAGCATCCAACAATCTAAAGACTTCAAATTTTTTTAAAACATTAGGCTACCATCTAACGATTTAAACAAATTTCATCCAAGTTTATTATGAAAACTTCTTAAAAAAAACATCTCGACGTTGGATCGAGGTTTGAGAAGAAGACTCGACGTTGGATCGAGTTTTATTGAAAGTGCTTTAAATGCTTGGTGAATGGAGAAAGAATCTGGTTATGATCAAGGCGCGGGAGATAGAGGAGAAACGAAATAATTGCGAATATTTATGAAAGCATAGATAAATCGAGCAAATGAATTAAAAGCCCATACAAGGTGGCTAGCGCGAATGATAAGGCAATTCACAATTGTGTAGGTGCATGCGCGAAATAAATTTAATCAACTAATTAAACAAAATTTAATCGAGTAATTAGTTTAATAAAATTAATTAGATGGACTAATCAATTTTGAATAACCTAATTAGATAATTAAATAATGTTTAACTAATCAATTAAGGTCTCATTGTAAACCCAAGAGTAAGCGTGGTGTGTGCACAAATGTGTGGCGCCAGACGCCAAAGCTTTGTCAACTCAAGGTTAAAAATGGCTCGCACGAGTATTAGTTATTTTGAAAATGGTTTTGTGCTTTGTGAATGAATAATTAAAATAAAGCGATAAAAATATTTACTAATTATTACATCATGTGGGGAATGGGGGTACAAATTTACAAATGGGATTGAATCAATAATTACAAGTCCTTATAAAATGTACAAATGAGAATAGAAACAATTCAATAATTAACAAAATAAAATATAAGAGACGAATAGCTAAAAGAAAATATTTTTGAGAATTTAAAAATATTGAAATAAAAATAAAAAAAAAGAATTTTTTATAAGAAAATAAATTTAATAAGATAAATTCTAAATCTAAGATATTATGTTCTTTTTATTTATTTTAAGACAAAGTTTTGAGTAAATAAAATAAAACTAAATCTATATTTTTTTTGTATCTTTGAAAATTATTTTGAGATCTAAAATATAGTATTTCTAGTATCAATCAACAAATGCATTACTATTTCTAAAAGAAACTTAACAACTAAATAGAATCCTTTTTGGTTCTTTTAAAATATATTATTTTGAAGATCTAAAATTTATTATTTCTAGTATCAATCAACAAATGCAATACCATTTCTAAAAAAAACTTAACAACTAAATAAAATCTTTTTTGTTCTTTTAAAATAAAGTTTTGAGTAAATAAAATAAGATTAGATCTATATCTTTTTTAGTTTAGAAACTAGAACAAAGAAAACTAACTAAGTATTATATATAAAAAATGAATGATATAATTAAAATAAAGTAAACGAGCAGGAGGGTGTATTAAACAAACCAAGAGTGATGTCAAGGAGTTTTAAAAAAACTGGCCAAGGTAAAAGCCCATCCGAAATTGTCATGAAGTTTATTTGCAAAAAAAAAAACAAACCCTAATCGACCTAAACAAGTCAGCTACTAACTTGGTTCACTAAATCAAAATTAATTATTAACTTAAATACTCAATTAAAGAAAAAAAATGGAAAAACTAGACACGATGCTTTCACTCTTCTCACACGATCTCTATCGCCGCTCACTCTCTCGATTTGATTCATCCATGGCCGCTCTATTGCTTCTTTCTCTCTCTCGCACTGCTCATCGGTCAAGAACAACACACCCTAAGCCCCAAATCCAAACCCCAAATCTCTTATGTTATGATTCTGATTACAAGCTACAACTGAAAAGTAAAGTTTAACATCACTAACGAAAAAGGGGGAAACAGGTACGATTTTGATTTCTTCTCCTTCTTCTTTCCCGAGTCGATTCGAGCGCTTCCGTGTTGTTCGATGTGATTCGCTGAAACTGCTTTTGTGGTTGTTGCTGGTTTGAGAGGTGGTTTGTGGATGTTGTATGGATGAGAATAGTTGTTATGAATGAGGTTTAGGTTGGGATAACGATGGGGTTGGAGTATGAGTATGGTATGGGTTGTCACGGTTTGGTTGTTGTTGTTGGAAGAATGGTCTTTCATGTTGGTTGAAGTTTTAAAGATCGCAACTGTGAGATAAGGATGAGAGGGAATCAAATTGTATAAGGTAGTGGAATTTGAAATGGTGAGTGGAATAGTGGAAGTGATTTTGTACAATCTGCAGGGTAGTGGAGAGGAGTGAACTTGAGGATAAGAACAAAGGGACAATTTGTACAATGCTAGCTGTGAATTTGTGGTTTTGTGGTAGTGGAATCAGTGAAATCGGGTAGTGGAATCATTGCTGAAAATTGTACAATTTGTTATGGTTTTGTTGTTTTGTGACTGATTTTATGTTTTGGTTTGAATTCTGCAGGTTGGACAAGAGAACGTACAGGAGCATGGAGACTCAAAACAATTTATTTATTTATTATTGCAAAGAAAATGTTTTAATAGTTTTTTTAATGATATGAGTTATTATAAAATAAAAAAAATGTACCTGGTGATGCTTGTAAAAAAAAGAAAAGAAAATTCTAAGATATGTCAATATACAATAGATAAAAAATGCTATAATTAAATTAAATGCATCTAAAATAATAACCAAATTATTTATTAAAAGAATATGAATTTAATTAAAATTGAAATAAAATAATTATTAAAAATGCAATTTCATTCGATTGTCTAAATACAACTAAAATGCAAATACAATTAAAATATCCTTTTTATTTTCTTTGTAACAATAACCATTAATAATCTCTTAAAATAAGGTAATAATAATAATAAAAAAAAAAAATACTATTTTAACAAAAATTGATTTTAATTTAGATCTTATTTTATTATTCTATTTAATTGAAATCATTTAATAACTTCTAATCACTAAAACGATTGAAATTAAGTATCATAATAAAAGTAGAATTAAAAGATACAAACAAAAAAAATTAGTTAATCTATTAAAAATAATGTAATTATGATAAAGCAGACTTTCATACTAAACTATGATTTATCTAAAAAATCTAAATTAATTGTTAATGAAATAAAAAATAGAAATTTTTTTTTTCAATGAGGAAAGATTTTAATTAATTCAAAGCTCTAATAAAAAAAATGCCAAAATCAAGCATGAAATAATCTATAAATTCAAACATAATTACTATTAAAAACAAAACATTGTTATTTAGAGAATAAAACAAAAATTCCTTTTAATTATTATTTCATTATTTAACTAATAGAAATTATTTAGTAAAACCTCACCAAATAATTAGAATTAATCAAATATTAAAAATAAAAATTAAAGTGAGAAAGGATGCAATTGCAATGAGTGAATGATTGTTCTTTTTAATATAAATACAATGCAAGTAGAAAAATAGCAGGGTAAAATTTGGGGTGCAACAGTTGCCCCTATTTAAATATGTTCAAGATGATATGAAGATGATCAAGCTTCATATTATCGCAGTGGGAGATAATTAAATATCAAAAACCCAAAATTTTGCCCTGTTGTGAATGCCATATTTTTTGACTTTTTTTTTTTAATGATTCATGATATGAGACAGACACTTTGGAAATATGGATATACTCAAAATTAGAAATTTGTGGTAGATTAACTGATACAACATGGAAGACAAAACACCCAATAATGGCTTTGGAAAAAAAAAGACTCGACGTCTAATAATGACTTTAGATGGAGGGACTCGACATCTAATAATGGCTTTAGATTGAGGGATTCGACATCTAATCATGGCTTTATATCGCGAAAGATCACAATATCCGATAATGGCTTTGGATGAAGTGAGAAAGATGTAACACCCAATAATGGCTTTGGATGAAAAAGACTCGACATCTAATAATGGCTTTAGATGGAGGGACTCGACATCTAATAATGGCTTTAGATGGAGAAAGATCACAATATCCAATATGGCTTTGGATGAAAAAGACTCGACATCTAATAATGGCTTTAGATGGAAGGACTCGACATCTAATAATGGCTTTAGATGGAGAAAGATCACAATATCCAATAATGGCTTTGAATAAAGTGAAAGAGATGTAACACCCAATAATGGCTTTGGATGAAAAAGAACTCGACATCTAATAATGGCTTTAGATGGAGAAAGATCACAATATCCAATAATGGCTTTGAATAAAGTGAAAGAGACATAACATCCAATAATGGCTTTGGATGAAAAAAGGCTCGACGTCTAATAATGGCTTTAGATGGAGAAAGATCACAATATCCAATAATGGCTTTGAATAAAGTGAGAAAGACGTAACACCCAATAATGGCTTTGGATGAAAAAAGACTCGACATCTAATAATGGCTTTAGATGAAGAAAGAAACAAGGCATCCAAGAATGGCACTAGAGTAAAAATAGACAGACATCCAGGAATGGCACTGGAGTGGAAATAGACGGACATCCAGGAATGGCACTGGAGCGAAATAGACGGACATCCAGGAATGGCACTGGAGTGGATATAGACAGACATCCAGGAATGACACTGGAGCGAAAATGGACCACGACATCCAATAATAGCTTTAGATGAAGGGTGAAACAAGGCATCCAGGAATGGCACTGGAGTAAAAATAGACAGACATCCAGGAATGGCACTGAGTGGAAATAGACACACATCCAGGAATGGCACTAGAGTAAAAATAGACAGACATCCAGGAATGGCACTGGAGTGGTGATAAATGCTACACTGGGGAACAAAACATCCAATGGTGTCGAATAAAATTGAGGTTTAAAATATCAAAGAAATAGTATTGGACGAAAAGAGATACAGACTGACAGACATCTGTTTTGGTAGATACCAAGTAAGTTGGATTTTGACTGCAAGGTAAGATATTGACTGCAACAAGACCTCAGGAAATGCAAATGAGGATAAAACACTCTTGCTATGCATGATATATGAATTTTGTGATGCATGATATATGAATGATCTATGCATGTAGTATGTAATGCAGACGTTCATGACAATGGAGATCGACTCTTTTGTGGAGGTAAGATGGGAACTCTGATTCCTTAACACGGAGAACACTGCCAACACTGCTTGGAGAGAAAATGTCTTGAGCAACACTTCTAACACACTTGTGAATTGTATTGAAATGATGATCCTTGAAGGAAGGACTGCAGCGCTGCTTGGGGATTGTCCCGGATTAGCTAATTGTTGAAGATAGATTGATAATGGCTTCAGTTCTTGAAAATAACTGAGAGAAAGGAGTGCCCCAGTATAAGTCTTGAAAAAAAACTTCTGATTAAAACAATTCTGAGAATGAACTGCATTAATCAACAACTCCTGAACTGATTCACAACAGGATCTGAAAGATACTTGCCCCTGATTAGGTTCACTGGCCAAGTTTCCTAACAGTTTGGACTTCCTTGATGAGGAAAGCTTATTTGCAAGCAAAAATTGTTTATTCAAACATGGTAAATTTAATGCAAAGATCATGCAAAAGTTTTGAAATAAAAATCATTTTTTGAAATGATGTAGTTGTTGTATAGAAAATGGATCACTGGTTAAAACACAGTGGTTTAAAAAAAGTTAAAAGTGAAAGAGAAGACAAAAGTATGGATATACCAAGACAATTGATTTGCAAAAGACCTTAGGAGTCATATTACACAACCTTGTTGTAGTATGCTTTCAAAAGAAACCTGGCTTCAATTAGGTCTTTTGAGGGTTGTAACGTGGTCCGGTGCACGGTTTATGAAACAAAGGATAAAGGCTCAAAAAATTATTTGTACCCAACCCAATCTTCATGATGTTCTTCAATCCTACGTTCAATTAACTCAGATTGTGCATTTTAAGATTCCAATAGATTTTGGATTGTACACCGATAGTGATAATGGCTCAAAACTTGATAGATATTCTTGAGATGGCAGTCACTTCTTTTTTGCAACATTTTGCTGTTTGGGGACTTTGGTCAACTCTTGTTTTGAATTTTGTCAACCCTAACTTTTTCCTGAACCGTTCCATTTAAGATTACGGTCAGCGGGATGCCCCAATTTGTTTTGCCTAAGTTGCCTTTTTAATTTTAACTTAGCGGCTTTTTCTTTTTGATATATTTCTTGGAAAGACAGAGGCTGCTTGACTTTCATGATTACGGGGAACCATCATCATCGCTTTGGAGTCGGATGACATCTTCGACACTTATTTGATTTGTGAAGGAAAGCTGATTGAATACAACCTCTATTGAAAGACGTCTTGAATGAATGCACATTCGAATTAACTGAGAACTACCCTGCCCCAGGTTAAAAATTGCAGGTTTTTTCGTATAGAAAGAAACTCCAACTTCTAGGCTCGAAGGGGTTGACAAAGGTTTAACTTCGTTATATCTTCAATGTTTAGGAATTGAAACAATGCCTGTACATCATCAACAAAGTTTTATTCGAAGGCATACCAACAAAAATTATGGGTATCTCGTTATTATCATCTTCCCTCAAATCTTTGCAAAAGCAATAGCTCGGTAAAGAAATTAAACAGGGAAAATATATATTTGAAAGCGATAAATGTAGATGATTTGAGTCAAAATAGTGCAATGCTCATTTCATTAAAATTAACATGGAATTACAAACAAAGATTTGAAAGCAACAGTTTAACATAAACAAAGGAAAATGCAAACAGAAAGAAACATGGCCTAATGACTAATCAGCTACAAGGATGAGTTGTCCTGTCTGAAACACTGGCTTTAGGAGGTGACTTGGGATATTCTGACCCGTCTTCAGCCACTTTTTCCTGGAAACGGATTATTGATAACATTTGGTGGAGGATCTCCAAAATTTATCTCCTTGCTTCTGACTAGCTCTTGAACCCTAGCCTTCAACAAGAAAGCGCTCCATATCGTGACCAGCTCCTCGATGGAACTCACAATGAAGATCACCCGAATCCGATCGAGAGGATCCGAGAAGTCGAGGCCTAGTTGTGATTAAACCTAGTTCAACCAAATGAGGATACAATTTTGTAAGTCATAGGAATAGGGTCAACCGACCCTATTCCTCATTACTTCTCGATTTTGCCCAACACTTGGCTGAGGAATTTGAATTGGTTGAGCCTTGACCGCAGGAATGACGACATCTACTTGTGGTTGATCATAGTATTGAGGCTCACGGCGAGGTCCTCCTCTTTCAATTCGATAGCATTAGTTTCACCATCTTTCTTCTTATGGAAGTTTCCAAAACATTTCTTGGCACCACTAGAGATTTCACCAATGATGCACACTTTTCCTCTCTTGATTCCCTCTTCTAGCCTTTGGCCATTAGTCACCAAATCGGAAGCGAGAGGACACACTACCAATCATTTTCTCCCAATAGAGAGGGACAAGGTATCCATAAACAAACCAAAGGAGCTCTTTCTCGATAGAGGTGGTTCAACTTGTGAGGCCAACACTCTCCAATGTTGAGCGACTCTTAAAAGATTCCATATCATTCTGAAACATGTTTTGCAATTGACGACGATCAGGAGCCATGTCAAGATTGTAGTGGTATTGTTTCATGAAAGCATTAATCAGATCCTGAAAGCATTGAATATGGTCTTTCTCAAGTCTCATATACCATTTCAATGAAGCTCCACTTAGGTTGTCCTGGAAACAGTGGATAAGAAGTTTGTCATTCCTCGTATAAGCAGACATTTTCTCAAGTACATCAAGAAAGACTTTTGGACAAGTGTGCCCCTTTTATTTCTCGAAATCAGGAGTCTTGAACTTGGGAGGCATAACCAGATCAGAAACAAGACACATGCTCTCTGCAGCAATACCAAAGACATTGTTGCCTTCCATAACTCTCATCCATCTTTCCAGAGTCTGATATTGCTCGCAGACTTCTTCAAGTTCATCAAAATCTTCTTGACTCACACTTCGGGGAGCGTCACTACGGTAATCAAAAGGAAAATTCCCATAAGTAGCTTGGCCAACAGGTTGATGCACAAAAGGTTGATAAGGTGCAGTATGCATGATCGGTTGATGCTTAGTGAAAACAGGAGCCTGGAAAACTGGTCGGGAAGACTCGCCAACCATTGGAGTAGTTGCAATAGGAGGAACGTAATTTCGGGGTAACCCAAATTCCGGCCAAGTAGTAACTAGCATCTGAGAAGATTGAGGATCAACAACAGCTGTTGAGACTTTAGAAATTATAGTCCTTTGAGGTTGTTCACCTCTGGCGATCAACACTTGCATCATTTCGGTAAGTCTAGTCATGCCTGACTTCAAATCATCAATTTCTGTTCGAACTTCTGCATTGTGTTGCTATTGGTATTCCATTCTTCTCTTGACGTTGGCTCTAGTTCCGTACTTGTGCAGAGGAATCAGCTCGACAATAAATCAACAACTGAGGATGGAGATAGACAAAATGAGTCTTTCGACGACTTGAATGTATGAAATATGCAGAATATGCAATGAAATGTAATGTTATTAATGCAAAAGATGTGATGAAATGCAATGTCACATACACAAATGGAATGCAACATAAGGATAGTATAGGTTCACAGAGACGTGAAATAGGGATGATACAAGTAATCAGAACAACTTATTCAGGTGGGATCCTATGATAGGATGGCTTTAAGTTTTCTACCCAAATTCCCCACAGGAAGGTTCTAAGGTTTTCTACTAAGTGTTTCTCGGAGTCTCTGATCCCCTTTTAACAAACACTATCATCACGCGAGAGGCCTACATGGCGATAATATTTGTAAAAGTATACCCCAAGAAACGGCTCTTAACGGGATACTCAAAATATTTTGAGTGGTCAGTCCAGGTTTGGATATCATAAACAAACTTAGAGTTATAGGTCATTTGTCTAGAAATTGAAGTCCTGCACTATCATGCGGGTCAACAACCTCCTTAAAACAAACAACTCTAATCCAGAGTCTTTGCTTCGATCCACAAGACATTGGAGTCAGGGGGACCTATGCTACGCAACCCCTCTATTCCTAAAAAGGTGACCTAGAAGCCTGGGTAGTGGGCTTATCTATGCATCAAAAATTCCATCAAGAATTCCCACACAATGGATATATAGATATGATAATAAATAAAGCATAGGGAATAAATGACTGAAACATAAATAAGAGATAAAATACAAAGAAGAAAGTAAAATAAAATGATAAACACACAACCACACAAAGAACTAAACTAGGGTTAACTCGCTTGAGAAACGTTCCCCAGTGAAGTTGTAACGCCCTATTTTAATTAATATTATATTATATTAATATTTTCGAATTACCGATCGATATTTATCTTGCGACGAGAATATTCATATTTATTAATATATCTATTAATTTATCTGGCGACGTTGTGTTCGGTCCGGGTTTTATTCCGTTCGGTTCGGTAAAATATTGTTCGGATCCGATATTTAATTTCCCAGAATTATTTTAATTGATTATGTTAATAAATTAGGAGTGTGAGGATTGTTTGGGAAGGATTGGGTTTACACCTTAGTTTATTAGTAAGGTTATCATAAAACCACTTTCCTCATTTTCTTTTCATCCAAACACTTTCCTTGTTTTTCTTCCATTCAAAAACGCCAAAGCCGAACAAGAGCAAGAGAGGAAGCTCGTAGAAACATAACTTATAAAAGCCATTTTCCTCATTTTCTTTCCTTTTCCAACATCATAAGCCAAACTTGGGAGCTTGAGAGAAAGAAAGGGTTTGGTGAGGGGAAGAGCAAGAGGAGAAGGAGAGGAAGAACATGAGCAAGCTTGAGGATGGGGTCTTGAAGAATCATCCAAGCTTGAGGATGGGGTCTTGAAGAATCATCCAAGCTTGAGGTAAGGGGTTTGATCTCTCTATCTCATATGGTTAGGGTTTGATGAATATATTTTGGATTTAGGGAAAAATTGATAGAAGGATTTATGAGTATTGGTTGGTTGATTGTAGAGATAACTTAGAAAAGGTTGGGTTAGGAGTATGAATTGTTGGTGTGTTAATTGCTAGGCTAGAAGAAGTAAGTTTCTAAAAATTGAAATGGAAGAAAAGAAAAATAGAAACTGTAAAAACTAAAAAATGCAGGAAATTAGGGGAGACGAAGAAGGAGGAGGTCGGGACAAGGGGAGGCTCCCACCTCCCATGGTGGGGCGACCGTCCCCAGGGGCTAGGCGCCCGCCTCCCTTCTTCCTTTGAATTGGGACGTGCGTCCCCTGTGGCTTGGAGGGGGAAAGGATTTTTCCCAATTTTGCTGTCTGCATAATTTTTGCTGTCTGTGTTTTCTGCAGAATTTTCCTTCTGCATAACTTGGTTCTGTTTCTTTTAATCTTCCCAATTCCATATACTACTAGTTAGTATTAATAAAATATAACTAGAGCATAAGTTAGCCGATTAAATTTGGGACCCCATTATGTTCCGATTTTTCGATTCTGGTAAATTCGGCAACGGAGCAAGTTGCTCCGAATTCAACGAAAATTGACTTGCTAGCTAAGTTCGACGTGTAGGACGTAGTGGTGAGGTTAGTTTTTAGAAATTAAGAGTTTTTACGAGATGACCCGAAATAGGCCAATTTACGGTTAAATTGAATCAGATTGCGTTTTAGTGAATTCAAGGCGTGACTGGACAATCCCATTTCGATGTTGATAATTTTGATTAATGCCGGTTATTAGGAATGACTTTTGCGACGGTTATTGAAGTTTTGACTATTTTTCCATTTTTAGAATTTGGTGAATTAATTGATAATGATGCGGTGTGAATAAATATAATGCTTGCGATGGTGTATTTATTAATGAATACTTGATGATATGCGATGCAATGATATATGTCTTTGTACATGATGCGTATATTGATGTTGTTAATAAATGCTTCCGATTTGTGAATGCATGATTTTGATGATGATGATGAATTATTAGTGATGTTTTGCATAATGCAAATATGATGCGATGATATATTTATCTTGATGTGGATAAATTATAGCGATGTGGGCTTTATGCCAATTTTGACGAGCGATGATGGTGTGTTTGTGTTGTGTTGTTTTATTGTTGAGTCACATACATTGCATAAGCGAAGAGGGCTTTCATGCCAAGCGATGATGGCTTTTATGCCGAGTGAAGATGGGCTTTATGCCTTGTGTCCCTAATTATGGACAAAGCAATGGGTACCACATGCATAACATAGTCGTGTCTCATGGAGTCGGTTATGTTTATGTTTGAGTCGTTTGGCGTTGAGTTTTTGTTGATTGATGGATGATATTGAATTGTGATGATATATGATGTGATGATGTTTGTGACGATGGGCTTTTATGCCAAAAAGCGATGATGGGCTTTAGCCAATTGGAGATGATATTATTTATGTTGCTTATGTGATTAACATTGTTTGGTATTGTTGTTTGATGTCGTTGTTGATGATTGTTGAGATAATTTCGTGGTGATAAACGTTTATGTGTTGTTGCGACGTTTTATGCCGATGAGGTTATGGTGATATATTGTAGATTATACACATTAGGATGACGAGTAAAGTAAGTGAGTTTTGATTATGTGTTGGAATTACACTTATTAATCTATACCCTTTATAATTCCAAACTATATATATATTTTATCATGCCTTTAATTATATGTTTTGGAGTATCTCACCCTTTACTTGTTTCGCCGTTACCTATATATTGGTACCGTGCAGGTTATGAAGACGAAGTCTATAGCTGCTGTTAGTCGAGTCGGTGTCGCTCTGATACGTAGCACTCGGGGGGAAATATTTATGTCGTCTTGTTGTTGTTGTTTTATTATTATTCCTTTTGTGAATAAGAACCATAATTCATAAAAATATGATTTGCTAAGGAAGTTTAATAAAAGAAGATGTTTTGATTTTTATGAATCAATTTATGTTTTCCGGCGATGCTATGTATCCGAGATTTATACTTGAAAGCAAACTGTTTAAAGTGAGTTGTTTTTGAAGGTGTGATGCCTCAATATTGAATTTGTGAAATTTTAAATTACTCTGATCTTTGCATATTAAACTTTTGGTAATATTGGGGTGTTACAGATGTCGCCAACTGAAGCAACTCGTTTTTTCAAAAATCATTTAAATATTCGAAAACAGTGAAATCGCCACCTGATTTTATTTGTTCTAAAAGGAGAACGGGAAAATATAGATAAAACCCACGAAAATCGGATAAGACGGCCTGCGAGATAAAGAGATGCAGGCCCGGGAGTTGATTATGCAAGGGGAAGGTATTAGCACCCCTCACATCCATCGTACTCGATGGTACCCATTTAGTTAAAAGTGTGGTTGTGTGTTAGTGTAAAAAATTTACAATCTTCTAAGGTTTGAAATGAGAAAGAAAGAGAGAAGAAAAGTTTTTATTATTTTTGCTCGCCTTTGGTCGTAAGACTTAGTGCCTACGTACTCCCTCGTGCAATGGGAAAGTCAGAGCGTCGTAGTTCGGCTAGAAAATAATTTTTTGTTGATTGATTTTAAATGAAAAGACAAGTCGTCAATTTTAAAAGGAGAAGACTCGTCTAACGCCCACAAGGTGTGATAAAGAATAAAGGACTACGCACCAACATGAGGGAGGGTACGAGGACGCCTCTAGTACTCAAGTGGAGAAGTCGAAAACCTTGGGAATAGAGGAAGAAGCATCTCAATTATAAATGAATCATGTCTAATCTTGAAAAGGGTTTAAAGGTAAAGGGTGCTTGGACGCACAAAAGATATTGAGTGAGTTAAAATTGATTTTATGTTGTGGATGACAAGTATTGAAACATTAGGCTATCATCTAATGATTCGAATACTAGAAATTGGCGAGTGAGTTCAACCAATCATCTCTCATCCCAAAAATTTATTATGAAATTGGTGTTTTGAGTGAGATAAAATATTTAAATTATTGGGCTATCATCCAACAATCTAAAGACTTTAAATTCGATTAAATCGTCGGGCTATCATCCAACAATTTAAACGAATGTCACTCCATAATTTTAATGCAGATAGAAGTATTTAGTTTATTGGGCTATCATCCAACAACCTAAAGACTTCCAATTCAATTAAATCGTCGGGCTATCATCCAACAATTTATTTGAATACCGCTCTAGCTTTTTTTTTGACATGGATAGAAGTTTTATCTTATTGGGCTACCATCCAACAATCTAAAGACTTCAAATTTTTTTAAAACATTAGGCTACCATCTAACGATTTAAACAAATTTCATCCAAGTTTATTATGAAAAACATCTTAAAAAAAAACATCTCGACGTTGGATCGAGGTTTGAGAAGAAGACTCGACGTTGGATCGAGTTTTATTGAAAGTGCTTTAAATGCTTGGTGAATGGAGAAAGAATCAGGTTATGATCAAGGCGCGGGAGATAGAGGAGAAACGAAATAATTGCGAATATTTATGAAAGCATAGATAAATCGAGCAAATGAATTAAAAGCCCATACAAGGTGGCTACCGCGAATGATAAGGCAATTCACAATTGTGTAGGTGCATGCGCGAAATAAACTTAATCAACTAATTAAACAAAATTTAATCGAGTAATTAGTTTAATAAAATTAATTAGATGGACTAATCATTTTTGAATAAGCTAATTAGATAATTAAATAATGTTTAACTAATCAATTAAGGTCTCATTGTAAACCCAAGAGTAAGCGTGGCGTGTGCACAAATGTGTGGCCGTTGTGACGCTTCAAAGCTTTGTCAACTCAAGGTTAAAAATGGCTCGTACGAGTATTAGTTATTTTGAAAATGGTTTTGTGCTTTGTGAATGAATAATTAAAATAAAGCGATAAAAATATTTACTAATTATTACATCATGTGGGGAATGGGGGTACAAATTTACAAATGGGGATTGAATCGAATAATTACAAGTCCTTATAAAATGTACAAATGAGAATAGAAACAATTCAATAATTAACAAAATAAATATAAGAGACGAATAGCTAAAAGAAAATATTTTTGAGAATTTTAATATATTGAAATAAAAATAAAAAAAATGAATTTTTTATAAGAAAATAAATTTAATAAGATAAATTCTAAATCTAAGATCTTATGTTCTTTTTATTTATTTTAAGACAAAGTTTTGAGTAAATAAAATAAAACTAAATCTATATTTGTTTTGTATCTTTGAAAATTATTTTGGAGATCTAAAATATAGTATTTCTAGTATCAATCAACAAATGCATTACTATTTCTAAAAGAAACTTAACAACTAAATAGAATCCTTTTTTGTTCTTTTAAAATATATTATTTTGAAGATCTAAAATTTATTATTTCTAGTATCAATCAACAAATGCAATACCATTTTTAAAAGAAACTTAACAACTAAATAAAATCTTTTTTGTTCTTTGAAAATAAAGTTTTGAGTAAATAAAATAAGATTAGATCTATATCTTTTTTTTAGTTTAGAAACTAGAACAACAGTAAAAACTAACTAAGTATTATATAAAAAAAATGAAAAGATATAATTAAAATAAAGTAAATGAGCAGGAGGGGTGTATTAAAGCAAGAGTGATGTCAAGGAGTTTTAAAAAAAAGCCAAGGTAAAAGCCCATCCGAAATTGTCATGAAGTTTATTTGCAAAAAAAAAAAAAAACAAACCCTAACTGGACCTAAACAAGCCGCTGCTACTAACTTGGTTCACTAAATCAAAATTAATTATTAAAAATACTCAATTAAAGAAAAAAAAGGAAAAACTAGACACGATGCTTTCACTCTTCTCACACGATCTCTATCGCCGCTCACTCTCTCGATTTGATTCATCCATGGCCGCTCTCTATTGCTTCTTTCTGTTCTCTTGCACTCTCTGTTCATCGGCCAAGAACAACACACCCTAAGCCCCAAATCCAAACCCCAAATCTCTTATGTTATGATTCTGATTACAAGCTACAATTGAAAAGTAAAGTTTAACATCACTAACGAAAAAGGGGAAAAGGTACGATTTTGATTTCTTCTCGCTTCTTCTTTTTCTGAGTCGATTCTGAGCGCTTCTTTTGTCTGGTTCTGATGTGATTCTGTTGAAATCTGTTTTTGTGGCTGTTGCTGGTTTGATGATGTGAGGTGGTTTGTGGATGTTGTATGGATGATAATAGTTGGTATGAATGAGTTTTAGGTTGGGATAACGATGGGGTTGGAGTATGAGTATGGTATGGGTTGTCACGGTTTGGTTGTTGTTGTTGGAAGAATGGTCAGTTTCACTGTGTTGGTTGAAGTTTTATAGACTGCAAATCTGTGAGATAAGGATGAGAGGGAATCAAATTGTACAAGGTAGTTGAATTTGAAATGGTGAGTGGAATAGTGGAAGTGATTTTGTACAATCTGCAGGGTAGTGGAGAGGAGTGAACTTGAGGATAAGAACAAAGGGACAATTTGTACAATGCTAGCTGTGAATTTGTGGTTTTGTGGTAGTGGAATCAGTGAAATCAGGTAGTGGAATTATTGTTGTGAAAATTGTACAATTTGTTATGGTTTTGTTGTTTTGTGACTGATTTTATGTTTTGGTTTGGATTCTGCAGGTTGGACAAGAGAACGTACAGGAGCATGGAGACTCAAAACAATTTATTTATTTATTATTGCAAAGAAAATGTTTTAATAGTTTTTTTAATGATATGAGTTATTATAAAATAAAAAAAAATGTACCTGGTGATGCTTGTAAAAAAAAGAAAAGAAAATTCTAAGATATGTCAATATACAATAGATAAAAAATGCTATAATTAAATTAAATGCATATAAAATAATAACCAAATTATTTATTAAAAGAATATGAATTTAATTAAAAATAGAAATAAAAATAATTATTAACAAAATGCAATTTCATTCGATTGTCTAAATACAACTAAAAATGCAAATACAATTAAAAATATCCTTTTCTTTTTATTTTCTTTGTAACAATAACCACTAATAATCTCTTAAAATAAGGTAATAATAATAATAAAAAAGAAAGAAAAAAAAAAGATACTATTTTAACAAAAATTGATTTTAATTTAGATCTTATTTTATTATTCTATTTAATAGAAATCATTTAATAACTTCTAATCACTAAAACGATTGAAATTAAGTATCATAATAAAAGTAGAATTAAAAGATACAAACAAAAAAAATTAATTAATCTATTAAAAATAATGTAAATATGATAAAGCAGACTTTGATACTAATCTATGATTTATCTAAAAAATCTAAATTAATTGTTAATGAAATAAAAAATAGAAAATATTTTTTCAATGAGGAAAGATTTTAATTAATTCAAAGCTCTAATAAAAAAAATGCAAAAATCAAGCATGAAATTATCTATAAATACAAACATAATTACTATTAAAAACAAAACATTGTTATTTAGAGAATAAAACAAAAATTCCTTTTAATTATTATTTCATTATTTAACTAATAGAAATCATTTAGTAAAACCTCACCAAATAATTAGAATTAATCAAATATTAAAAATAAAAATTAAAGTGAGAAAGGATGCAAATGCAATGAGTGAATGACTGTTCTTTTAAATATAAATACAATGCAAGTAGAAAAATAGCAGGGTAAAATTTGGGGTGCAACTGGCAAAAAAGGGTATCCCAGTAGACTGAAAACCCGAAAGGGCGGGCTCGGGAAAAGTTAGGGATTTAAGCGTATAACTATGTCTTGTCCAGATCACCTACCTACAGACTACACTACCATCAGCTTCAAGAATCAAATGGCGAAAATCAATTCACTCACTTTCTACTGACAGCAATGAGATGAGATAGTCGAAACATATGAGCAATAACATAGTTGAAACTCGACAGGATTGTTTTCGCATAGCTTTTTACTATTATGAAAATTTCCTCTTACTAGGATATTCGTCTCTTGTATACAAACTGCTTTGCCATTCGCCACTTTCCAAATTAATTCAAATTCCCTTTTACAATGTTAATTTTATTGTTTTTTGCATAAAGTCCAATGATTGCTTTGAATGATTATATGCATCTGACAGTAAACATCTTTCCACAAACATGTGAAAAGCAAACGAACAAAAGTAATTACTACAGACTCTAGGAATTGAGATAACGACTAAAGTCACCAATGCATCCCCCACATAATTACTTCCACAAGAAATGCATCCACAGGATCATCAATCCCCACAGAGCCATTGCTATCCCTGCAAAGATAAATCTTCTCCGACGAAGTACTAATCTGATCCCAGCAAGTATTCCAATACTTCAACTCTATCACATGAGTCCCCGAGCAGTGATCCTAGCAAGTATTCCAATGCTTCAGCCTCATCACATTAGTCCCCGAGCAGTGATCTTATCAGCTTCATCACGTTAGTCCCCGAGCGGTGATCTTATCAGCTTCATCACATCATTCCCTAACATGGTTTATACACAAAGATATTCATCCCCAACGGAGTATCTCCCAATGATTATCATTCCCCGACAGCAGCGATATCCAGACTCGAAACTTGGTCAGATAGTGCATCGGAGGAACTTACATCTCTCATATTCCCTAATCAGACAACTTCAACAAACTTCAGATTCATCACCTCAAGTGATCCCTATCAGTTCCGTTGCCTTAATGATCTCGCAAGCCTCGTCAGCTTTAATGACCCTATCAACTTCACCACGTCATGCTCAGTCTCCAAGCAATACCGAATCTTTCTATATCATCCCAAAGAAAGGTCTATGCACAAGATTCCACCGAGTATTTCTCAAGCATTGCTATTCTTCTAGGCAGCACTGATATTTAGTTAGATAGTGCATCGGAGGAATTAGAAGCATCTCTTTTTCTCTCAAGTCGTATTACCCATCCCCAAGCGAATATTAGAAATCTCCAGCAGAATGTTCCTATCTTCCTCAAGATGGATATGTTTTGAAATACATCTACGTCTATATTCATACATCTATATTCATGCATCTACATAGAAGTCATAGCATATGCATACATCATGATAATATTGTCATACACTCGCATGCATCATAATTTGCATAGGACTAACCATATCCTGTCAAAAGTCTATCTCCCCAACAGGTAAAAGCTATTTTCCAAACGGAAGGTCAAAGATTAATACTCGAAACAAGATGGGAGAACTATCCGAACGACCATGAAAAATATTTCTAGACAACAGGTCAAAGATTAATGCCCGAAACAAGACGGGAAACCTATTTGAAAGACCACACAAATTGACTCTAGGAAATAGATATTGGATTAAAACCCGAAGCAAGACCGGAAAGCGATCCACATCTTGCCAAATATCCACCTCAAGAATAGCCAAGACAAAGGTTTATTCTGACTCTCTCTGATTATCAACTGGCCCGGATGGCATCTTTAAGCCCATCTCCGACTACTTGTCGACATCTCTCCACCTTCAGAATGCTGCATATTTGGTTAAAAATCAATACATACCAATAACCTCATTCAAAGATGAGCATGGAGTCTAACGTACGACTCATTCCCCAGCATCATTTCTCCCGATGGCATCTTAAGCTCTCGTTGTCTATGCTACTCAAAAGACAACTACAAAGTCTAGCGTACGACTCAGTTTCTCCAGATGACATCTTAAGCCCATCTCCGATGTTTCTCCTATTCCAAAGGACAAATACAGAGTCTAGCATACGACTCACTCTCCAGCAGCGGCCTCTCCAAATGGCATCTATAAGCCCATTCCAGCGCATCATCAGCTGACAATCGTATTTCATACAAACAGCAAGTGCAAATTTTCAGGGGCACTCGAGTGTTCAATCATCTTCTACCTTCAGGCCACGAAAGGCAAGCATGCCAATCTAACCCTTCCTGTACAAGAAGATTGAACAGGGGAAACTGTTATACCCCAAAAATTTGCCCTCATACTTCTCAAGACATTTCAAATATCCATACTCAAGGATTTCACAAGGGTTGCCAGACAAACCCTCTCATAAGCAATCAATCCAAGCTAGGGTTTTGCTCCTCTCAAGTTAATATGTACTTCCAATGCTCCAAGTTATCATCATGCCTCATCATGTGTTCCAAAGAATCACCATGTAACGTTTCAAGCCTTGCAAGTCAAATTTGCTCGGTCAATTGCTCAGATGGTTGAAAATCAGTTGTGTTGGACAAAAAGTCAACTGTGGTCAACATACAGTCAAACTTCATAATTTTTTGTCAACACCAACATTTTGAAGTAATATTCATCATTTGATCAAGGGTTGATCATGATTCCTCAAGAAAAGTCAAGATTTGATCAAAAGTCAAAGTTTCTAAATTAGGGTTTTTCAGACAAAAGTGAATAGAACTTTGACCAGACATAACTTTCACATACTTTATCAGAAATTTTTCCACCAAAGCTCATTTTGAAGAGAAATTCATTCTCTACAACTTCATGTCTCACAAGCTTGGGCAGAAAATGCTTCATTTGGAAGTTATGGATCAAAATATTACAGGTCTTTTTAAAAGTCAAGAAAAAGTTATGGAAACTTCAATGAAGATGAAACTAAAAGGGATGTTTAGAAGATATCTTGAGCTTTATAAAAAGTCCAAGAACACCCAAAAATGTCAAAAATTGAGCAAGATACATATTGTGCAAGTTGAGCATTATTGAGGAGGTGCACAAAGAGAAATACTTGAGAAAATAAATTCTTTTCCAAATGGGCCTAACTTTTCTTGATCCAAACTTGTTCCTAATCTGAATTGGAACCTCCAAGCCCAAGGCCACGTTTTTATCTTTTATTTTTTATTTATTTTGGATTTTAATTAATTTTAAACCAATTTAATTAAAATAAAAGATATAAAATCAAATTTTAAATGCAAGATGGATTTTCTCTCATTCTTGAGGTCCAAGCAAGCCAATTAATCTGATTATTTCGAAATAATGGAGATTGGCAAGAGAATTGATTGAGATTTGATCAAAAAAGGCAATATTTGGTTTTATTCCAAATCAAATTTTCTTTCATTGATTGGCATGATATTTTCTCACAATTCTTGACCTAATTCACTCTAGTATATATACACAATGATTCCAAATGCCACAAAGACGAAATTCTGACCTCAAGAACCCTAAACCAAGTCCAAAAAATTGTGGCCTTCAAGCAACATAGCAGCCATAGTTTTGCTTCAATTCAGACAATTCCAAGCCTTGCAATCGATTGCTAGAGTTCCTCTGAATCGATCCAGATACTCATAAGCCAACCAAACCTCCAGAAACATGAAATCAAGAACACGGTTTGCACTTTCTATTTCAAAATCGATTTTGATTATTCATGCATATTTAACCTGTTTTGATTGTTTGTTTATGTTTAAAATGATGTTTGCAAGCTATCTGGGTGATCCGATTTGAGTTTTGATGCAAAAACCGAGCTACACCATTGTTAGGGTTTCTTAAGCTTGAATTAGGGATTTTCGTTCAAGGCGAAATTGGACCAAACGAGTGATACCATTGAACTCAGGAACCAATTTGCAATCGAACCATGGTTTCCTAATTAATTTATATCATGTTTTATGGATTTTGGAAATTTGCAGGTGCTTTAGTGACAGATGAAACCGTCACTATTGGTTTTTGCTACGGATCGTGTCCGTAGGTAAAAGCTTGTAAAAAATTCAAATGGGGAAGAAGATGTTCTTGGCACGTGTTTTGTTTGGCATCCAGGGATCAATTTCCCTTATAATGTTATTATTTCATTATGCTAACAGCGAATCCACCCAGCTCAGATGGTCAAGGCAGCGCGCGTGTATCCTGGAGGTCCCTGGTTCGAAACCCAGCCCTCAACTTATTTTTTATCACATTTCCAACTAACCTTAATTTCTTATTTTCCTCATTATTTTTCCATTCAATTTAATTTCTTTTCAAATATTTTTCTAACACATTAAAAAATCAAAAAAAAATATTTTCTTTTTGCATTTAGGTCAAAAAAATGCTTATTTAATTTTTAGCATAAAAAATAAATTTTTTCATTCATATTTTAATTAATTGTTAATTAATCGAAAAATTGACTTTTAATTGTTTTTCCACACTAAAAATCAATCTAGAAAATTCCCAAAAAATATTTTCTCATCTAGTTAGGTCTACTAACCCTAAAACTTTTTTCCTAACTCAAAATCTTTTTCACTAACATTATTTTCTTTTATTTGCAATTTGATTCTTTTTCCGATTATTGTAACTGCTTCCAAGTTGTAATAGTTAGGATTATTTTCTCGCATTTTCTTTTCCAATATTGTGTAACTGCTCATGGGATGTAATAGTTTTAATTAGGTTTTTACTTTCCGCACTCCTCAATTATATAACTGCTCCAAAGCCATGTAATAGCGTAGGATTTATTTTCTGCACTTTATATTTCCGCAATTTATTTTCCGCACCTATAAACTACTAGTAACTAGGCGTGTATGGCAAGATAAAATCAACATAGCAAACTCTAATCGCATGATAAAATTATCTGAATTCAACACACTCTCTTCACACATGCACCCCTTAGGGTATTCTCTCTCGTTGTCTTTCAAACAAATGGTCAAGTCCCTTGAACGTAGGGGTATCTTAGCACTGTTGCCTACAAACATATCATAATAGTCCCTTCGAATCAAAGATCATAGTCCCTCGATGCTGCCTGAACGAATACATGATCTCGTCCCTCGATTGTTGCGTACGAATAGTGATGATCGTCCCTACGAATGTGCTAGGATACTCCTACAAGTTGCCTTCTATGACCATCTGATGTCCCTTTGAACGTCCCTTCACATCCAACGAATAGGGTTACCTACCAACTAATGGTATGGATAGCGTTATTCTAAAGGAAAGTAAAATAACACGGAAACGACCGTTCTGAGTAGGTAATAGACTCTTAATTGCTTGCTCTATCCAAACATCTTATTACACCTCACACTTTTACAAAGTTAAAACATTTTTCCAAACGAAACATTTCCGAACACTTCGTATACATTCCAGCGTGAATCATTACGAAGTCAAAGTGAAATGCCTTTTCAAAAACATTTTCAAACACACACTCAAAGAAAGCAATTTAAAGTGAGCTAAAGCAATTAAGAGCCCGTAGATAACTACGGATGAAAAGGGTGCTAACACCTTCCCTTTTCATTATCACCTCTCTTACCTAGAATCTAAACGAAGGTCTTTTCTTGTTATTTTCACCTTCCCTTAATTGGATAAAAGAAAAGTCGGTGGCGACTCTTGCTATCCGCAACATTTGCGATGAAACGCAAAACAAAACAAGTCAGTTCTCCCACTGTGTTACACTCCTACTCACCACACCACAAGTCCAATTTCTTTTTTCTCTATTTAATTATTTCCAATAATTCCAACAAATACCAATAATTCAACTTTTAATTAAATAAATAATTCAAATTCAAATATTTAATAATTGAAAATATTGGGGTGTTACAACTATTGGCTATTTTCCACTCCTTAATCTCATGCAACAATGTTAAACAATACAAGACTAGAATTGAACAAGTAATTTTAAACAACAAAAAATATAAACATTGTCCCATCGAGTGAGCCAATTTGTTTACTTTGGAATTTGGTAAACAATCGCTAGTCTTTTAAATCAAAAAAAAATAACTTGGTTACTTGCAGATCGACTAGATTGATCCTAAGGACATATGTTTAATTTTTTTGTTTTATCTTGTATATTTAGACTGGTCGTGAAACTTCATGTTTTTCGAAAGTAATAATATAAAATAACTTCAAAAAGTAAATTGAATGTAAATAGACTATTAACATAAATTTAAAGAAATATTAAATACTTCGATTGAATGTAAATGACAATGAACGTTCATTGGTGTATCATAAATACATTTCTTAGATAACTCGTTTCTCTAATGCTTATACTTTGAGTAATATAGAGTAATTTTTACAAATATGTGAAAACAGTGAGTCCATAGCATCACAATTCTTAGCTGTCCTCGGTAGACCAGACACAAAGTCCATAGAAATTCCATCCCATTTCTAATTCAGAACAAATAATGGTTCCATCAATCCCGATGGTTTCTGATATTCGATTTTCGACTTCTGAAAAATCAAACAAGCATAAAAAAACTCATCAATTTCCTTCTTCATTCCAGGCCACCAAAACAACCTTTTCAAATCATGATACATCTTAGTAGCACCAGGATGAATACTCAATCCACTACGATGTCCTTCCTCCAGAATACTCTTCTTAATTTTAGCAATATCGGGGACACAAACTCTATTACCAAACCTCATATCACCATTCTCGTCAATTCGGAATTAACCTCCTTGACCTTGGTTGATTAACGTCAATATATCAGCTAAACTAACATCAGATTTCTGTCCGATTCGAATCTCATCAAGAATACTACTAGTTAACTTCAGCATACCCAACTTAACACTGTTAGGAGTGTTCTCACATACTAGACTCAAGTCTCTGAACTGTTCAACTAAATCTAATTCATGCACCATCAACATAGAAACAAATGGGGATTGAATCGAATAATTACAAGTCCTTATAAAATGTACAAATGAGAATAGAAACAATTCAATAATTAACAAAATAAATATAAGAGACGAATAGCTAAAAGAAAATATTTTTGAGAATTTTAATATATTGAAATAAAAATAAAAAAAATGAATTTTTTATAAGAAAATAAATTTAATAAGATAAATTCTAAATCTAAGATCTTATGTTCTTTTTATTTATTTTAAGACAAAGTTTTGAGTAAATAAAATAAAATTAAATCTATATTTGTTTTGTATCTTTGAAAATTATTTTGGAGATCTAAAATATAGTATTTCTAGTATCAATCAACAAATGCATTACTATTTCTAAAGAAACTTAACAACTAAATAGAATCCTTTTTGTTCTTTTAAAATATATTATTTTGAAGATCTAAAATTTATTATTTCTAGTATCAATCAACAAATGCAATACCATTTTAAAAGAAACTTAACAACTAAATAAAATCTTTTTGTTCTTTGAAAATAAAGTTTTGAGTAAATAAAATAAGATTAGATCTATATCTTTTTTAGTTTAGAAACTAGAACAATGAAAACTAACTAAGTATTATATAAAAAAATGAAAAGATATAATTAAAATAAAGTAAATGAGCGGGAGGGTGTATTAAACAAAGCAGTGATCTTTGAAGGAGTTTTAAAAAAAGCGGGCCAAGGTAAAAGCCCATCCGAAATTGTCATGAAGTTTATTTGCAAAAAAAAAAAACAAACCCTAACGGACCTAAACAAGGTTGCTACTAACTTGGTTCACTAAATCAAAATTAATTATTAAAAATACTCAATTAAAGAAAAAAAGGAAAAACTAGACACGATGCTTTCACTCTTCTCACACGATCTCTATCGCTCCACTCTCGATTTGATTCATCCATGGCCGCCTCTATTGCTTCTTTCTCTCTCTCGCACTGCTCATCAAGAACAACACACCCTAAGCCCCAAATCCAAACCCCAAATCTCTTATGTTATGATTCGATTACAAGCTACAATTGAAAAGTAAAGTTTAACATCACTAACGAAAAAAGGGGGAAAAAGGTACGATTTTGATTTCTTCTCGCTTCTTTTTTTAGTCGATCGAGCGCTTCTTTGTCCGGTTACGATGTGATTTCATTGAAATCTGCTTTTGTGGCATTCGGTTTGATGATGAGGTGGTTTGTGGATGTTGTATGGATGATAATAGTTGGTATGAATGAGGTTTAGGTTGGGATAACGATGGGGTTGGAGTATGAGTATGGTATGGGTTGTCACGGTTTGGTTGTTGTTGTTGGAAGAATGGTCAGTTTCACTGTGTTGGTTGAAGTTTTATAGACCCAACTGTGAGATAAGGATGAGAGGAATCAAATTGTACAAGGTAGTTGAATTTGAAATGGTGAGTGGAATAGTGGAAGTGATTTTGTACAATCGGGGTAGTGAGAGGAGTGAACTTGAGGATAAGAACAAAGGACAATTTGTACAATGCTATGTGTGAATTTGTGGTTTTGTGGTAGTGGAATCGGTGAAATCGTAGTGGAATTCATTTGTGAAAATTGTACAATTTGTTATGGTTTTGTTGTTTTGTGGTGATTTTATGTTTTGGTTTGGATTCAGTTGGACAAGAGAACGTACAGGAGCATGGAGACTCAAAACAATTTATTTATTTATTATTGCAAAGAAAATGTTTTAATAGTTTTTTTAATGATATGAGTTATTATAAAATAAAAAAAAATGTACCTGGTGATGCTTGTAAAAAGAAAAGAAAATTCTAAGATATGTCAATATACAATAGATAAAAAATGCTATAATTAAATTAAATGCATATAAAATAATAACCAAATTATTTATTAAAAGAATATGAATTTAATTAAAAATAGAAATAAAAATAATTATTAACAAAATGCAATTTCATTCGATTGTCTAAATACAACTAAAATGCAAATACAATTAAAATATCCTTTTCTTTTATTTTCTTTGTAACAATAACCACTAATAATCTCTTAAAATAAGGTAATAATAATAATAAAAAAGAAAGAAAAAAAAAAGATACTATTTTAACAAAAATTGATTTTAATTTAGATCTTATTTTATTATTCTATTTAATAGAAATCATTTAATAACTTCTAATCACTAAAACGATTGAAATTAAGTATCATAATAAAAGTAGAATTAAAAGATACAAACAAAAAAAAATTAATTAATCTATTAAAAATAATGTAAATATGATAAAGCAGACTTTGATACTAATCTATGATTTATCTAAAAAATCTAAATTAATTGTTAATGAAATAAAAAATAGAAAATATTTTTTCAATGAGGAAAGATTTTAATTAATTCAAAGCTCTAATAAAAAAAATGCAAAAATCAAGCATGAAATTATCTATAAATACAAACATAATTACTATTAAAAACAAAACATTGTTATTTAGAGAATAAAACAAAAATTCCTTTTAATTATTATTTCATTATTTAACTAATAGAAATCATTTAGTAAAACCTCACCAAATAATTAGAATTAATCAAATATTAAAAATAAAAATTAAAGTGAGAAAGGATGCAAATGCAATGAGTGAATGACTGTTCTTTTAAATATAAATACAATGCAAGTAGAAAAATAGCAGGTTAAAATTTGGGGTGCAACTGGCAAAAAAGGGTATCCCAGTAGACTGAAAACCCGAAAGGGCGGGCTCGGGAAAAGTTAGGGATTTAAGCGTATAACTATGTCTTGTCCAGATCACCTACCTACAGACTACACTACCATCAGCTTCAAGAATCAAATGGCGAAAATCAATTCACTCACTTTCTACTGACAGCAATGAGATGAGATAGTCGAAACATATGAGCAATAACATAGTTGAAACTCGACAGGATTGTTTTCGCATAACTTTTTACTATTATGAAAATTTCCTCTTACTAGGATATTCGTCTCTTGTATACAAACTGCTTTGCCATTCGCCACTTTCCAAATTAATTCAAATTCCCTTTTACAATGTTAATTTTATTGTTTTTTGCATAAAGTCCAATGATTGCTTTGAATGATTATATGCATCTGACAGTAAACATCTTTCCACAAACATGTGAAAAGCAAACGAACAAAAGTAATTACTACAGACTCTAGGAATTGAGATAACGACTAAAGTCACCAATGCATCCCCCACATAATTACTTCCACAAGAAATGCATCCACAGGATCATCAATCCCCACAGAGCCATTGCTATCCCTGCAAAGATAAATCTTCTCCGACGAAGTACTAATCTGATCCCAGCAAGTATTCCAATACTTCAACTCTATCACATGAGTCCCCGAGCAGTGATCCTAGCAAGTATTCCAATGCTTCAGCCTCATCACATTAGTCCCCGAGCAGTGATCTTATCAGCTTCATCACGTTAGTCCCCGAGCGGTGATCTTATCAGCTTCATCACATCATTCCCTAACATGGTTTATACACAAAGATATTCATCCCCAACGGAGTATCTCCCAATGATTATCATTCCCTACAGCGATATCCAGACTCGAAACTTGGTCAGATAGTGCATCGGAGGAACTTACATCTCTCATATTCCCTAATCAGACAACTTCAACAAACTTCAGATTCATCACCTCAAGTGATCCCTATCAGTTCTGTTGCCTTAATGATCTACAAGCCTCGCCGACTTTAATGACCCTATCAACTTCACCACGTCATGTCTCCAAGCAATACCGAATCTTTCTATATCATCCCAAGAAAGGTCTATGCACAAGATTCCCGGTAAGTATTTCTCAAGCATTGCTATTCTTCTAGGCACTAATATCCGACTCGATATTTAGTTAGATAGTGCATCGGAGGAATTAGAAGCATCTCTTTTCTCTCCAAGTCGGGGCTCGTATTACACCCATCCCAAGAATATTAGAAATCTCCAGAATGTTCCTATCTTCCTCAAGATGGATATGTTTTGAAATACATCTACGTCTATATTCATACATCTATATTCATGCATCTACATAGAAGTCATAGCATATGCATACATCATGATAATATTGTCATACACTCGCATGCATCATAATTTGCATAGGACTAACCATATCTGTCAAAAGTCTATCTCCCAATGTAAAAGCTATTTTCCAAGCGGAAGGTCAAAGATTAATACTCGAAACAAGATGGGAGAACTATCCGAACGACCATGAAAAATATTTCTAGACAACGGTCAAAGATTAATGCAAAACAAGGCGGAAACCTATTTGAAAGACCACACAAATTGACTCTAGGAAATAGATATTGGATTAAAACCCGAAGCAAGACCGGAAAGCGATCCACATCTTGCCAAATATCCACCTCAAGAATAGCCAAGACAAAGGTTTATTCTGACTCTCTCTGATTATCAACTGGCCCGGATGGCATCTTTAAGCCCATCTCCGACTACTTGTCGACATCTCTCCACCTTCAGAATGCTGCATATTTGGTTAAAAATCAATACATACCAATAACCTCATTCAAAGATGAGCATGGAGTCTAACATACGACTCATTCCCATCATTCTCCGATGGCATCTTAAGCCCGTCTCCGTTGTCTATGCTACTCAAAAGACAACTACAAAGTCTAGCGTACGACTCAGTTTCTCCAGATGACATCTTAAGCCCATCTCCGATGTTTCTCCTATTCCAAAGGACAAATACAGAGTCTAGCATACGACTCACTCTCCAGCAGCGGCCTCTCCAAATGGCATCTATAAGCCCATTCCAGCGCATCATCGGTGACAATCGTATTTCATACAACAAAGTGCAAATTTTAGGGTCGGTGTTCAATCATCTTCACCGGCCACGAAAGGCAAGCATGCCAATCTAACCTTCCTGCAAGAAGATTGAAGGGAAATATACCCCAAAATTTGCCCTCATACTTCTCAAGACATTTCAAATATCCATACTCAAGTTTCACAAGGGTTGCCGGACAAACCTCTCATAAGCAATCAATCAGCGAGGGTTTTGCTCCTCTCAAGTTAATATGTACTTCAATGCTCCAAGTTATCATCATGCCTCATCATGTGTTCCAAAGAATCACCATGTAACGTTTCAAGCCTTGCAAGTCAAATTTGCTCGGTCAATTGCTCGGATGGTTGAAAATCGGTTGTGTTGGACAAAAGTCAATGGTCAACATATCAAACTTCATAATTTTTGTCAACACCAACATTTTGAAGTAATATTCATCATTTGATCAAGGGTTGATCATGATTCCTCAAGAAAAGTCAAGATTTGATCAAAGTCAAAGTTTCTAAATTAGGGTTTTTAGTGAATAGAACTTTGACCGGACATAACTTTCACATACTTTATCGAAATTTTTCCACCAAAGCTCATTTTGAAGAAATTCATTCTCTACAACTTCATGTCTCACAAGCTTGAAAATGCTTCATTTGGAAGTTATGGATCAAAATATTACGTGTCTTTTTAAAAGTCAAGAAAAAGTTATGGAAACTTCAATGAAGATGAAACTAAAAGGGATGTTTAGAAGATATCTTGAGCTTTATAAAAAGTCCAAGAACACCCAAAAATGTCAAAAATTGAGCAAGATACATATTGTGCAAGTTGAGCATTATTGAGGAGGTGCACAAAGAGAAATACTTGAGAAAATAAATTCTTTTCCAAATGGGCCTAACTTTTCTTGATCCAAACTTGTTCCTAATCAATTGGAACCTTGGAAGCCCAAGGCCACGTTTTTATCTTTTATTTTTTATTTATTTTGGATTTTAATTAATTTTAAACCAATTTAATTAAAATAAAAGATATAAAATCAAATTTTAAATGCAAGATGGATTTTCTCTCATTCTTGAGGTCCAAGCAAGCCAATTAATCTGATTATTTCGAAATAATGGAGATTGGCAAGAGAATTGATTGAGATTTGATCAAAAAAGGCAATATTTGGTTTTATTCCAAATCAAATTTTCTTTCATTGATTGGCATGATATTTTCTCACAATTCTTGACCTAATTCACTCTAGTATATATACACAATGATTCCAAATGCCACAAAGACGAAATTCTGACCTCAAGAACCCTAAACCAAGTCCAAAAATTGTGGCCTTCAAGCCATAGTTTTGCTTCAATTCAGACAATTCCAAGCCTTGCAATCGATTGCTAGAGTTCCTCGAATCGATCCGGATACTCATAAGCCAAACCTCCGAAACATGAAATCAAGAACACGGTTTGCACTTTCTATTTCAAAATCGATTTTGATTATTCATGCATATTTAACCTGTTTTGATTGTTTGTTTATGTTTAAAATGATGTTTGCAAGCTATCTGGGTGATCCGATTTGAGTTTTGATGCAAAAACCGAGCTACACCATTGTTAGGGTTTCTTAAGCTTGAATTAGGGATTTTCGTTCAAGGCGAAATTGGACCAAACGAGTGATACCATTGAACTCAAGAACCAATTTGCAATCGAACCATGGTTTCCTAATTAATTTATATCATGTTTTATGGATTTTGGAAATTTGCAGGTGCTTTAGTGATATGAAACTACTAGGTGTCCGTAGGTAAAAGCTTGTAAAAAATTCAAATGGGGAAGAAGATGTTCTTGGCGCGTGTTTTGTTTGGCATCCAGGGATCAATTTCCCTTATAATGTTATTATTTCATTATGCTAACAGCGAATCCACCCGGATGGTGGCGTACGTGTATCCTGGAGGTCCACAGTTGAAACCCAGTGACCTCGACTTATTTTTATCACATTTCCAACTAACCTTAATTTCTTATTTTCCTCATTATTTTTCCATTCAATTTAATTTCTTTTCAAATATTTTTCTAACACATTAAAAAATCAAAAAAAAATATTTTCTTTTTGCATTTAGGTCAAAAAAATGCTTATTTAATTTTTAGCATAAAAAATAAATTTTTTCATTCATATTTTAATTAATTGTTAATTAATCGAAAAATTGACTTTTAATTGTTTTCCACACTAAAATCAATCTAGAAAATTCCCAAAAATATTTTCTCATCTAGTTAGGTCTACTAACCCTAAAACTTTTTCCTAACTCAAAATCTTTTCACTAACATTATTTTCTTTTATTTGCAATTTGATTCTTTTTCCGATTATTGTAACTGCTTCAAGTTGTAATAGTTAGGATTATTTTCTCGCATTTTCTTTTCCAATATTGTGTAACTGCTCATGGGATGTAATAGTTTTAATTAGGTTTTTACTTTCCGCACTCCTCAATTATATAACTGCTCCAAAGCCATGTAATAGCGTAGGATTTATTTTCTGCACTTTATATTTCCGCAATTTATTTTCCGCACCTATAAACTGCTAGTAACTAGGCGTGTATGGCAAGATAAAATCAACATAGCAAACTCTAATCGCATGATAAAATTATCTGAATTCAACACACTCTCTTCACACATGCACCCCTTAGGGTATTCTCTCTCGTTGTCTTTCAAACAAATGGTCAAGTCCCTTGAACGTAGGGGTATCTCTTAACTGCTGTCACAAACATATCATAATAGTCCTTGAATCAAAGATCATAGTCCCTCGATTTGCTGAGCGAATACATGATCTCGTCCCTCGATTGTTGCGCAGAATAGTGATGATCGTCCCTACAGATGTGCTAGGATACTCCTACAAGTTGCCTTCATGACCATCGATGTCCCTTTGAGCGTCCTTCACATCCAACGAATAGGGTTACCTACCAACTAATGGTATGGATAGCGTTATTCTAAAGGAAAGTAAAATAACACGAAGCGACCGTTACGAGTAGGTAATAGACTCTTAATTGCTTGCTCTATCCAAACATCTTATTACACCTCACACTTTTACAAAGTTAAAACATTTTTCCAAACGAAACATTTCCGAACACTTCGTATACATTCCAGCGTGAATCATTACGAAGTCAAAGTGAAATGCCTTTTCAAAAACATTTTCAAACACACACTCAAAGAAAGCAATTTAAAGTGAGCTAAAGCAATTAAGAGCCCGTAGATAACTACGGATGAAAAGGGTGCTAACACCTTCCCTTTTCATTATCACCTCTCTTACCTAGAATCTAAACGAAGGTCTTTTCTTGTTATTTTCACCTTCCCTTAATTGGATAAAAGAAAAGTCGGTGGCGACTCTTGCTATCCGCAACATTTGCGATGAAACGCAAAACAAAACAAGTCAGTTCTCCCACTGTGTTACACTCCTACTCACCACACCACAAGTCCAATTTCTTTTTCTCTATTTAATTATTTCCAATAATTCCAACAAATACCAATAATTCAACTTTTAATTAAATAAATAATTCAAATTCAAATATTTAATAATTGAAAATATTGGGGTGTTACAACTATTGGCTATTTTCCACTCCTTAATCTCATGCAACAATGTTAAACAATACAAGACTAGAATTGAACAAGTAATTTTAAACAACAAAAAATATAAACATTGTCCCATCGAGTGAGCCAATTTGTTTACTTTGGAATTTGGTAAACAATCGCTAGTCTTTTAAATCAAAAAAAAATAACTTGGTTACTTGCAGATCGACTAGATTGATCCTAAGGACATATGTTTAATTTTTTGTTTTATCTTGTATATTTAGACCGGTCGTGAAACTTCATGTCAAAAATAATAAAATAACTTTAAATAAAAAAGAAATATTATACTTAAATGTAAATGACAATGAACGTTCATTGGTGTATCATAAATACATTTCTTAGATAACTCGTTTCTCTAATGCTTATACTTTGAGTAATATAGAGTAATTTTACAAATATGTGAAAGCAAGTGAGTCCATAGCATCACAATTCTTAGCTGTCCTCGTAGACAGACACAAAGTCCATAGAAATTCCATCCCATTTCTAATTCGGAACAAATAATGGTTCCATCAATCCGATGGTTTCGATATTCGATTTTCGACTTACAAAAATCAAACAAGCATAAAAAAACTCATCAATTTCCTTCTTCATTCCAGGCCACCAAAACAACCTTTTCAAATCATGATACATCTTAGTAGCACCAGGATGAATACTCAATCCACTACGATGTCCTTCCTCCAGAATACTCTTCTTAATTTTAGCAATATCGGGGACACAAACTCTATTACCAAACCTCATATCACCATTCTCGTCAATTCGGAATTAACCTCCTTGACCTTGGTTGATTAACGTCAATATATCAGCTAAACTAACATCAGATTTCTGTCCGATTCGAATCTCATCAAGAATACTACTAGTTAACTTCAGCATACCCAACTTAACACTGTTAGGAGTGTTCTCACATACTAGACTCAAGTCTCTGAACTGTTCAACTAAATCTAATTCATGCACCATCAACATAGACATATGCAATTATTTCCTACTTAATGCATCTGCAACAACATTTGCCTTACTAGGATGGTAATTCAAACCGAAATCATAATCCTTCAGAAATTCTAACCACCTTCTCTGCCTCATATTTAGCTCTTTCTGATCGAAGAGATATTTCAGACTCTTATGGTCGCTAAATACCTCAAATCGAGAACCATACAAGTAATGCCTCCACAGTTTCAAAACAAATACTACAGCCGCCGACTCCAAATCATGAGTCGGATAATTCCTTTCATGTATTTTCAACTTTCTTGAAGCATAAGCCACTACCTGTTTATTCTACATCAAAACACTACCTAAACCCATCAGTGAAGCATCACAGTGCACAATAAAAGATTCCGCCAGATTCAGAAATATCAAAATCGGAGCACTAGTCAATCTCCTCTTCAATTCTTGGAAACCTTTCTCACATTACGAATCCCATACAAACACTTGTCCTTTTCTCGTCAACTTAGTCAATGGCAAAGCCAACTTCGAAAATCCTTCAATGAACTTTCTATAGTAACTTGCAAGACCAAGAAAACTATGGATTTTAGAAGCATTCTTCGGCACCTCCCACTGAGATACCGCTTCTACCTTCGTAGGGTCAACAACAATCCCATTCATGGAAATTACATGACCAAGAAAGCTTACTTCACTCAACAAGAATTCACACTTAGACAACTTCGCATAAAGCTTCTTATCTTTTAATAGCTCCACACGGTTCGAGATGTTCTACATGCTCTTCATCACTCCTTGAGTAGATTAGAATGTCATCAATAAAACCACCACAAACTTATCAAGGTATGGATGGAATATCCTTCATATACTCCATGAAAACACCGGTGCATTAGTAATTCCAACCGGCATAATAGAATACTCATAATGTCCATACCTCATTCAAAATGCTTTTGAATATCCGCTTTACACGAATCTAATGATATCCGGACCTCGGATAAATCTTCTTGGATACAAGCTCCAACAGTTGATCCATCAAATCATCAATCCTCGACAATGGATATTGATTCTTGATCGTAACTTTATTCAACTGCCTGTAATCAACACACAATATCATCGAACCTTTTTTCTTCTTAACTAACAAAACAGGAGTGCCTCACGGCAAAACACTAAGACGAATAAACTTCTCCTCAAGTAGCTCCTCCAATTGCTTCTTCAATTCATCCAACTCGGATGCCGATATGCCATACGATGCCATCGACACTGGACTAGTTCCAATAATCAAATATATAGAAAATTTCACTTCTCTCTCATGTGGCAGTGTAGTCATCTGTTATACCCAAAATTTTCCCTCCTACTTTTCAAGATAATCTATCACTTTATACTCAAAGATTCCACAAGGGTTGATCAGACAAACCCTCTTCTAAGAAATTAATCCAAACTAGGGTTTTGCTCATCTAAACCTAAGATGGATTTCCAATGATTCAAGTGGTCATCATGCTTCATCATATGCCTCAAGGGACCATCATGTCAAATTTCAAGCCTTACAAGTCAAAATTGCTGATCCAATGGCTCAAATAGCTGAAAATCAACTATAATGGACAAAAAGTCAACTATGGTCAACATACAGTCAAACTTCATAATTTTTGGTCAACATCAATATTTTGAAGTAATATTCATCATTTAATCAAGGGTTGATCATGATTCCTCAAGAAAAGTCAAGATTTGATCAAAAGTCAAAGCTCATAAATTAGGGCTTTTAGACAAAAGTCACGAACTTTGACCAGGCATAACTTTCACATACTTTATAAGAAATTTTTCCACCAAAGCTCATTTTAAAGGGAATTAAATCCTATACAACTTCATGTCTCACAAGCTTGGGCTGGAAATGCTTCATTTGGAAGTTATAGATCAAAATATTACAGGTCCTCTTAAAAAGTCAACAAAAAGTCATCTTTTTGAAAAGAAGTGTTCATGAGTATGGAAACTTCAATGAAGCTGAAACCAAAAGGGATGTTTAGAAGACATCTTGAGCTTTCTAAAAAGTCCAAGAACACTCAAAAACGTTGAAAATTGAGCAAGATACAACTTGTGCAATTTGAGCAATTTTGAGGAGGTGAAGAAAATACCTAGCAAAAGCAAATATTTTTCAAATGGACCTAAGATTTTATGACCCAAACTTGATTAAAAGATTATCCATGACCTCTATGCTTCATGCCACGCCTCTTATATTTTTTATTTATTTATCTTTGAATTAAATGGCTTAATTTCAAATTTAATTAAATAAAATACAAAGATAAATTCTAATGCAAGATGGGCTTGATTTGTGCATGTCTTGAGGACCAAGGAAGCCCAAAATAGTTGTCAGATTCGTGCAATAAGATAAAGGGAAAGATTGAGCAAATTTGCAAAGATTTCATGCAAATTTCAATCAAATATTTTCATTTAAAAGAAAATATTTTCTCTTAAAGCCTTGACCTATTTCCACTCCTCTATATATACTTAACATCTTCACAAGACAAAGGGACGATTTTGCAGCCTCTTACACGAATTGCTAGCCTCTTACAAACCCTAGAAATTTCTCAAAATTTCTCACAAACTTGCAAAAATCGTGTTTCAATTTTCAGGTGTTCTCAATTCAGAACAACCATCAATTCACTCTCCTGAGAATTCCAGGAGTTGATCCCAGGCTTTACACGATCCCAAAGCATCCAGAAACCAATCACCCAAGCTGCTCCGGTTTGGTATGTTTTCTATAAATCGTTTATCTCAATCCATGCATACTAACTGTTTTTGTTTGTTTGTATGATCTCAGGATGTTATTTAGAACAGGTACAATGTGCTACATGTGAGCTTTAGAGCTTAAATTTCGTGATGCCATTGTTAGGGCATAGGGAGCTGTGAGTTTCGAACCCACTGATACAGGAACTTTCAGGCCATAAAAACACCACCATTGGATTCCTGGGGTCCGAATTAGGGGGGTAGGGTCCTCTATTTGCATTCGTGTTGTTTATTTTTGCAGGATCTGATTTCCAAACGGTCGGAGAAGACAACCGGAGCTTTGCTCTGGCGCTTCTGATTCAGGAACAAACAACACATACATACTTATGAATCCAACAATATGAGTGGATGTATCACCGCCCCAACGTGCTATGTCTCTATCCCTCAAGTTGTGGGTTCAAACCCCACCTTTTGCTGTTTTTTTTCATTGTTTTTAACACGTTTTTGAGTCTCGGAAGGAATACCCCGAAGCTCCAGCTTCTAGACTTCCCCAACACCAGAAGCTCCAGCTTCTAGACTTCCCTAACGCCAGAATCTCCAGAAGCCCCAGCTTCTGAACCATTCCAGATGTAGAGTCTCCAGAAGCTCCAACTTCTAGACGTCCCAGATCCAGAATCTCCAGAAGCTCCAGCTTTTGGACCCTTCCAACACGAGATCTCCTAGAAGCTCCACACGGATGTTTCAAGACGGATCCTCAAAGCTCCGACTGGATGTTTCGGCACGGATCCCTCGAGCTCCTTCTTGATGTCCCCAACAGTAGAATCTCTAGAAGCTCCACCTTCTGGAGCCTTTCAGACGCAGAAGCCACAGCTTCTGGACACGCTTAGCTGGATTTCCACCAGAAACTCTAGTTTCTGGATGCCCACGGCGCGCCATTCACAGAAGGCCCGACTTCTGAGGCAGCTTCTGTCAAAAGCTTTGATTTTTTTTTGTTTTATTTATTTTCTGCTAAATTAATTTAATTAATTTAATTAGTAATTAGGTCAATTAATTAGGTTAATTAGATAATTTCACGATTAACTTCCTCCATGCTATTTTTTTAATTAATTAATTAAATTTTTTTTTTAATTAAAATCAAATAGAATTAGGTTTTTTCTCACATTAACACTAATTTTCAAAACACCAAAAATATTAGGATTTAGTTTCATTCCTTTTATTTCTTTTGCATTTAAATTCTAGAAAGGATGTATAGGTTGCAAGTTTGTTTTCATGTAATAGTAGATTTATATTTCTGCTTTTACTTTCTGCACCTATATTATGTAATCCTTAAAGCCATGTAATAGCGTAGGACTTTACTTTCCGCACTTCATTTTTCTGTATATATTAACTGTATAGTAACTAGGGTTTATATGGCAAGATAAAATCAACCCTTAGATCACTCTAATTCAAGATTAATATATCTGAACTTAACACACTTTTCACACATGCACCCCCTTAAGGTATCCTCTCTCGTTGCCTTACGAATAATGGTCATGTCCCTCGAACGTGGGGATATCTTAGCACAAATGCTTACAATATGTCATCATAGTCCCTTCGACTTAAAAGGTCACAGTCCCTCGATATTGCCTACGAATATATGATCTCGTCCCTCGATTGTTGCCTACAAAAGTCATGATCGTCCCTACGAATATGCTAGGATATCCCTACAAGTTGCCTTTTATGACCATCCAATGTCCCTTCGAATGTCCCTTTCACATCCAACGAATAAGATTACTTATCAATCAATGGTATGGATAGTGTTATTCTAAAGGAAAGCAAAATAACACGGAAACGACCGTTCTGAGTAGGCATTAAGTCTCTTTTGCTTGCTCAATCAAAACACTCTTTTTACATCTCACACTTTCAAAAACATTTTCAAGCGCTTTGTATACATTCCAGCGTGAATCATTACAATGTCTTTTCCAAAACAAAACATTTCCAAACACTTCGTATACATTCCAAATGTGAATCATTACGAAGTCAAAGAGAAATGTCTTTTCAAAAATCTTTTCAAACACACGAAAAAGCAATTTAAAGTGAGCTAAGTAATTAAGAGCCGTAGATAACTATGGATGGAAAGGGTGCTAACACCTTCCCTTTTCATAACCACCTCCCTTACTAATCTAACGAAGGTCTTTTCCTGTTGTTTTCGCCTTCCTTAATTGGATAAAAGAAAATTCAGGCGACTCTTTCTATCCGCAACATTTGCGATCAAACGCAAAACAAACAAGTCAGTTCTCCCTCCGTGTTACATCATCCATACTTGGTTGTTGTCGACCAGAGGTCTCAGCCTAGAGAAAACAAGGAGATACATTAATAAAGTGAATCCAACAAGTTAAATTAAAAAGTGGAATAAATGACAATGGTTGGGAGAAGCGGTAGTCCCGATTGGACCTAGAGAATCAACAACGTTGGGAGCAGGAAGTGGATCGACAATGGTTAGGTCCACCACTATGACGGTAGCTCCTGAGCTAGGGCTATCTTCAGGATCTTTGACCTTAGGCACCTTGCTTTTCGTTTTCTTTTTTCCACGTTGTCCTTAGTAGGAGAATCCTTTTTCGTTTTGTGGCTTTTGGATTTTTGGGAGTGCTGAGGGGACTGAGCATCAGGAAGTGGCTAAATATGGAAAAGAAAATATATGTTGGTGTTTCAGTTGGGAAAAGGGGGTAAAGTCGACAAGAAATACCTCAGTCCTCGTGGTAGAATGGTGTTTGTCTTTCTTGGACCTTTTGGATTTGTTGGAAGGAGCAGTCAAATTCATCGAACGTTTTTGACTCTGCAAACCCAAGAAATGTTAGTAATAGTTCGAGTTATCAGGAGTAGAAGGAAAAGAATTCAAGTACACCTACTGAAGAATCATTTTTATTTAGCATATTTGAGATAGTTTCATCATTAGAGAGGGTACTGTCGGGAATAACCTGTAAAGTTTTGTCTAAGTTAGATGTGCCAAATTAGGAATGATATTTAGCAAACGTTAAGCATGGACCTTTTTTATCAAAGGACCGATTTGGTCGATATGAGTATCTTGTTCTATCTGAATGGGAATGGCTACAAGGAAAAATAAACGATCAAACAAGTGAGAAATTTGAAATGGAAAAAAGTCAAGCTTTCTAGAAACTATTACCATTTGTTACAGTAGAAAGTTCGCTAACATATTAAGGGTAAATATGTAGAGGACCTGAGTAGTTGTATAACAAATGCATCGTCTTCACCACTCTTTTGGCTTTTTTCTTATAAGCATTTTCCACATTCGACCAAGGGAAATACCACAAGTCTGGGATAGGCGGGCAAAAGGCCAACGCCAAAGGGCTAGATTGCAAAGGAGGAAATTTAATTTTCCAAAATGAAGTGCGTAAAGATATTTATCGTTCACGTAACCAGGAATTTTAAGTTTTGGAATCTTGTCGGTTACCTTCTCCTTTCTTTGACTACCTCGAAATGGTCCGACGAAGATCATTAGGTCGATACATAACTCGAAAATATTGTTGGAAAGCTTTAATTTGTTTGATTTGAGCAGTCTTACATTTGGTTGATTTCTTCTGTAAATGAGTAAAAGCTTCAGTCAGTTCAACTAGCTTTACTTCAGGAGCACCAATATATGCAACAAGATATGATTGCCACCAAATTTCAAATTCCTTGGTGCAGTAAAATTCTGGATGAAAAGGGATAGAACCAAGCTTAGGTCTTTTTTCCCAAAAAATCGACGTCCGCTTTAAAGGTATCATAAGGTTGATCACTGGTGATATTCAACAACAATTCAAAGTAGGAAAATAGAGACTTGGGAATAAATTGACATAGCCCAAATTATCGAGCCACTTAATTAGGTTGGTAGGAAACCAAGCCTAGAGTTGTGCCAACAATCACAACTGCTAGAAATTGAGGAGTCAAAAGCGCCCCGCACAGCTTAAAGAGCTATTTTTGTCTTCATTTATTGTAGCAGGAAAGACTCTAGTAAACCACTCAGGGCCATCAAGTCTATTGTAAAATGGGGCCATAGAGGGTTCGAAATTAGCGCGAGTCAACATAATGTAGAACAAGAGTTAAAATACTTCGACATTGGGAGAGGTTTTGTCGATAGGAGTCATAGGGAGTAAGTGTTTCCAAACAATGTGACATCGAGTGCTAATTTTAATTAATTATTTAAGGATTTATTTATCAGAATTTGGTCGAAATTGGATTGATATGTTGTTTGGATGCTTAAGTGATATGTCGAACGGAGCTATTAAGTTAAAGTCAGATTTTTAGTCGGTTTAATCGGAGGAATAATATTAAAGATAATATTATTTTATTATTAGACTATTTTATTATTTAATTGAATCGGATTGGATTGTTGTGTAGAGATTGACAATGTGGAGGAGTGAATAATAGATCCAATAGAACAATATTATTATTAATATTAATAAGTTTATTTTCATATAAAAGAAAATGAATTAGGTTAAGACAAGAAGAAAGTTGTTGTATGGGAAAAGAGGAGAAAGCAAGAATTTATGGATTTAGCCTCCAGAAGAGGAATTGCAGACTGGAAAAAACAAATCAGAATGCGACCGCAAATTAGGAATTTGATCGGAGTTAGAGAAACCGTTAAATCCAGGTAAGGTGGGGTTCTAACTCTATAACTGGGTTTATGATGAATCGTATGTGGGGATGGAATTGTATAAAATTATCTCTGTTGTGTAGATTGTGTGTAAAATAAATTGTTTGATTATATCTTGGTATCGTTGGTGATGATCAATTGGTGAAAATAATAAAATACTTGAATATTTATTGTATTCCTAAGGTGTTTGGTAAATTTTGGAAATTAATTTGGGTGAATCTAATAGAGAAGAAATTGGATCATAACAGTTAATTATAGAAAAAGGAGAAGAGAGACAGACGCCCCACGGTACAAAAGAAAACAAAATAATATAAGCATGTATGTTTGGGCGGAGGCCCTCAAGAAGAAGAAGTCGAGAGTTTTGAGGTGGGGACCATCCAAGGTGTGTGTGGGCGCCCATGTGGCTTGGAGTGGCGGGTGCCCCAGGCTTGGGAAGGTGAGGTAGGTGCCCTTGGTCATGGGGCCACCTTTATTTTTGTTTTTTTTACGAGGTTAATATGTTTGGTAGTTATATGTCATTTAGCAATAGTTTAAGATATTGATCATTATGTAGCCATCAATTAAGAGATACATTGTAGTTTGGTAGAAACGTAAAAAAATGATAGCAGGTTATTGGTAGAATGTTATGGTAGTGATGCAAATAACTTGTAGTTGCAGTCTTAGAAGAAAACAGTAGGAACTAACAAAATTAGTAATATTGTGATGGAAGTAATTAGGTATCAGTAGAATATATTAAGGAAGTTAGTAGATAAATTGCAAAAATAATTAAATGACAAGTTCGATAGTTCAGCATTTGAAAGAAAATAGTAAGTTATTATCAAATATTGGTATGAGTAGTAGTAGAGTTGAATTTTAATAACAACATGAAATTGGATTGAGGGAATTAAATATAGCAGTCTAATAAATTAATAGAATCTATATAATAATTGGTAGCGATAACCGTGAACAAAAACAGAGCCGAATTAGCCGAGTTAGTAAATTAAGCGGTACAAATTAGTTGCTCATAATTCACCAAAAATTGTCAGAGTAGTCTATAGTTATTAGTAGATAATCTTGGTTGGTTTGTTTTGTCGAGACGATGTTGAATATATTGATTTGCAGATACATCCGAATACATTGAATTGTCCCGATTCATGGACATGTTTGAGTTGTAGGGCGAATGACCAGTGTTGGTTTAAGTTGATGCAATTGATGCATGTTTGAGTTGTTGTTTAAGTTGTTGTTGAATGTTGTGGTTGTTGTCGCATACATAGCATTGCATGATTAAGTTGTCCTTGATGGAACCACGTTAAGTCTTATGCCTTGTTAATGCCTCGATAAATTGCCATATGTTTAAGTTGTGTTTAATTTGGGAGTTCTGCTCCAAATGGTACCACATGCTTTTGCATAGTTGAGTCGTGATTCGATTTGTATGTTTAAGTTGTTGTTGCTATTGTTAATGATGTTTAAGTTTTTGTTGTTGTTGTTGACATTAAGGTTGTTGTTTGATATATGTTGTTATTGTTATTGATAAATTGTTTTTTGATATAAGTTGTTGTTTTCGTTTGATAAGTTGCTGTTAGGTATAAGTTATTGTTGTTAGTAAATTGTGTCTCATTTGATTTTTCATAAATATGATGTTGTTGACTGCGAAGTGATATTGTGTATGATTTAATCCTAGCATATTATTTATCATACACATGTTTATATTGTTGGATATCTCACCCCTTCTGTTGTGATGTTGCCTCTATGTGGGTAAGGTGCAGATATTCGAGTTTGAAGAGTAAGTAGCTATTAGTTCAAGTCGGTGTCATTGCTCTAATACGTAGCACTCGGAGGGTTATTTTTGTCTATGTTGTTTCAGTTAGTGTTATTTTCGTTGCATTTTAAGTAGAATAATAAAAAGTACTATAATGTTTCAAGTCATTTTGATTGAATAAAGATGATCAGTTGTTTGAGTTGAAAAATTATAAATCCGTTGCGTATTATATAAAAGATTGTTTTGTATTAAAAGATGATGCAAGTTGATATGTGACCCTATGTATATTGAAAGTGTTATGTATCTGAATGAATATGATTAATATATGTTGTATTTATGTGAAGTAAATGTGGCATCCCATGTATGATAAAATTTTGCACTCTGATTTTTTTAATATTCGATGGGTAGATTTGGGGTGTTAAATTAGTGGTATCAGAGCAGGTTGGTCCATCCAGCCAGTGTTGTCTAACATTGTTTATTCCTCTGTACACGATAAGTGATTGAAGCAGTGTCAGCACTTGTTGTGTTTCTGATCTGTTGTCTGCAGGATTTAAGTTGAAGCTATGTGGGGGAGAAGCCTTGCTTCTTCGATGTGTTCGGTTTGTGAGATGTTAGATCAGTGTGCTACTGATGGCTATGGTGTAAGTGTTGTTGGAGCCTTGTTGTTTAGCGAATTCGAAGGTAACATGGATTTAAGATTCTGGTTGTTTTACAAGTTAGAGCGCCTTGGAATAGAATAATTGTTATAACATGGAATTTAGTAAGCTGTTGTGTTCAGCAGCGTTGTTGGTAGACTGTGAAGTTGTTGTTTAAGTACCCTTGCGTAAGATGTTGACATAGGAACATTAATTAAGTGAGATATTGTTGGTAAGTGATTTAAAAGAGTTATATAAGTTGTTGGAGTTGTTGGAATTGTTTGAACCACGAGTCAATGTTGGAAATCGAAGAGTATGACTTCAATAACAAGTGTCGAGAAATGGTGTAAAGGAATTATGGTTGATGTATAAATGAGGTGTATTAGTATGTAGTGTAAGGTGTTGATGTTAGCATGTTTGGATGATTTTGGAAGTTATTAAATTTGGATGCTTTTGGTGACTTGAGTTCAAGTTTAAAGAAACACTATTATAGTTTAGTAACGATGGTTTATACTCTGTTATGTTTGTCGGCTATCTATTGACAAATTGAGGATTTGATCACCCTTAATATCTTGTTGATAGTAGACAGAATCGTATTGGATGGTATAGAATTTTCTTTCTATCTTTATGGTGAGTAAAGTGATGTCCGTTATATCGAGAATGTTTTTGAGGTGAGGATGCCATGTTGTACAATAAACTAAGTGAGTAGTAGATGTTACTATTTTGTAAGTTGATGTTCCAAGGTATTGTTGAAGCAGTGATGTTTATGTTGCAAGAGTAATGGATGACCAACATATGGTATTGGATTTAACCATGATTGAGTCGTTGTATTATCGGAAAAGTGGTAGTCAGAGTGTTGCCAAACGCAATTGAGGATCAGTGAGTCAGAAGCGAAGTTGAGGATGGTTGTGTCGGATGGATTTTCGAGGACGAAAATATCCTAAGTGGGAGAGAGTTGTAACGCCCCGAATTTAATTAATTATTTAATTAAATTATTTAAGGATTTATTTCTTGGAATTTGGTCGAAATTGAATTGATATGTTGTTTGGACGATTAAGTGATATGTCGAACGCTATTAAGTTAAAGCTGGATTTTTAGTCGTTTTAATCGTAGGAATATTATTAAAGATAATATTATTTTATTATTGGACTATTTTATTATATAATTGAATTGGGTTGGATTGTTGTGTAGAGATTAGAAATGTGGAGGTGTGAATAATGGATCCAATAGAATAATTATTATTAATATTATTAAGTTGGCTTTCATATAAAAGAAAAGGAATTAGGTTAAGAGAAGAAGAAAGTTGTTGTACGTGGGAAAAATAGGAGAAAGCAAGGGTTTGTGGATTTATCCGTCGGAAGAGGAATTGTAGACCGGAAATCAGGAATTCGATCGGAGTTAGAGCGACCGTTAAAACTAGGTGAGGGTGGGGTTCTAACTCAACCGGAATTATGATTAATCGTATGTGGGGATGGAATTGTATGAAATTATCTGTTTGTGTAGATTGCGTGTAGAATAAATTGTTTGATATTATCTTGGTATCGTTCGTGATGATCGATTGGTGAAAATAATAAAATACTTGAATAATTATTGTATGCTTGTGGTGTTTGGAATTTTTGGAAATTAATTTAGGTGAATCGATGCGGAATAAATTGGATCGGGCGGTTAATTATAGAAAAGGAGAAGAAACAGGACGGACGCCTACTAGTACGAAAAGAAAAACAAAATAATATATGCATGTATGTTGGCCATGCGAACACCCTTAAGAAGGAGAAGAAGTTTTGAGGTACGGACCACTTAAAGGTGTGGGTGTGGCGCTGTGGCTTGGATTGAGGAGGCCCTAGGCTTGAAAAGGTTAGGGTGGGCGCTCTTGGTCATGTGGGGTTACCTTTTTTTTATTTCTTTTTTATACGAGGTTAATATGTTTAGCAGTTATATTTCATGTAGCAGTAGTTTAAGATATTGATCATTTGGTTAGTAACCATTTGAAAATAAATATGTAGCACTCAATTACGAGATACATTGCGGTTTGGTAGAAACATAGAAAAATGATAGCAGGTTATTGGCAAAATGTTATGACACTGATGTAGATAACTTGTAGTTGCAGTCTTAGAAGAAAACAGTAGGAACTAACAGAATTAGTAATGCTGTGATGGAAGTAATTTGGTATCAGTAGAATATATTAAGGAAGTTAGTAGATAAATTGCAGAAATAATTAAATGGCAGGTTTGGTAATTCAGCAGTTGGAAGAAAATAGATGGTTATTATCAGATATTGGTATAAGTAGTAGTAGCATTGAATTTTAATAACAACATAAAATTGGATGAAGGTAATTAAATATAGCAGTCTAATAAATTTATAGAAGCTATATATAATTGGTAGCGATAAAGGAGCAACAGATCCGACTTAGCCAAGTTAGTAAATCGGTCATAAAAATTAGTTGTTCGGAATTAACCAAAAATTGTCAGAGTAGTCTGTAGTTATTAGTAGGTAATCTTGGTTGGTTTTTTTTGTCGAGACGATGTTGAATATGTTGATTTTCAGGTACAACTGAATAAATTGAATTGTCCCGATTCACGAACATGTTTGAGTTGTAGTTCGAATTACCAGTGTTGGTTTAAGTTGATGCAATTGATGCATGTTTGAGTTTTTGTTTAAGTTGTTGTTGAATGTTATGGTTGTTGTCGCAAACATAGCATTGCATGATTTAGTTGGATTTGATGGTACCACTTTGAAGGCTTATTCCTTGTTAATGCCTCGATAAACGGCTTTTGCAAGTTTAAGTTTGGAGTTACGCTCCAAATGGTGCGATCGAAAAAGTGATCGAGAATCGGAGATGGTGAAACGGTTGAACATCCTTCGAGAAAGTTGATATTGAGGAGGGGTGGAGTACCTGCAAGGCACTCTGATGCTAAAGTAAGCAAATGCTCAAAGAAGAAGATAAAGAATATTAGGGTTTTGGGTGTAAGAAAAGTGATACCTTGCCTCAAAGATACGAGGGTTTATATAATAGACATAGGAGTATTCTCATTGGTTGCTATAATTAGGTCGAGATCGTGGATCCATAAATATAGTCGTTTGGTGACTAGGCCAAAACCGAACATATGCTCGAACTAGCCGTTATGTCGGGTATGAGGGACATAACAGGCATAGTGCCCAGCGAGATAAATCGCTTATTTTCTCAACATATGTCGGGAGAGAAGTTGTCCGCTTTGCACCCAAAATTTGCCCTACTATCTCGATTTTATCCGCAGGCTTCACATTCATCTCGTATACCGTCCATTAGGTCATTGGCATTAAATAGTCATTCATTCATTCATCCGCATCATTAAATCGATATTCATCGCTTTATAATTATAAAATAATTATTTTACTTCATTCATTTTTATCTCCTTACATGTTTATTGTATCGTTCTAAGTTGTTTATATGTCGATGATATCGATATTTCGATTTTACAAACAGACTGTTAAAAGCGATTCGACACCGTACGAAAATTAGCGGGAAAATATTTCAAACTTTCGCCTAACTCATCTTTGTGAATCTACGTGTCGCGTAGATCATGAAAATGTGCTCTCTAATTTTCACATTTCAAGTCTCGTTTTGTAAGTGTTTTAAATCGGGTATTCTTTATTATCGTTTTTATTTCAATTTTAATTATTTGATAATTTTCCTTTAATCTATTAAACCTGAGTTTATTTTAATATGCTCATTTAATTTTTCGATATTTATTGTCCAAACTTTTACAATTTTTGCGATTTAGGTGTCCAATTTTATCTCAAAAAAATCAAAACCAAAATACTTTTGGGCTTATTATTTTTTAACTGACCCAATTTTGTGGCCCATTTAATCATGAAGGACATTTTTGGCATTTTAAAAAATTGCTAAACCTAGTTTTTGTAATATATATATATATGTGTTATAATTGAGAGCCAAAGGGGAGCAAAAAAAATTTAGAAACACAGCGGCCGAAAATCTGGGGGAAAACGGAAAAAGGGAAAAAGAAATTCCTTCATCATCTTCTTCACACGCTATTACTCCCTCCACTCATTCATCACCTTCATACTCTCACATCTCACTCCACCGGAAATCCACCGTCCAACAGTCCTCACCTTCGCCGCTGTTTCTCTCTCACACCCACTTCGTAACCCTCCTCACTTCCATCTGTTTCAAACCTCCAACCGTAACACTGCTCCCTTCACTCGCTCGATGCGACCTCCATCGCACCATAAACCGGCTTCCTCCATCTCCAGATCCACCCATCGTCACCTCAACATAACCCCACCGTCACTCTCATCCACACTCATTCCATTCCCTCTGTTTCACATACATTCCTTCACTCAACTCTTCGTAGTAACCTTCTCATCGTTACAACTCCTCCGCTTTACCAGGCCACACCTGCAGCCTTCATCGTGAAACCACCCACGAAGCTCCCTGCAATCCTTTCCTTTTCCCTCTGCCTCACCGGTTCAGTTCCACCACCTTCCGTTTCATCCTCGTGCCTCCAAGAACCCTCTGCGCTCCATGTGCTAGCGGAACAACACATCCTTCGCAGATTTACTCCTTGTTTCCGCTCACTCGACTTGATTCTACCTACGCTCGATCTCTTTGATCTCATTTCACCGTAATAATACCAATTCTATTCGGTAATTCTCATCACTATCTTGTAATTGCAATGCCATTTTATGCCATGATGTAGAAATTCGTGATAATCAGAGGAATATGTGTTTTGTGACTTTGAGCTAATGATCCGGAGAGTTGTTTCAATCTAAGGAACTCGTGGATATGTTGTATGTGTGCATTCAAATTTGATGTCGATGCCATTTGAGTTAGTTGTAACAAATTGGTTTTCGGTTATGATATTTTGTTTATACCAAATTGGAATTGATTGTCAATGTTTAATGTTGTTTTGTTTGAGATAATTTTGAGCAGCATTCTGATATCACTATTTGAGTACCAATAGGTTGTTATTTTGGTTGCCAGATGCTAATGAATTGATTGAAACTTTCTTGAACTTGTTTTAGTGTGAAGGCTGAAATCGTTAGGTTTGTGTCTATTTGTGTTAAAATTGAATATTGAAGCTGATGTTAGTGTGTTGAATGGATACACTATGAGTGGATTTAAATGAGAAATTTCAATTATGCTACAGATGCTTCCCGTTTGCGTTAAATATTCGTCTGAGATGCTTGTATTGGGCATGTTTAGATGTAGGAAGCTGCTGCCCAGATTTAATGTCGTTGATTTTTGATAGTTTTAAATTCATTCTGCTATGTTTCGAGTTTGTTTAGAACAATAACAATACATGCTATGCTAATTTTTCTGTTTGTATCATCATTGAGTTGTGGTATTTTGTTTTGAATCGATTCTTGAAGATTAATTCGGCTATTTCCTTTGTGCTAAACATGTTTGTTCTGAATTTTGGGGTATAATGATGCATGTAGAGTTGCTGCCCGAGTTTGATTTGTTTAATTTGTAGCTCACTTTGAATTCGTTTTATCATATCATGAATTTGAATTGGATAAGAGTTTGAATTCTTAATTCTTGTGTCATTTGTGAATTGTTGATCTTTAATAGTCATCGTGTTTACTTGATATTGAATGATTTAGAATGATAAATGCCATGTTTAGTGAGTTATGATACAAACCTTTGCTTCTTGAGTTCTTTGTGTAAATGATACAAGTTTCATTCAATTTTATGATCTTGTTTACTGACCATTTTTCGATTTCATACCTTGCAATTTCATTTCGCCTTTAATTTTTATACCACTCATGCTACTAACGGATTTGTTACTTGTGAAGGCATTCAAGAAAAGTCCGATCATCATTCCCTCTTAGCATATATACTTTTCTTCTTCCAATTACATTCTTATTATTGTTGTTCCATTATTAATATCTAGTAATGTCATTTTTATAAAATACATAATATTTTTGTTATTATATTTAGTATGTAAATATACATATTATTTTTATTCTTATAACTTTATTCATATCCATTTGTAAATAAATTCAATTACATTGTAATGATCTTTGTGTTGCAATTTTGAATTTGGAATTTAATTCAACCTTCGAATGAATTTGAACGCAACTATATCTATTCTTCGTATAGTTTTTGTTTGTATCTTGACTGATGTAGGAGCCTTCATTTGGTATTCATCCGATGCATCAAGCCTTATCCAATCTTGAAGACTACTTGGAGCTCAACTCTTGCACAACATAAAAGCTATTTATTTATTCAAATTAATTGATTTGGTTGTATATATCCCTGCTCATGAACATGTACCTCATTCCTTGTGTGTTCTAATTATCGTTTAATTATGCTTATCATATTAGAACACATAGTCTCCTCTTGGGCTCCTCAAAAAGAAGCGTAAACATACACAATGCACACTTGCACACATTTATAGTTTGGTCCTGGGCTTTTCATACGACAACTATTCGATCGATTGTTCCAATCGGTCGCTTAGAATACTAGTGTCACGCTTAGTCCCACTTTTAGGAGCATACATAAAGCCACTTTGTATGGGCTCGCTTGTTTTCCTAATTGAATTATTTCTATCCGCAACTAAACCCCTAAAACACTTTCAAATTAAATTATTTAATTGAATTTGTTTTCCAAATGAATTTCATAAAAAAAAGAACATTTGATAAGATTTGTTTTAATAGTTGCAGGTTAATTTAACGACAGAACAAATCAAGTTTCTAATTGATTAGATGATAGCCTAATAAATTGAGAAACTTTAAACCATGTTCCAAAACAAAAACATGGTGCTATGGTATTTAAGTAAATCGTTAGATAGCCCGACGAATTAAAATGTAAAGTATTTGGCCATTAGAGGGTAACCCAATGACTTAAATACTTTATTCCATACACTTAATAAAAGTGAACTTTGTTTCACCTAACCCTTTCATAATAAAGATTTTGGATGAGAGATGATCGGTTGACCTCAATCACCAATCTCGAGTATTGAATCGTAGAGGATATCCCAACGTTTTATGTCATCTACAATTAAAATCAATTCAACCCATTCAAATTCTTTTTCCGCCTATACGCGTCATCAAAAAACACTTTCTTCAAAATCAATACAAATAATCCAAGACATTTTCAACAAGAACTACGGAGTTTTGACTTTCCCATTGCACAGGGAATACGTAGGGCACATTTGTTTCAAACCGTGTCAAACTCAAAATAATAATAAACAAACCTCTTTTCTTCTTTCTTATTTATAATTTAGAAATTAGCTATATACACACAAACACGCTGAACTAAATGGGTCCCATCGAGTACGATGGACGTAAGAGGTGCTAATACCTTCTCATGTGAATCCGATCCCTAATCCATCCTTTTTGATCTTGTAGACCGCCTTATCCGCATTTGTAGGGTTTTATCTATATTTTCCTGCTCTTTCTAGAACAAATAAAATTAGGTGGCGATTTCATTGTTTTTGAAAAATTTAAATGATTTTGAAAACGAGTTGCTTCATTGGCTACTCAATCGGGGAACAAATTTTAAAATCTTTTTGACTTAGCGAGTCAACCCTAGTTTAGTTCTTCTTGCATGCTTGTGTTTGTTTACCGCTTTCTTCTTTATGCTTATTTATTGTTTATTGTTTATTTCTCTTTACACTTTATGTATCTTATTTTGTTGATATATTATTGTGATGGGAATTCATGGGCATTGATACAGATAAGCCCACTACCTGTGCTTCTAGGTCACCTTTAGGAATAGAGGGGTTATGTAGCCCAGGTCCACCGACTCATTGTCTTGTTGGTCCAAGCGAAGACCCGCTAGAGTTGGTTGTTTAAGGAGGTTGTTGGCCCGCACGATAGCGCAGGACATCAATCTTTGGACAAATGACCTATAACTCTAAGTTTGTTCATGTTGTCCTAACTGAGACCAAACGTCAAATTTTGGATTTCGAGCATCCCTGTTAAGAGTCGCTTGAGTATACTTGCAAATATTGTCACCATGTAGGCCTCTCACGATGATAATATTTGTTAAGAGGGATCTTAGACTCCAAGAAACATTTAGCAAAAACATTAGAACCACCTTGTTTGGGGTTATTGGTAGAAGTTTAGAGCTGTCCTATTGTAGAGCCACCTAAATAAGTTGTTCTAATTACCAATATTCTTTCCCCGATTCACATCTCGTGAACTGTTATTATCATCATGTTGCATTCCATTTGCATCATAAAAAAAGAGTTTATTTCTATTATCATCCATGCATCATCATGCATTTCATTCATTTCAACCAAAGGACTCATTTCAACCTCGGCTTCTTATTCAATCTCATCAAGATCGATTTCGACATCGTCGCCATCATGGATCAACTTGCAAGTGTGGCTGCATTGAATACTCATATAGATACCCATGGATCAATTCATGGAGATTATCCGAACCTCCATTGGACAAGAAGAGCTAAAGTGTTGTTCAGAGATTTAGCGGTTACTATTGATCATGTTAATCCACCACGTGTTAATCTTAACCAAGAGAGGCCCTTTCATCAAAATGTCGAAACACCGCTCAAATGCATGCCAATGGAACTCCTCACTATGAGGACTTCGAGTCTTCGCTTGACACCTTCGTGTTTGATCAAGAACTCGAATCGAGAAAAGCTTCACCTTGAGAAAAGAATGAAAGCTATTGAGGACCGTGATCCTTGGTTTAGACGCTTCTAGTTTGTGCTTGTTCGTATCAAAATTCCCAAAATTCAAAGTCCCCACTTTCTGAAGTATAAGGTACCTTGTCGATTACGCCAAAGCCTATTGCAATAAGATGGTTTTATGCGGAAAATGACAAGCTCCTCAACATTTTTCAAGATAGCCTCAAGGAGCATCTCTAATGGTACACACTTTCACTGGAACCAACTCACATCCAAAATTGAACCAAGCTTTGTCAATCACTACGACTATAATAGGACACGGCTCCCACTAGAATTCAACTTCGTGGTTTAACTTAAGATCAAGAATCTTTCAAAGAGTATGCGCGCAGATGGAGAGAATTAGTTGCTAAAGTTCAACCTCCCTTTGGAACGAGAACTCATCGAGATGTTCACATCAGCAGGTCCCTATCCTCGATTGTTGGATGCACTTCTAAATTTTCACATTTGTTGTAGGGAATGATTAAGCATGTTCTCAAGATGGGGAAAATTAAGGATATTGCTATTCTTCCGAATTTCCGCAGCTAATTGATGAAGAGGCAAGTACAATTTTCGAGGACGGAAGTTCCCGCCACCTCCATTTCAAATTCCTAACTGTGACCAAAGTTAATTCTAATCGAAGTTCATAAATCTGTCGCAACTATTTGCCGAACACTGTGTCAAGATGCTCCCGCCAGCTGGTAACGCCTCGACAACAAACTTATCGGCAAAAATCGCCAACAAATAGGTGAAGAATCATAAGACCAAAAAGTGATCCAATCCCTATGCCTCGTCGAAGTTGCTTTCTCACCTACTCCAACATTCTTTGGTGGAGTTAGGAGCTCGACGCCCCTTTTCCGTATCCTTTGGGATATGATCCCGATGCATATTGTGAGTTCCATTCTCGGGCACCCACATACAATTGAAGGATGCAACTTTTCAAAGGCACGGTTCGTAAACTCGCTGATTCCAAAGCCATCACGCTCACCTGCAGGCCCACGATCAATTGAACTCTCTTTGACTCGAACGCTAGAGTACGGCGCATCTTCAAGAAATTCATACGAGACCAGCCTCCTCAACATGTAGATTTCTAGTTTCATCTTGCATGCTCATTTGTAACTGTCTTGTTTTGTTAAGTACTTTCTTGTATGCAAAACTGCTATTCCCAATACTAATCATAATGAATATGTTTGTCTTGAATTGATCCATTCGTATTCACTCTTATTTGTTTTACTATGCTTGATATTCAACTCTTATTAATAAGGCAACACCTCAGAGGGAGGATGACGAATAATTTACTAAGAATCTCAAACCTTTGCTTTAGTAAAAACTTGCTAATGATATATGTGCCTTGTTTCAAATTCAAACACCGAGATATAAGGGAGTGAAACCTCGTTAACCCCTTTCTTCAAGTAGGAGTTTCTTTCTCGATTTAAAAAGCCTCATTTTTAACTCCGGCTGTGGTGTTCAAGAACCGATCGAGCATTCAAACTCATCAAGAGTGCGATCCATGATACAACTATGGTTATGCTTCAAAAGGTCAAAGAAAGTCAAAACCACAATGGTCAATCTTACAATCAACAATGTGCTCAAAAGAGGTTGAAACCGTGAATG
>CM038794.1:126716981-126852144 GCA_021764765.1 Vicia sativa
TGATTTATGTGGTTCGAAGTGGAGTAATTTAGTTCGGAACGAAACAAGATTAGTGTTCGTCGGAATAAAGTGAATGTCACAGTTCGGAATGGAAGAAATGGTTCTTCGAATAGAGATATCAAAGCTCAGAGCTTCGAATGACAGTTATGAAGATACAATTAAATTGGCGTCGAAGTGGTCGCGAGACTATGTCTCTGAAAGTTGTGAAATGAGTTCGAAGCGAAGATTGTCAAGGCATTTGAAATTCAAACGAAAGCGGGATATCAGGAATTCAAATATACATGCGCTGGAACGGTTCGAAGACACGTGGAGGCTAGAGAGAAGCAGTGTTCTGCATGTTCTGAACGTGGCAGAATCTTATAAGTCAGACCGTTATGGTCGAAGTAGTATAAATAGAAGTCTTAGTGTTAGGATTTCGTGTGTCATATCTATTGTACAAAATTTAGTAAACATTCAAAATACCACATGGCTAGGGAAATGAATGCTCGAACAATGTACGTATGATAACAGCAAACCTTTATAATTCAGTAAAACTCTTTATCTTTTCCAGTTTATCTTCCATTTTCGCATCAATGTCTTTTTAATACTTTTACATTCAGAGTCATTTATCTATTTCTTGCATTTAAATGCTTTTCTACTTTCGAATCCTTTACGTTTCAGAAACCTTTTACATTAACGTTTCACATTCATGCTTTTACATTCATGTCTTTACATATTTTATGCTTTTATATTCATGTTTTTACATTAAAATCTTTACTTTCAAAGTCATTTACTTATTTCTGCATTTAAATATTTCTTTGCAAATCGAATCTTTACTCATTCAAACCAGTTTTGTATTTCTTTACTTGATCATGTCATTGAGTTCTTTAACATTGTAATCGAAGAGAATTGAACATCTATAAAACACTCTAAATACAAATCTTAACAATGAATACCAGTTTTGTTATTAGATTTATCCAAACGACCAATACCCCATAGGATCAATCTAGTCGATCCTGCAAGTTACCAGAGAGATTGAATAACAGTCATTAAGATTATTTAATAGTCTGGAGGACTAGCGGTTGTTTACCAGAAATCACTGTAAACAATACCGCTCTAGCTTTTTTTTTGACATGGATAGAAGTTTTATCTTATTGGGCTAGCATCCAACAATCTAAAGACTTCAAATTTTTTTAAAACATTAGGCTACCATCTAACGATTTAAACAAATTTCATCCAAGTTTATTATGAAAACTTCTTAAAAAAAACATCTCGACGTTGGATCGAGGTTTGAGAAGAAGACTCGACGTTGGATCGAGTTTTATTGAAAGTGCTTTAAATGCTTGGTGAATGGAGAAAGAATCTGGTTATGATCAAGGCGCGGGAGATATAGGAGAAACGAAATAATTGCGAATATTCATGAAAGCATAGATAAATCGAGCAAATGAATTAAAAGCCCATACAAGGTGGCTAGCGCGCGAATGATAAGGCAATTCACAATTGTGTAGGTGCATGCGCGAAATAAACTTAATCAACTAATTAAACAAAATTTAATCGAGTAATTAGTTTAATAAAATTAATTAGATGGACTAATCATTTTTGAATAAGCTAATTAGATAATGTTTAACTAATCAATTAAGGTCTCATTGTAAACCCAAGAGTAAGCGTGGCGTGTGCACAAATGTGTGGCCGTTGTGACGCTTCAAAGCTTTGTCAACTCAAGGTTAAAAATGGCTCGTACGAGTATTAGTTATTTTGAAAATGGTTTTGTGCTTTGTGAATGAATAATTAAAATAAAGCGATAAAAATATTTACTAATTATTACATCATGTGGGGAATGGGGGTACAAATTTACAAATGGGGATTGAATCGAATAATTACAAGTCCTTATAAAATGTACAAATGAGAATAGAAACAATTCAATAATTAACAAAATAAAATATAAGAGACGAATAGCTAAAAGAAAATATTTTTGAGAATTTAAAAATATTGAAATAAAAATAAAAAAAAATGAATTTTTTATAAGAAAATAAATTTAATAAGATAAATTCTAAATCTAAGATATTATGTTCTTTTTATTTATTTTAAGACAAAGTTTTGAGTAAATAAAATAAAACTAAATCTATATTTTTTTTGTATCTTTGAAAATTATTTTGGAGATCTAAAATATAGTATTTCTAGTATCAATCAACAAATGCATTACTATTTCTAAAAGAAACTTAACAACTAAATAGAATCCTTTTTTGTTCTTTTAAAATATATTATTTTGAAGATCTAAAATTTATTATTTCTAGTATCAATCAACAAATGCAATACCATTTCTAAAAAAAACTTAACAACTAAATAAAATCTTTTTTGTTCTTTTAAAATAAAGTTTTGAGTAAATAAAATAAGATTAGATCTATATCTTTTTTTTAGTTTAGAAACTAGAACAAAAGTAAAAACTAACTAAGTATTATATATAAAAAAAATGAACAGATATAATTAAAATAAAGTAAACGAGCAGGAGGGGTGTATTAAACAAACCAGTAGTGATGCTGAAGGAGTTTTTAAAAAAAAACTGGGCCAAGGTAAAAGCCCATCCGAAATTGTCATGAAGTTTATTTGCAAAAAAAAAAAAAAAACAAACCCTAACTGGACCTAAACAAGCCGCTGCTACTAACTTGGTTCACTAAATCAAAATTAATTATTAACTTAAATACTCAATTAAAGAAAAAAAATGGAAAAACTAGACACGATGCTTTCACTCTTCTCACACGATCTCTATCGCCTCTCTCTCGATTTGATTCATCCATGGCTCTCTATTGCTTCTTCTTCATTCTCTCGCACTCTCATTCATCGGTCAAGAACAACACACCCTAAGCCCCAAATCCAAACCCCAAATCTCTTATGTTATGATTACGATTACAAGCTACAACCGAAAAGTAAAGTTTAACATCACTAACGAAAAGGGAAGCAGTGCGATTTTGATTTCTTCTCCTTCTTCTTTCTGAGTCGATTAGCGCTTACGTATTTGTTCGATGTGATTACTTGAAATCATTTTTGTGGTTGTTCTTTGGTTTGAAGATGTGAGGTGGTTTGTGGATGTTGTATGGATAAGAATAGTTGTTATGAATGAGGTTTAGGTTGGGATAACGATGGGGTTGGAGTATGAGTATGGTATGGGTTGTCACGGTTTGGTTGTTGTTGTTGGAAGAATGGTCAGTTTCACTGTGTTGGTTGAAGTTTTAAAGACTGCAAATCTGTGAGATAAGGATGAGAGGGAATCAAATTGTACAAGGTAGTGGAATTTGAAATGGTGAGTGGAATAGTGGAAGTGATTTTGTACAATCTGCAGGGTAGTGGAGAGGAGTGAACTTGAGGATAAGAACAAAGGGACAATTTGTACAATGCTAGCTGTGAATTTGTGGTTTTGTGGTAGTGGAATCAGTGAAATCGGGTAGTGGAATTGCTGTTGTGAAAATTGTACAATTTGTTATGGTTTTGTTGTTTTGTGGTGATTTTATGTTTTGGTTTGAATTAGCAGTTGGACAAGAGAGCGTCAGGGCATGGAGACTCAAAACAATTTATTTATTTATTATTGCAAAGAAAATGTTTTAATAGTTTTTTTAATGATATGAGTTATTATAAAATATAAAAAAAATGTACCTGGTGATGCTTGTAAAAAAAAGAAAAGAAAATTCTAAGATATGTCAATATACAATAGATAAAAAATGCTATAATTAAATTAAATGCATCTAAAATAATAACCAAATTATTTATTAAAAGAATATGAATTTAATTAAAAATTGAAATAAAAATAATTATTAAAAAAATGCAATTTCATTCGATTGTCTAAATACAACTAAAAATGCAAATACAATTAAAAATATCCCTTTTTTTATTTTCTTTGTAACAATAACCATTAATAATCTCTTAAAATAAGGTATTAATAATAATAAAAAAAAAAAAAAATACTATTTTAACAAAAATTGATTTTAATTTAGATCTTATTTTATTATTCTATTTAATTGAAATCATTTAATAACTTCTAATCACTAAAACGATTGAAATTAAGTATCATAATAAAAGTAGAATTAAAAGATACAAACAAAAAAAATTAGTTAATCTATTAAAAATAATGTAATTATGATAAAGCAGACTTTCATACTAAACTATGATTTATCTAAAAAATCTAAATTAATTGTTAATGAAATAAAAAATAGAAATTTTTTTTTTCAATGAGGAAAGATTTTAATTAATTCAAAGCTCTAATAAAAAAAATGCCAAAATCAAGCATGAAATAATCTATAAATTCAAACATAATTACTATTAAAAACAAAACATTGTTATTTAGAGAATAAAACAAAAATTCCTTTTAATTATTATTTCATTATTTAACTAATAGAAATTATTTAGTAAAACCTCACCAAATAATTAGAATTAATCAAATATTAAAAATAAAAATTAAAGTGAGAAAGGATGCAATTGCAATGAGTGAATGATTGTTCTTTTTAATATAAATACAATGCAAGTAGAAAAATAGCAGGGTAAAATTTGGGGTGCAACAGTTGCCCCTATTTAAATATGTTCAAGATGATATGAAGATGATCAAGCTTCATATTATCGCAGTGGGAGATAATTAAATATCAAAAACCCAAAATTTTGCCCTGTTGTGAATGCCATATTTTTTGACTTTTTTTTTTTAATGATTCATGATATGAGACAGACACTTCGGAAATATGGATATACTCAAAATTAGAAATTTGTGGTAGATTAACTGATACAACATGGAAGACAAAACACCCAATAATGGCTTTGGAAAAAAAAAGACTCGACGTCTAATAATGACTTTAGATGGAGGGACTCGACATCTAATAATGGCTTTAGATTGAGGGATTCGACATCTAATCATGGCTTTATATCGCGAAAGATCACAATATCCGATAATGGCTTTGGATGAAGTGAGAAAGACGTAACACCCAATAATGGCTTTGGATGAAAAAGACTCGACATCTAATAATGGCTTTAGATGGAGGGACTCGACATCTAATAATGGCTTTAGATGGAGAAAGATCACAATATCCAATATGGCTTTGGATGAAAAAGACTCGACATCTAATAATGGCTTTAGATGGAAGGACTCGACATCTAATAATGGCTTTAGATGGAGAAAGATCACAATATCCAATAATGGCTTTGAATAAAGTGAAAGAGATGTAACACCCAATAATGGCTTTGGATGAAAAAGAACTCGACATCTAATAATGGCTTTAGATGGAGAAAGATCACAATATCCAATAATGGCTTTGAATAAAGTGAAAGAGACATAACATCCAATAATGGCTTTGGATGAAAAAAGGCTCGACGTCTAATAATGGCTTTAGATGGAGAAAGATCACAATATCCAATAATGGCTTTGAATAAAGTGAGAAAGACGTAACACCCAATAATGGCTTTGGATGAAAAAAGACTCGACATCTAATAATGGCTTTAGATGAAGAAAGAAACAAGGCATCCAAGAATGGCACTAGAGTAAAAATAGACAGACATCCAGGAATGGCACTGGAGTGGAAATAGACGGACATCCAGGAATGGCACTGGAGCGAAATAGACGGACATCCAGGAATGGCACTGGAGTGGATATAGACAGACATCCAGGAATGACACTGGAGCGAAAATGGACCACGACATCCAATAATAGCTTTAGATGAAGGGTGAAACAAGGCATCCAGGAATGGCACTGGAGTAAAAATAGACAGACATCCAGGAATGGCACTGAGTGGAAATAGACACACATCCAGGAATGGCACTAGAGTAAAAATAGACAGACATCCAGGAATGGCACTGGAGTGGTGATAAATGCTACACTGGGGAACAAAACATCCAATGGTGTCGAATAAAATTGAGGTTTAAAATATCAAAGAAATAGTATTGGACGAAAAGAATCTGGTATGAGACATCATTTTGGTAGATACCAAGTAAGTTGGATTTTGACTGCAAGGTAAGATATTGACTGCAACAAGACCTCAGGAAATGCAAATGAGGATAAAACACTCTTGCTATGCATGATATATGAATTTTGTGATGCATGATATATGAATGATCTATGCATGTAGTATGTAATGCAGACGTTCATGACAATGGAGATCGACTCTTTTGTGGAGGTAAGATGGGAACTCGATTCCTTAACACGGAGAACACGCCAACTTGCTTGGAGAAAATGTCTTGAGCAACACTTCTAACACACTTGTGAATTGTATTGAAATGATGATCCTTGAAGGAAGGACTGCAGCGCTGCTTGGGGATTGTCCCGGATTAGCTAATTGTTGAAGATAGATTGATAATGGCTTCAGTTCTTGAAAATAACTGAGAGAAAGGAGTGCCCCAGTATAAGTCTTGAAAAAAAACTTCTGATTAAAATAATTCTGAGAATGAACTGCATTAATCAACAACTCTGGCGATTCTAGCAGGATCGAAGATACTTGCCCCTGATTAGGTTCACTGGCCAAGTTTCCTAACAGTTTGGACTTCCTTGATGAGGAAAGCTTATTTGCAAGCAAAAATTGTTTATTCAAACATGGTAAATTGAATGCAAAGATCATGCAAAAGTTTTGAAATAAAAATCATTTTTTGAAATGATGTAGTTGTTGTATAGAAAATGGATCACTGGTTAAAACACAGTGGTTTAAAAAAAATTAAAAGTGAAAGAGAAGACAAAAGTATGGATATACCAAGACAATTGATTTGCAAAAGACCTTAGGAGTCATATTACACAACCTTGTTGTAGTATGCTTTCAAAAGAAACCTGGCTTCAATTAGGTCTTTTGAGGGTTGTAACGTGGTCCGGTGCACGGTTTATGAAACAAAGGATAAAGGCTCAAAAAATTATTTGTACCCAACCCAATCTTCATGATGTTCTTCAATCCTACGTTCAATTAACTCAGATTGTGCATTTTAAGATTCCAATAGATTTTGGATTGTACACCGATAGTGATAATGGCTCAAAACTTGACAGATATTCTTGAGATGGCAGTCACTTCTTTTTTGCAACATTTTGCTGTTTGGGGACTTTGGTCAACTCTTGTTTTGAATTTTGTCAACCCTAACTTTTTCCTGAACCGTTCCATTTAAGATTACGGTCAGCGGGATGCCCCAATTTATTTTGCCTAAGTTGCCTTTTTAATTTTAACTTAGCGGCTTTTTCTTTTTGATATATTTCTTGGAAAGACAGTGGCTGCTTGACTTTCATGATTACGGGGAACCATCATCATCGCTTTTGAGTCGGATGACATCTTCGACACTTATTTGATTTGTGAAGGAAAGCTGATTGAATACAACCTCTATTGAAAGACGTCTTGAATGAATGCACATTCGAATTAACTGAGAACTACCCTGCCCCAGGTTAAAAATTGCGGGTTTTTTCGTATAGAAAGAAACTCCAACTTCTAGGCTCGAAGGGGTTGACAAAGGTTTAAATTCGTTATATCTTCAATGTTTAGGAATTGAAACAATTCCTGTACATCATCAACAAAGTTTTATTCGAAGGCATACCAACAAAAATTATGGGTATCTCGTTATTATCATCCTCCCTCAAATCTTTGCAAAAGCAATAGCTCGGTAAAGAAATTAAACAGGGAAAATATATATTTGAAAGCGATAAATGTAGATGATTTGAGTCAAAATAGTGCAATGCTCATTTCATTAAAATTAACATGGAATTACAAACAAAGATTTGAAAGCAACAGTTTAACATAAACAAAGGAAAATGCAAACAGAAAGAAACATGGCCTAATGACTAATCAGCTACAAGGATGAGTTGTCCTGTCTGAAACACTGGCTTTAGGAGGTGACTTGGGATATTCTGACCCGTCTTCAGCCACTTTTTCCTGGAAACGGATTATTGATAACATTTGGTGGAGGATCTCCAAAATTTATCTCCTTGCTTCTGACTAGCTCTTGAACCCTAGCCTTCAGCGCAAAGCAGCGTTCCATATCGTGACCAGCAGCTCCCTGATGGAACTCACAATGAAGATCAGTCCTGAATCCGACTGGGAGAGGATCTGGAGAAGTCAGAGGCCTAGTTGTGATTAAACCTAGTTCAACCAAATGAGGATACAATTCAGTGTAAGTCATAGGAATAGGGTCAAACTGACCCCTATTCCTCGCATTACGGTTCTGATTTTGCCCAACAGCTTGGCGTTGAGGAATTTGAATTGGTTGAGCCTTGACTGCAGGAATGACGACATCTACTTGTGGTTGATCATAGTATTGAGGCCTACGGCGAGGTCCTCCTCTTTCAATTCTGATAGCATTAGTTTCACCATCTTTCTTCTTATGGAAGTTTCCAAAACATTTCTTGGCACCACTAGAGATTTCACCAGCGACAGACACTTTTCCTCTCTTGATTCCCTCTTCTAGCCTTTGGCCATTAGTCACCAAATCTGTGAAGCGAGAGGACACACTACCAATCATTTTCTCCCAATAGAGAGGGGACAAGGTATCCATAAACAAACCAGTGAGCTCTTTCTCAGATAGAGGTGGTTCAACTTGTGAGGCCAACACTCTCCAATGTTGAGCGTACTCCTTAAAAGATTCCATATCATTCTGAAACATGTTTTGCAATTGACGACGATCAGGAGCCATGTCAAGATTGTAGTGGTATTGTTTCATGAAAGCATTAATCAGATCCTGAAAGCATTGAATATGGTCTTTCTCAAGTCTCATATACCATTTCAATGAAGCTCCACTTAGGTCATCAGGAAGCAGATGGATAAGAAGTTTGTCATTCCTCGTATAAGCAGACATTTTCCTGAAGTACATCAGCAAATGACTTTTTGGACAAGTGTGCCCCTTTTATTTCTCGAAATCAGGAGTCTTGAACTTGGGAGGCATAACCAGATCAGAAACAAGACACATGCTCTCTGCAGCAATACCAAAGACATTGTTGCCTTCCATAACTCTCATCCATCTTTCCAGTCGATATTGCTGAGACTTCTTCAAGTTCATCAAAATCTTCTTGACTCACACTTCGGGGAGCGTCACTACGGTAATCAAAAGGAAAATTCCCATAAGTAGCTTGGCCAACAGGTTGATGCACAAAAGGTTGATAAGGTGCAGTATGCATGATCGGTTGATGCTTAGTGAAAACAGGAGCCTGGAAAACTGGTCGGGAAGACTCGCCAACCATTGGAGTAGTTGCAATAGGAGGAACATAATTTCGGGGTAACCCAAATTCCGGCCAAGTAGTAACTAGCATCTGAGAAGATTGAGGATCAACAACAACTGTTGAGACTTTAGAAATTATAGTCCTTTGAGGTTGTTCACCTCTGGCGATCAACACTTGCATCATTTCGGTAAGTCTAGTCATGCCTGACTTCAAATCATCAATTTCTGTTCGAACTTCTGCATTGTGTTGCTATTGGTATTCCATTCTTCTCTTGACGTTGGCTCTAGTTCCGTACTTGTGCAGAGGAATCAGCTCGACAATAAATCAACAACTGAGGATGGAGATAGACAAAATGAGTCTTTCGACGACTTGAATGTATGAAATATGCAGAATATGCAATGAAATGTAATGTTATTAATGCAAAAGATGTGATGAAATGCAATGTCACATACACAAATGGAATGCAACATAAGGATAGTATAGGTTCACAGAGACGTGAAATAGGGATGATACAAGTAATCAGAACAACTTATTCAGGTGGGATCCTATGATAGGATGGCTTTAAGTTTTCTACCCAAATTCCCCACAGGAAGGTTCTAAGGTTTTCTACTAAGTGTTTCTCGGAGTCTCTGATCCCCTTTTAACAAACACTATCATCACGCGAGAGGCCTACATGGCGATAATATTTGTAAAAGTATACCCCAAGAAACTGCTCTTAACGGGATACTCAAAATATTTTGAGTGGTCAGTCCAGGTTTGGATATCATAAACAAACTTAGAGTTATAGGTCATTTGTCTAGAAATTGAAGTCCTGCACTATCATGCGGGTCAACAACCTCCTTAAAACAAACAACTCTAATCCAGAGTCTTTGCTTCGATCCACAAGACATTGGAGTCGGGGACCTATGCTACATGACCCTCTATTCCTAAAAAGGTGACCTAGAAGCCTGGGTAGTGGGCTTATCTATGCATCAAAAATTCCATCAAGAATTCCCACACAATGGATATATAGATATGATAATAAATAAAGCATAGGGAATAAATGGCTGAAACATAAATAAGAGATAAAATACAAAGAAGAAAGTAAAATAAAATGATAAACACACAACCACACAAAGAACTAAACTAGGGTTAACTCGCTTGAGAAACGTTCCCCAGTGAAGTTGTAACGCCCTATTTTAATTAATATTATATTATATTAATATTTTCGAATTACCGATCGATATTTATCTTGCGACGAGAATATTCATATTTATTAATATATCTATTAATTTATCTGGCGACGTTGTGTTCGGTCCGGGTTTTATTCCGTTCGGTTCGGTAAAATATTGTTCGGATCCGATATTTAATTTCCCAGAATTATTTTAATTGATTATGTTAATAAATTAGGAGTGTGAGGATTGTTTGGGAAGGATTGGGTTTACACCTTAGTTTATTAGTAAGGTTATCATAAAACCACTTTCCTCATTTTCTTTTCATCCAAACACTTTCCTTGTTTTCTTCCATTCAAAAGCCAAAGCCGAACAAGAGCAAGAGAGGAAGCTCGTAGAAACATAACTTATAAAAGCCATTTTCCTCATTTTCTTTCCTTTTCCAACATCATAAGCCAAACTTGGGAGCTTGAGAGAAAGAAAGGGTTTGGTGAGGGGAAGAGCAAGAGGAGAAGGAGAGGAAGAACATGAGCAAGCTTGAGGATGGGGTCTTGAAGAATCATCCAAGCTTGAGGATGGGGTCTTGAAGAATCATCCAAGCTTGAGGTAAGGGGTTTGATCTCTCTATCTCATATGGTTAGGGTTTGATGAATATATTTTGGATTTAGGGAAAAATTGATAGAAGGATTTATGAGTATTGGTTGGTTGATTGTAGAGATAACTTAGAAAAGGTTGGGTTAGGAGTATGAATTGTTGGTGTGTTAATTGCTAGGCTAGAAGAAGTAAGTTTCTAAAAATTGAAATGGAAGAAAAGAAAAATAACTGTAAAAACTAAAAAATGCAGGAAATTAGGGAGACGAAGAAGGAGGAGGTCGGGACAAGGGGAGGCTCCCACCTCCCATGGTGGGGCGACCGTCCCCAGGGGCTAGGCGCCCGCCTCCCTTCTTCCTTTGAATTGGGACATCGTCCCAGTGGCTGGAGGGAAAGGATTTTTCCAGTTTCTTGTCTGCATAATTTTTCTTTCGTGTTTCTGCAATTTTCATACGCATAACTTGGTTCTGTTTCTTTTAATCTTCCCAATTCCATATACTACTAGTTAGTATTAATAAAATATAACTAGAGCATAAGTTAGCCGATTAAATTTGGGACCCCATTATGTTTCGATTTTTCGATTCTGGTAAATTCGGCAACGGAGCAAGTTGCTCCGAATTCAACGAAAATTGACTTGCTAGCTAAGTTCGCGTGTGGGGCGTAGTGGTGAGGTTAGTTTTAGAAATTAAGAGTTTTACGAGATGACCGAAATAGGCCAATTTACGGTTAAATTGAATCGATTGCGTTTAGTGAATTCAAGGCGTGTTGGACAATCCCATTTCGATGTTGATAATTTTGATTAATCGGTTATTAGGAATGACTTTTGCGACGGTTATTGAAGTTTTGACTATTTTTCCATTTTTGGAATTTGGTGAATTAATTGATAATGATGCGGTGTGAATAAATATAATGCTTGCGATGGTGTATTTATTAATGAATACTTGATGATATGCGATGCAATGATATATGTCTTTGTACATGATGCGTATATTGATGTTGTTAATAAATGCTTCCGATTTGTGAATGCATGATTTTGATGATGATGATGAATTATTAGTGATGTTTTGCATAATGCAAATATGATGCGATGATATATTTATCTTGATGTGGATAAATTATAGCGATGTGGGCTTTATGCCAATTTTGACGAGCGATGATGGTGTGTTTGTGTTGTGTTGTTTTATTGTTGAGTCACATACATTGCATAAGCGAAGAGGGCTTTCATGCCAAGCGATGATGGCTTTTATGCCGAGTGAAGATGGGCTTTATGCCTTGTGTCCCTAATTATGGACAAAGCAATGGGTACCACATGCATAACATAGTCGTGTCTCATGGAGTCGGTTATGTTTATGTTTGAGTCGTTTGGCGTTGAGTTTTTGTTGATTGATGGATGATATTGAATTGTGATGATATATGATGTGATGATGTTTGTGACGATGGGCTTTTATGCCAAAAAGCGATGATGTGCTTTAGCCAATTGGAGATGATATTATTTATGTTGCTTATGTGATTAACATTGTTTGGTATTGTTGTTTGATGTCGTTGTTGATGATTGTTGAGATAATTTCGTGGTGATAAACGTTTATGTGTTGTTGCGACGTTTTATGCCGATGAGGTTATGGTGATATATTGTAGATTATACACATTAGGATGACGAGTAAAGTAAGTGAGTTTTGATTATGTGTTGGAATTACACTTATTAATCTATACCCTTTATAATTCCGAAACTATATATATATTTTATCATGCCTTTAATTATATGTTTTGGAGTATCTCACCCTTTACTTGTTTCGCCGTTACCTATATATTGGTAGTGCGGGTTATGAAGCGAAGTCTATAATTGTTAGTAGTCGGTGTTAAGCTCGTAGCTTTCGGGAAATATTTATGTCGTCTTGTTGTTGTTGTTTTATTATTATTCCTTTTGTGAATAAGAACCATAATTCATAAAAATATGATTTGCTAAGGAAGTTTAATAAAAGAAGATGTTTTGATTTTATGAATCAATTTATGTTTTCCGGCGATGCTATGTATCCGAGATTTATACTTGAAAGCAAACTGTTTAAAGTGAGTTGTTTTTGAAGGTGTGATGCCTCAATATTGAATTTGTGAAATTTTAAATTACTCTGATCTTTGCATATTAAACTTTTGGTAATATTGGGTTATTCAGATGTCGCCAAAAGCAACTCGTTTTTCAAAAATCATTTAAATATTCGAAGCAGTGAAATCGCACACGATTTTATTTGTTCTAAAAGGAGAACGGGAAAATATAGATAAAACCCACGAAAATCGGATAAGACGGCCTGCGAGATAAAGAGATGCAGGCCCGGGAGTTGATTATGCAAGGGGAAGGTATTAGCACCCCTCACATCCATCGTACTCGATGGTACCCATTTAGTTAAAAGTGTGGTTGTGTGTTAGTGTAAAATATTTACAATCTTCTAAGGTTTGAAATGAGAAAGAAAGAGAGAAGAAAAGTTTTTATTATTTTTGCTCGCCTTTGGTCGTAAGACTTAGTGCCTACGTACTCCCTCGTGCAATGGGAAAGTCAGAGCGTCGTAGTTCGGCTAGAAAATAATTTTTTGTTGATTGATTTTAAATGAAAAGACAAGTCGTCAATTTTAAAAGGAGAAGACTCTACGCCCACAAGGTGTGATAAAGAATAAAGGACTACGCACCAACATGAGGGAGGTGCAGGGCGCCTCTAGTACTCAAGTGGAGAAGTCGAAAACCTTGGGAATAGAGGAAGAAGCATCTCAATTATAAATGAATCATGTCTAATCTTGAAAAGGGTTTAAAGGTAAAGGGTGCTTGGACGCACAAAAGATATTGAGTGAGTTAAAATTGATTTTATGTTGTGGATGACAAGTATTGAAACATTAGGCTATCATCTAATGATTCGAATACTAGAAATTGGCGAGTGAGTTCAACCAATCATCTCTCATCCCAAAAATTTATTATGAAATTGGTGTTTTGAGTGAGATAAAATATTTAAATTATTGGGCTATCATCCAACAATCTAAAGACTTTAAATTCGATTAAATCGTCGGGCTATCATCCAACAATTTAAACGAATGTCACTCCATAATTTTAATGCAGATAGAAGTATTTAGTTTATTGGGCTATCATCCAACAACCTAAAGACTTCCAATTCAATTAAATCGTCGGGCTATCATCCAACAATTTATTTGAATACCGCTCTAGCTTTTTTTTTGACATGGATAGAAGTTTTATCTTATTGGGCTACCATCCAACAATCTAAAGACTTCAAATTTTTTTAAAACATTAGGCTACCATCTAACGATTTAAACAAATTTCATCCAAGTTTATTATGAAAAACATCTTAAAGAAAACATCTCGACGTTGGATCGAGGTTTGAGAAGAAGACTCGACGTTGGATCGAGTTTTATTGAAAGTGCTTTAAATGCTTGGTGAATGGAGAAAGAATCAGGTTATGATCAAGGCGCGGGAGATAGAGGAGAAACGAAATAATTGCGAATATTTATGAAAGCATAGATAAATCGAGCAAATGAATTAAAAGCCCATACAAGGTGGCTACCGCGAATGATAAGGCAATTCACAATTGTGTAGGTGCATGCGCGAAATAAACTTAATCAACTAATTAAACAAAATTTAATCGAGTAATTAGTTTAATAAAATTAATTAGATGGACTAATCATTTTTGAATAAGCTAATTAGATAATGTTTAACTAATCAATTAAGGTCTCATTGTAAACCCAAGAGTAAGCGTGGCGTGTGCACAAATGTGTGGCCCGTTGTGACGCTTCAAAGCTTTGTCAACTCAAGGTTAAAAATGGCTCGTACGAGTATTAGTTATTTTGAAAATGGTTTTGTGCTTTGTGAATGAATAATTAAAATAAAGCGATAAAAATATTTACTAATTATTACATCATGTGGGGAATGGGGGTACAAATTTACAAATGGGGATTGAATCGAATAATTACAAGTCCTTATAAAATGTACAAATGAGAATAGAAACAATTCAATAATTAACAAAATAAAATATAAGAGACGAATAGCTAAAAGAAAATATTTTTGAGAATTTAAAAATATTGAAATAAAAATAAAAAAAAATGAATTTTTTATAAGAAAATAAATTTAATAAGATAAATTCTAAATCTAAGATATTATGTTCTTTTTATTTATTTTAAGACAAAGTTTTGAGTAAATAAAATAAAACTAAATCTATATTTTTTTTGTATCTTTGAAAATTATTTTGGAGATCTAAAATATAGTATTTCTAGTATCAATCAACAAATGCATTACTATTTCTAAAAGAAACTTAACAACTAAATAGAATCCTTTTTTGTTCTTTTAAAATATATTATTTTGAAGATCTAAAATTTATTATTTCTAGTATCAATCAACAAATGCAATACCATTTTTAAAAGAAACTTAACAACTAAATAAAATCTTTTTTGTTCTTTGAAAATAAAGTTTTGAGTAAATAAAATAAGATTAGATCTATATCTTTTTTTTAGTTTAGAAACTAGAACAACAGTAAAAACTAACTAAGTATTATATAAAAAAAATGAAAAGATATAATTAAAATAAAGTAAATGAGCAGGAGGGGTGTATTAAACAAAGCAGTAGTGATGCTGAAGGAGTTTTTAAAAAAAAAACTGGGCCAAGGTAAAAGCCCATCCGAAATTGTCATGAAGTTTATTTGCAAAAAAAAAAAAAAAACAAACCTAATGGACCTAAACAAGCACTAACTTGGTTCACTAAATCAAAATTAATTATTAAAAATACTCAATTAAAGAAAAAAAAAAAGGAAAAAACTAGACACGATGCTTTCACTCTTCTCACACGATCTCTATCGCCGCTCACTCTCTCGATTTGATTCATCCATGGCCGCTCTCTATTGCTTCTTTCTGTTCTCTTGCACTCTCTGTTCATCGGCCAAGAACAACACACCCTAAGCCCCAAATCCAAACCCCAAATCTCTTATGTTATGATTCTGATTACAAGCTACAATTGAAAAGTAAAGTTTAACATCACTAACGAAAAAAGGGAAAAGGTACGATTTTGATTTCTTCTCGCTTCTTCTTTTCGAGTCGATTGCGCTTCTTTTCGGTTACGATTACATTGAAATCTGTTTTTGTGGTATTCTTTGGTTTGATGATGTGAGGTGGTTTGTGGATGTTGTATGGATGATAATAGTTGGTATGAATGAGTTTTAGGTTGGGATAACGATGGGGTTGGAGTATGAGTATGGTATGGGTTGTCACGGTTTGGTTGTTGTTGTTGGAAGAATGGTGAGTTTCACTGTGTTGGTTGAAGTTTTATAGACTGCAAATCTGTGAGATAAGGATGAGAGGGAATCAAATTGTACAAGGTAGTTGAATTTGAAATGGTGAGTGGAATAGTGGAAGTGATTTTGTACAATCTGCAGGGTAGTGGAGAGGAGTGAACTTGAGGATAAGAACAAAGGGACAATTTGTACAATGCTAGCTGTGAATTTGTGGTTTTGTGGTAGTGGAATCGATGAAATCGGTAGTGGAATTGCTGTTGTGAAAATTGTACAATTTGTTATGGTTTTGTTGTTTTGTGGCTGATTTTATGTTTTGGTTTGGATTCTGCAGGTTGGACAAGAGAACGTACAGGAGCATGGAGACTCAAAACAATTTATTTATTTATTATTGCAAAGAAAATGTTTTAATAGTTTTTTTAATGATATGAGTTATTATAAAATAAAAAAAAATGTACCTGGTGATGCTTGTAAAAAAAAGAAAAGAAAATTCTAAGATATGTCAATATACAATAGATAAAAAATGCTATAATTAAATTAAATGCATATAAAATAATAACCAAATTATTTATTAAAAGAATATGAATTTAATTAAAAATAGAAATAAAAATAATTATTAACAAAATGCAATTTCATTCGATTGTCTAAATACAACTAAAAATGCAAATACAATTAAAAATATCCTTTTCTTTTTATTTTCTTTGTAACAATAACCACTAATAATCTCTTAAAATAAGGTAATAATAATAATAAAAAAGAAAGAAAAAAAAAAGATACTATTTTAACAAAAATTGATTTTAATTTAGATCTTATTTTATTATTCTATTTAATAGAAATCATTTAATAACTTCTAATCACTAAAACGATTGAAATTAAGTATCATAATAAAAGTAGAATTAAAAGATACAAACAAAAAAAATTAATTAATCTATTAAAAATAATGTAAATATGATAAAGCAGACTTTGATACTAATCTATGATTTATCTAAAAAATCTAAATTAATTGTTAATGAAATAAAAAATAGAAAATATTTTTTCAATGAGGAAAGATTTTAATTAATTCAAAGCTCTAATAAAAAAAAATGCAAAAATCAAGCATGAAATTATCTATAAATACAAACATAATTACTATTAAAAACAAAACATTGTTATTTAGAGAATAAAACAAAAATTCCTTTTAATTATTATTTCATTATTTAACTAATAGAAATCATTTAGTAAAACCTCACCAAATAATTAGAATTAATCAAATATTAAAAATAAAAATTAAAGTGAGAAAGGATGCAAATGCAATGAGTGAATGACTGTTCTTTTAAATATAAATACAATGCAAGTAGAAAAATAGCAGGGTAAAATTTGGGGTGCAACTGACAAAAAAGGGTATCCCAGTAGACTGAAAACCCGAAAGGGCGGGCTCGGGAAAAGTTAGGGATTTAAGCGTATAACTATGTCTCGTCCAGATCACCTACCTACAGACTACACTACCATCAGCTTCAAGAATCAAATGGCGAAAATCAATTCACTCACTTTCTACTGACAGCAATGAGATGAGATAGTCGAAACATATGAGCAATAACATAGTTGAAACTCGACAGGATTGTTTTCGCATAGCTTTTTACTATTATGAAAATCTCCTCTTACTAGGATATTCGTCTCTTGTATACAAACTGCTTTGCCATTCGCCACTTTCCAAATTAATTCAAATTCCCTTTTACAATGTTAATTTTATTGTTTTTTGCATAAAGTCCAATGATTGCTTTGAATGATTATATGCATCTGACAGTAAACATCTTTCCACAAACATGTGAAAAGCAAACGAACAAAAGTAATTACTACAGACTCTAGGAATTGAGATAACGACTAAAGTCACCAATGCATCCCCCACATAATTACTTCCACAAGAAATGCATCCACAGGATCATCAATCCCCACAGAGCCATTGCTATCCCTGCAAAGATAAATCTTCTCCGACGAAGTACTAATCTGATCCGAGCAAGTATTCCAATACTTCAACTCTATCACATGAGTCCCGCGGTGATCCTAGCAAGTATTCCAATGCTTGACCTCATCACATTAGTCCCGGCGGTGATCTTATCAGCTTCATCACGTTAGTCCCCGAGCGGTGATCTTATCAGCTTCATCACATCATTCCCTAACATGGTTTATACACAAAGATATTCATCCCCAACGGAGTATCTCCCAATGATTATCATTCCCCGACAGCAGCGATATCCAGACTCGAAACTTGGTCAGATAGTGCATCGGAGGAACTTACATCTCTCATATTCCCTAATCAGACAACTTCAACAAACTTCAGATTCATCACCTCAAGTGATCCCTATCAGTTCTGTTGCCTTAATGATCTAGCAAGCCTCGTCAGCTTTAATGACCCTATCAACTTCACCACGTCATGCTCGGTCTCCAAGCAATACCGAATCTTTCTATATCATCCCCAGCAAAGGTCTATGCACAAGATTCCCAGCCGAGTATTTCTCAAGCATTGCTATTCTTCTAGGCAGCACTAATATCCAGACTCGATATTTAGTTAGATAGTGCATCGGAGGAATTAGAAGCATCTCTTTTTTCTCTCCAAGTCAGGGCTCGTATTACACCCATCCCCAAGCGAATATTAGAAATCTCCAGCAGAATGTTCCTATCTTCCTCAAGATGGATATGTTTTGAAATACATCTACGTCTATATTCATACATCTATATTCATGCATCTACATAGAAGTCATAGCATATGCATACATCATGATAATATTGTCATACACTCGCATGCATCATAATTTGCATAGGACTAACCATATCCTGTCAAAAGTCTATCTCCCCAACAGGTAAAAGCTATTTTCCAAACGGAAGGTCAAAGATTAATACTCGAAACAAGATGGGAGAACTATCCGAACGACCATGAAAAATATTTCTAGACAACAGGTCAAAGATTAATGCCCGAAACAAGACGGGAAACCTATTTGAAAGACCACACAAATTGACTCTAGGAAATAGATATTGGATTAAAACCCGAAGCAAGACCGGAAAGCGATCCACATCTTGCCAAATATCCACCTCAAGAATAGCCAAGACAAAGGTTTATTCTGACTCTCTCTGATTATCAACTGGCCCGGATGGCATCTTTAAGCCCATCTCCGACTACTTGTCGACATCTCTCCACCTTCAGAATGCTGCATATTTGGTTAAAAATCAATACATACCAATAACCTCATTCAAAGATGAGCATGGAGTCTAACATACGACTCATTCCCCAGCATCATTTCTCCCGATGGCATCTTAAGCCCGTCTCCGTTGTCTATGCTACTCAAAAGACAACTACAAAGTCTAGCGTACGACTCAGTTTCTCCAGATGACATCTTAAGCCCATCTCCGATGTTTCTCCTATTCCAAAGGACAAATACAGAGTCTAGCATACGACTCACTCTCCAGCAGCGGCCTCTCCAAATGGCATCTATAAGCCCATTCCAGCGCATCATCAGCTGACAATCGTATTTCATACAAACAGCAAGTGCAAATTTTCAGGGGCACTCGAGTGTTCAATCATCTTCTACCTTCAGGCCACGAAAGGCAAGCATGCCAATCTAACCCTTCCTTTACAAGAAGATTGAACAGGGGAAACTGTTATACCCCAAAAATTTGCCCTCATACTTCTCAAGACATTTCAAATATCCATACTCAAGGATTTCACAAGGGTTGCCAGACAAACCCTCTCATAAGCAATCAATCCAAGCTAGGGTTTTGCTCCTCTCAAGTTAATATGTACTTCCAATGCTCCAAGTTATCATCATGCCTCATCATGTGTTCCAAAGAATCACCATGTAACGTTTCAAGCCTTGCAAGTCAAATTTGCTCGGTCGATTGCTCGGATGGTTGAAAATCGGTTGTGTTGGACAAAAGTGTGGTCAACATACTGATCAAACTTCATAATTTTTTGTCAACACCAACATTTTGAAGTAATATTCATCATTTGATCAAGGGTTGATCATGATTCCTCAAGAAAAGTCAAGATTTGATCAAAAGTCAAAGTTTCTAAATTAGGGTTTTTCAGACAAAAGTGAATAGAACTTTGACCAGACATAACTTTCACATACTTTATCAGAAATTTTTCCACCAAAGCTCATTTTGAAGAGAAATTCATTCTCTACAACTTCATGTCTCACAAGCTTGGGCAGAAAATGCTTCATTTGGAAGTTATGGATCAAAATATTACAGGTCTTTTTAAAAGTCAAGAAAAAGTTATGGAAACTTCAATGAAGATGAAACTAAAAGGGATGTTTAGAAGATATCTTGAGCTTTATAAAAAGTCCAAGAACACCCAAAAATGTCAAAAATTGAGCAAGATACATATTGTGCAAGTTGAGCATTATTGAGGAGGTGCACAAAGAGAAATACTTGAGAAAATAAATTCTTTTCCAAATGGGCCTAACTTTTCTTGATCCAAACTTGTTCCTAATCTGAATTGGAACCTCCAAGCCCAAGGCCACGTTTTTATCTTTTATTTTTTATTTATTTTGGATTTTAATTAATTTAAAACCAATTTAATTAAAATAAAAGATATAAAATCAAATTTTAAATGCAAGATGGATTTTCTCTCATTCTTGAGGTCCAAGCAAGCCAATTAATCGATTATTTGAAATAATGGAGATTGGCAAGAGAATTGATTGAGATTTGATCAAAAAAGGCAATATTTGGTTTTATTCCAAATCAAATTTTCTTTCATTGATTGGCATGATATTTTCTCACAATTCTTGACCTAATTCACTCTAGTATATATACACAATGATTCCAAATGCCACAAAGACGAAATTCTGACCTCAAGAACCCTAAACCAAGTCCAAAAAATTGTGGCCTTCAAGCAACATAGCAGCCATAGTTTTGCTTCAATTCAGACAATTCCAAGCCTTGCAATCGATTGCTAGAGTTCCTCTGAATCGATCCAGATACTCATAAGCCAACCAAACCTCCAGAAACATGAAATCAAGAACACGGTTTGCACTTTCTATTTCAAAATCGATTTTGATTATTCATGCATATTTAACCTGTTTTGATTGTTTGTTTATGTTTAAAATGATGTTTGCAAGCTATCTGGGTGATCCGATTTGAGTTTTGATGCAAAAACCGAGCTACACCATTGTTAGGGTTTCTTAAGCTTGAATTAGGGATTTTCGTTCAAGGCGAAATTGGACCAAACGAGTGATACCATTGAACTCAAGAACCAATTTGCAATCGAACCATGGTTTCCTAATTAATTTATATCATGTTTTATGGATTTTGGAAATTTGCAGGTGCTTTAGTGACAGATGAAACCGTCACTATTGGTTTTTGCTACGGATCGTGTCCGTAGGTAAAAGCTTGTAAAAAATTCAAATGGGGAAGAAGATGTTCTTGGCGCGTGTTTTGTTTGGCATCCAGGGATCAATTTCCCTTATAATGTTATTATTTCATTATGCTAACAGCGAATCCACCCAGCTCAGATGGTCAAGGCAGCGCGCGTGTATCCTGGAGGTCCCTGGTTCGAAACCCAGCAGCCTCAACTTATTTTTTATCACATTTCCAACTAACCTTAATTTCTTATTTTCCTCATTATTTTTCCATTCAATTTAATTTCTTTTCAAATATTTTTCTAACACATTAAAAAATCAAAAAAAAATATTTTCTTTTTGCATTTAGGTCAAAAAAATGCTTATTTAATTTTAGCATAAAAATAAATTTTTCATTCATATTTTAATTAATTGTTAATTAATCGAAAAATTGACTTTTAATTGTTTTCCACACTAAAAATCAATCTAGAAAATTCCCAAAAATATTTTCTCATCTAGTTAGGTCTACTAACCTAAAACTTTTTCCTAACTCAAAATCTTTTCACTAACATTATTTTCTTTTATTTGCAATTTGATTCTTTTTCCGATTATTGTAACTGCTTCCAAGTTGTAATAGTTAGGATTATTTTCTCGCATTTTCTTTTCCAATATTGTGTAACTGCTCATGGGATGTAATAGTTTTAATTAGGTTTTTACTTTCCGCACTCCTCAATTATATAACTGCTCCAAAGCCATGTAATAGCGTAGGATTTATTTTCTGCACTTTATATTTCCGCAATTTATTTTCCGCACCTATAAACTGCTAGTAACTAGGCGTGTATGGCAAGATAAAATCAACATAGCAAACTCTAATCGCATGATAAAATTATCTGAATTCAACACACTCTCTTCACACATGCACCCCTTAGGGTATTCTCTCTCATTGTCTTTCAAACAAATGGTCAAGTCCCTTGAACGTAGGGGTATCTTAGCACTGTTGCCTACAAACATATCATAATAGTCCCTTCGAATCAAAGATCATAGTCCCTCGATGCTGCCTGAACGAATACATGATCTCGTCCCTCGATTGTTGCGTACGAATAGTGATGATCGTCCCTACGAATGTGCTAGGATACTCCTACAAGTTGCCTTCTATGACCATCTGATGTCCCTTTGAACGTCCCTTCACATCCAACGAATAGGGTTACCTACCAACTAATGGTATGGATAGCGTTATTCTAAAGGAAAGTAAAATAACACGGAAACGACCGTTCTGAGTAGGTAATAGACTCTTAATTGCTTGCTCTATCCAAACATCTTATTACACCTCACACTTTTACAAAGTTAAAACATTTTTCCAAACGAAACATTTCCGAACACTTCGTATACATTCCAGCGTGAATCATTACGAAGTCAAAGTGAAATGCCTTTTCAAAAACATTTTCAAACACACACTCAAAGAAAGCAATTTAAAGTGAGCTAAAGCAATTAAGAGCCCGTAGATAACTACGGATGAAAAGGGTGCTAACACCTTCCCTTTTCATTATCACCTCTCTTACCTAGAATCTAAACGAAGGTCTTTTCTTGTTATTTTCACCTTCCCTTAATTGGATAAAAGAAAAGTCGGTGGCGACTCTTGCTATCCGCAACATTTGCGATGAAGCATAAAACAAAACAAGTCAGTTCTCCCACTGTGTTACACTCCTACTCACCACACCACAAGTCCAATTTCTTTTTCTCTATTTAATTATTTCCAATAATTCCAACAAATACCAATAATTCAACTTTTAATTAAATAAATAATTCAAATTCAAATATTTAATAATTGAAAATATTGGGGTGTTACAACTATTGGCTATTTTCCACTCCTTAATCTCATGCAACAATGTTAAACAATACAAGACTAGAATTGAACAAGTAATTTTAAACAACAAAAAATATAAACATTGTCCCATCGAGTGAGCCAATTTGTTTACTTTGGAATTTGGTAAACAATCGCTAGTCTTTTAAATCAAAAAAAATAACTTGGTTACTTGCAGATCGACTAGATTGATCCTAAGGACATATGTTTAATTTTTTTGTTTTATCTTGTATATTTAGACCGGTCGTGAAACTTCATGTTTTTCGAAAGTAATAATATAAAATAACTTCAAAAAGTAAATTGAATGTAAATAGACTATTAACATAAATTTAAAGAAATATTAAATACTTCGATTGAATGTTAATGACAATGAACGTTCATTGGTGTATCATAAATACATTTCTTAGATAACTCGTTTCTCTAATGCTTATACTTTGAGTAATATAGAGTAATTTTTACAAATATGTGAAAACAGTGAGTCCATAGCATCACAATTCTTAGCTGTCCTCGGTAGACCAGACACAAAGTCCATAGAAATTCCATCCCATTTCTAATTCGGAACAAATAATGGTTCCATCAATCCCGATGGTTTCTGATATTCGATTTTCGACTTCTGAAAAATCAAACAAGCATAAAAAAACTCATCAATTTCCTTCTTCATTCCAGGCCACCAAAACAACCTTTTCAAATCATGATACATCTTAGTAGCACCAGGATGAATACTCAATCCACTACGATGTCCTTCCTCCAGAATACTCTTCTTAATTTTAGCAATATCGGGGACACAAACTCTATTACCAAACCTCATATCACCATTCTCGTCAATTCGGAATTAACCTCCTTGACCTTGGTTGATTAACGTCAATATATCAGCTAAACTAACATCAGATTTCTGTCCGATTCGAATCTCATCAAGAATACTACTAGTTAACTTCAGCATACCCAACTTAACACTGTTAGGAGTGTTCTCACATACTAGACTCAAGTCTCTGAACTGTTCAACTAAATCTAATTCATGCACCATCAACATAGACATATGCAATTATTTCCTACTTAATGCATCTACAACAACATTTGCCTTACTAGGATGGTAATTCAAACCGAAATCATAATCCTTCAGAAATTCTAACCACCTTCTCTGCCTCATATTTAGCTCTTTCTGATCGAAGAGATATTTCAGACTCTTATGGTCGCTAAATACCTCAAATCGAGAACCATACAAGTAATGCCTCCACAGTTTCAAAACAAATACTACAGCCGCCGACTCTAAATCATGAGTCGGATAATTCCTTTCATGTATCTTCAACTTTCTTGAAGCATAAGCCACTACCTGTTTATTCTACATCAAAACACTACCTAAACCCATCAGTGAAGCATCACAGTGCACAATAAAAGATTCCGCCAGATTCAGAAATATCAAAATCGGAGCACTAGTCAATCTCCTCTTCAATTCTTGGAAACCTTTCTCACATTACGAATCCCATACAAACACTTGTCCTTTTCTCGTCAACTTAGTCAATGGCAAAGCCAACTTCGAAAATCCTTCAATGAACTTTCTATAGTAACTTGCAAGACCAAGAAAACTATGGATTTTAGAAGCATTCTTCGGCACCTCCCACTGAGATACCGCTTCTACCTTCGTAGGGTCAACAACAATCCCATTCATGGAAATTACATGACCAAGAAAGCTTACTTCACTCAACAAGAATTCACACTTAGACAACTTCGCATAAAGCTTCTTATCTTTTAATAGCTCCAACACAGTTCTGAGATGTTCTACATGCTCTTCATCACTCCTTGAGTAGATTAGAATGTCATCAATAAAAACCACCACAAACTTATCAAGGTATGGATGGAATATCCTGTTCATATACTCCATGAAAACACCAGGTGCATTAGTAATTCCAACCGACATAATAGAATACTCATAATGTCCATACCTCATTCAAAATGCAGTCTTTTGAATATCGTCCGCTTTTACACGAATCTAATGATATCCAGACCTCAGATAAATCTTACTGGATACACAAGCTCCAACCAGTTGATCCATCAAATCATCAATCCTCGACAATGGATATTGATTCTTGATCGTAACTTTATTCAACTGCCTGTAATCAACACACAATATCATCGAACCTTTTTTCTTCTTAACTAACAAAACAGGAGTGCCCCACGGCAAAACACTAAGACGAATAAACTTCTCCTCAAGTAGCTCCTCCAATTGCTTCTTCAATTCATCCAACTCGGATGCCGATATGCCATACGATGCCATCGACACTGGACTAGTTCCAATAATCAAATATATAGAAAATTTCACTTCTCTCTCATGTGGCAGTGTAGTCATCTGTTATACCCAAAATTTTCCCTCCTACTTTTCAAGATAATCTATCACTTTATACTCAAAGATTCCACAAGGGTTGATCAGACAAACCCTCTTCTAAGAAATTAATCCAAACTAGGGTTTTGCTCATCTAAACCTAAGATGGATTTCCAATGATTCAAGTGGTCATCATGCTTCATCATATGCCTCAAGGGACCATCATGTCAAATTTCAAGCCTTACAAGTCAAAATTGCTGATCCAATGGCTCAAATAGCTGAAAATCAACTATAATGGACAAAAAGTCAACTATGGTCAACATACAGTCAAACTTCATAATTTTTGGTCAACATCAATATTTTGAAGTAATATTCATCATTTAATCAAGGGTTGATCATGATTCCTCAAGAAAAGTCAAGATTTGATCAAAAGTCAAAGCTCATAAATTAGGGCTTTTTAGACAAAAGTCAACAGAACTTTGACCAGGCATAACTTTCACATACTTTATAAGAAATTTTTCCACCAAAGCTCATTTAAAGGGAATTAAATCCTATACAACTTCATGTCTCACAAGCTTGGGCTGGAAATGCTTCATTTGGAAGTTATAGATCAAAATATTACAGGTCCTCTTAAAAAGTCAACAAAAAGTCATCTTTTTGAAAAGAAGTGTTCATGAGTATGGAAACTTCAATGAAGCTGAAACCAAAAGGGATGTTTAGAAGACATCTTGAGCTTTCTAAAAAGTCCAAGAACACTCAAAAACGTTGAAAATTGAGCAAGATACAACTTGTGCAATTTGAGCAATTTTGAGGAGGTGCATGAAGAAAAATACCTAGCAAAAGCAAATATTTTTCAAATGGACCTAAGATTTTATGACCCAAACTTGATTAAAAGATTATCCATGACCTCTATGCTTCATGCCACGCCTCTTATATTTTTTATTTATTTATCTTTGAATTAAATGGCTTAATTTCAAATTTAATTAAATAAAATACAAAGATAAATTCTAATGCAAGATGGGCTTGATTTGTGCATGTCTTGAGGACCAAGGAAGCCCAAAATAGTTGTCAGATTCGTGCAATAAGATAAAGGGAAAGATTGAGCAAATTTGCAAAGATTTCATGCAAATTTCCAATCAAATATTTTTCATTTAAAAGAAAATATTTTCTCTTAAAGCCTTGACCTATTTCCACTCCTCTATATATACTTAACATCTTCACAAGACAAAGGGACGATTTTGCAGCCTCTTACACGAATTGCTAGCCTCTTACAAACCCTAGAAATTTCTCAAAATTTCTCACAAACTTGCAAAAATCGTGTTTCAATTTTCAGGTGTTCTCAATTCAGAACAACCATCAATTCACTCTCCTGAGAATTCCAGGAGTTGATCCCAGGCTTTACACGATCCCAAAGCATCCAGAAACCAATCACCCAAGCTGCTCCGGTTTGGTATGTTTTCTATAAATCGTTTATCTCAATCCATGCATACTAACTGTTTTTGTTTGTTTGTATGATCTCAGGATGTTATTTAGAACAGGTACAATGTGCTACATGTGAGCTTTAGAGCTTAAATTTCGTGATGCCATTGTTAGGGCATAGGGAGCTGTGAGTTTCGAACCCACTGATACAGGAACTTTCAGGCCATAAAAACACCACCATTGGATTCCTGGGGTCCGAATTAGGGGGGTAGGGTCCTCTATTTGCATTCGTGTTGTTTATTTTTGCAGATCGATTTAAGCGGTCGGAGAAGACAAGGAGCTTTGCTCTGGCGCTTCTGATTCAGGAACAAACAACACATACATACTTATGAATCCAACAATATGAATGGATGTATCACCGCCCCAACGTGCTATGTCTCTATCCCTCAAGTTGTGGGTTCAAACCCCACCTTTTGCTGTTTTTTTTCATTGTTTTTAACACAGGTTTCAGAGTCTCTAGAAGGAATACCTCCAGAAGCTCCAGCTTCTAGACTTCCCCAACACCAGAAGCTCCAGCTTCTAGACTTCCCTAACGCCAGAATCTCCAGAAGCCCCGACACGAACCATTCGGATGTAGAGTCTCCAGAAGCTCCAACTTCTAGACGTCCCAGATCCAGAATCTCCAGAAGCTCCAGCTTTTGGACCCTTCCAACACCAGATCTCCTAGAAGCTCCGACACGGATGTTTCGACACGGATCCCTCAAAGCTCCGAGGATGTTTCGGCACAGATCCCTCGAGCTCCAGCTTCTTGATGTCCCCAACAGTAGAATCTCTAGAAGCTCCAGCTCCTGGAGCCTTTCAGACGCAGAAGCCACAGCTTCTGGACACGCTTAGCTGGATTTCCACCAGAAACTCTAGTTTCGGATGCCTGGCGCCATTCACGAAGGCCTTTCTGTCAAAAGCTTTGATTTTTTTTTGTTTTATTTATTTTCTGCTAAATTAATTTAATTAATTTAATTAGTAATTAGGTCAATTAATTAGGTTAATTAGATAATTTCACGATTAACTTCCTCCATGCTATTTTTTTAATTAATTAATTAAATTTTTTTTTTAATTAAAATCAAATAGAATTAGGTTTTTTCTCACATTAACACTAATTTTCAAAACACCAAAAATATTAGGATTTAGTTTCATTCCTTTTATTTCTTTTGCATTTAAATTCTAGAAAGGATGTATAGGTTGCAAGTTTGTTTTCATGTAATAGCGTAGATTTATATTTCTGCTTTTACTTTCTGCACCTATATTATGTAACTGCCCCAAAGCCATGTAATAGCGTAGGACTTTACTTTCCGCACTTTATTTTTCTGTATATATTAACTGTATAGTAACTAGGGTTTATATGGCAAGATAAAATCAACCCTTAGATCACTCTAATTCAAGATTAATATATCTGAACTTAACACACTTTTCACACATGCACCCCCTTAAGGTATCCTCTCTCGTTGCCTTACGAATAATGGTCATGTCCCTCGAACGTGGGGATATCTTAGCACAAATGCTTACAATATGTCATCATAGTCCCTTCGACTTAAAAGGTCACAGTCCCTCGATATTGCCTACGAATATATGATCTCGTCCCTCGATTGTTGCCTACAAAAGTCATGATCGTCCCTACGAATATGCTAGGATATCCCTACAAGTTGCCTTTTATGACCATCCAATGTCCCTTCGAATGTCCCTTTCACATCCAACGAATAAGATTACTTATCAATCAATGGTATGGATAGTGTTATTCTAAAGGAAAGCAAAATAACACGGAAACGACCGTTCTGAGTAGGCATTAAGTCTCTTTTGCTTGCTCAATCAAAACACTCTTTTTACATCTCACACTTTCAAAAAAAACATTTTCAAGCGCTTTGTATACATTCCAGCGTGAATCATTACAATGTCTTTTCCAAAACAAAACATTTCCAAACACTTCGTATACATTCCAGCGTGAATCATTACGAAGTCAAAGAGAAATGTCTTTTCAAAAATCTTTTCAAACACACAGAAAAAGCAATTTAAAGTGAGCTAAGTAATTAAGAGCCCGTAGATAACTACAGATGGAAAGGGTGCTAACACCTTCCCTTTTCATAACCACCTCCCTTACTCAGAATCTAACGAAGGTCTTTTCCTGTTGTTTTCGCCTTCCCTTAATTGGATAAAAGAAAATTCAGTGGCGACTCTTTCTATCCGCAACATTTGCGATCAAACGCAAAACAAACAAGTCAGTTCTCCCTCCGTGTTACATCATCCATACTTGGTTGTTGTCGACCAGAGGTCTCAGCCTAGAGAAAACAAGGAGATACATTAATAAAGTGAATCCAACAAGTTAAATTAAAAAGTGGAATAAATGACAATGGTTGGGAGAAGCGGTAGTCCCGATTGGACCTAGAGAATCAACAACGTTGGGAGCAGGAAGTGGATCGACAATGGTTAGGTCCACCACTATGACGGTAGCGCCTGAGCTAGGGCTATCTTCAGGATCTTTGACCTTAGGCACCTTGCTTTTCGTTTTCTTTTTTCCACGTTGTCCTTAGTAGGAGAATCCTTTTTCGTTTTGTGGCTTTTGGATTTTTGGGAGTGCTGAGGGGACTGAGCATCAGGAAGTGGCTAAATATGGAAAAGAAAATATATGTTGGTGTTTCAGTTGGGAAAAGGGGGTAAAGTCGACAAGAAATACCTCAGTCCTCGTGGTAGAATGGTGTTTGTCTTTCTTGGACCTTTTGGATTTGTTGGAAGGAGCAGTCAAATTCATCGAACGTTTTTGACTCTGCAAACCCAAGAAATGTTAGTAATAGTTCGAGTTATCAGGAGTAGAAGGAAAAGAATTCAAGTACACCTACTGAAGAATCATTTTTATTTATATTTGAGATAGTTTCATCATTAGAGAGGGTACTGTCGGGAATAACCTGTAAAGTTTTGTCTAAGTTAGATGTGCCAAATTAGGAATGATATTTAGCAAACGTTAAGCATGGACCTTTTTTATCAAAGGACCGATTTGGTCGATATGAGTATCTTGTTCTATCTGAATGGGAATGGCTACAAGGAAAAATAAACGATCAAACAAGTGAGAAATTTGAAATGGAAAAAAGTCAAGCTTTCTAGAAACTATTACCATTTGTTACAGTAGAAAGTTCGCTAACATATTAAGGGTAAATATGTAGAGGACCTGAGTAGTTGTATAACAAATGCATCGTCTTCACCACTCTTTTGGCTTTTTTCTTATAAGCATTTTCCACATTCGACCAAGGGAAATACCACAAGTCTGGGATAGGCGGGCAAAAGGCCAACGCCAAAGGGCTAGATTGCAAAGGAGGAAATTTAATTTTCCAAAATGAAGTGCGTAAAGATATTTATCGTTCACGTAACCAGGAATTTTAAGTTTTGGAATCTTGTCGGTTACCTTCTCCTTTAACTCTTTGACTACCTCAAAATGGTCCGACGAAGATCATTAGGTCGATACATAACTCGAAAATATTGTTGGAAAGCTTTAATTTGTTTGATTTGAGCAGTCTTACATTTGGTTGATTTCTCCTGTAAATGAGTAAAAGCTTCAGTCAGTTCAACTAGCTTTACTTCAGGAGCACCAATATATGCAACAAGATATGATTGCCACCAAATTTCAAATTCCTTGGTGCAGTAAAATGCTGGATGAAAAGGGATAGAACCAAGCTTAGGTCTTTTTTCCCAAAAAAATTCGACGTCCGCTTTAAAGGTATCATAAGGTTGATCACTGGTGATATTCAACAACAATTCAAAGTAGGAAAATAGAGACTTGGGAATAAATTGACATAGCCCAAATTATCGAGCCACTAAATTAGGTTGGTAGGAAACCAAGCCTAGAGTTGTGCCAACAATCACAACTGCTAGAAATTGAGGAGTCAAAAAGCGCCTCCAGACAGTTAAAGAGCTATTTTTGTCTTCATTTATTGTAGCAGGAAAGACTCTAGTAAACCACTCAGGGCCATCAAGTCTATTGTAAAATGGGGCCATAGAGGGTTCGAAATTAGCGCGAGTCAACATAATGTAGAACAAGAGTTAAAATACTTCGACATTGGGAGAGGTTTTGTCGATAGGAGTCATAGGGAGTAAGTGTTTCCAAACAATGTGACACTGAGTGTAACGCCCCAATTTTAATTAATTATTTAAGGATTTATTTATCAGAATTTGGTCGAAATTGGATTGATATGTTGTTTGGATGCTTAAGTGATATGTCGAACGGAGCTATTAAGTTAAAGTCAGATTTTTAGTCGGTTTAATCGGAGGAATAATATTAAAGATAATATTATTTTATTATTAGACTATTTTATTATTTAATTGAATCGGATTGGATTGTTGTGTAGAGATTGACAATGTGGAGGAGTGAATAATAGATCCAATAGAACAATATTATTATTAATATTAATAAGTTTATTTTCATATAAAAGAAAATGAATTAGGTTAAGACAAGAAGAAAGTTGTTGTATGTGGGAAAAAGAGGAGAAAGCAAGAATTTATGGATTTAGCCTCCAGAAGAGGAATTGCAGACTGGAAAAAACAAATCAGAATGCGACCGCAAATTAGGAATTTGATCGGAGTTAGAGAAACCGTTAAATCCAGGTAAGGTGGGGTTCTAACTCTATAACTGGGTTTATGATGAATCGTATGTGGGGATGGAATTGTATAAAATTATCTCTGTTTGTGTAGATTGTGTGTAAAATAAATTGTTTGATTATATACTGGTATCGTTGGTGATGATCAATTGGTGAAAATAATAAAATACTTGAATATTTATTGTATTCCTAAGGTGTTTGGTAAATTTTTGGAAATTAATTTGGGTGAATCTAATAGAGAAGAAATTGGATCATAACAGGTTAATTATAGAAAAAGGAGAAGAAACAGAGACGGACGCCCTACTGGTACAAAAGAAAAACAAAATAATATAAGCATGTATGTTGGGCGGGCGGAGGCCCTCAAGAAGAAGAAGTCAGGAGAGTTTTGAGGTGGGGACCATCCAAAGGTGTGCGGTGGGCGCCCCATGTGGCTTGGAGTGAGGGCGCGGGTGCCCCTAGGCTTGGGAAGGTGAGGGTAGGTGCCCTTGGTCATGTGGGGGCCACCTTTATTTTTTGTTTCTTTTTTTACGAGGTTAATATGTTTGGTAGTTATATGTCATTTAGCAATAGTTTAAGATATTGATCATTATGTAGCCATCAATTAAGAGATACATTGTAGTTTGGTAGAAACGTAAAAAAATGATAGCAGGTTATTGGTAGAATGTTATGGTAGTGATGCAAATAACTTGTAGTTGCAGTCTTAGAAGAAAACAGTAGGAACTAACAAAATTAGTAATATTGTGATGGAAGTAATTAGGTATCAGTAGAATATATTAAGGAAGTTAGTAGATAAATTGCAAAAATAATTAAATGACAAGTTCGATAGTTCAGCATTTGAAAGAAAATAGTAAGTTATTATCAAATATTGGTATGAGTAGTAGTAGAGTTGAATTTTAATAACAACATGAAATTGGATTGAGGGAATTAAATATAGCAGTCTAATAAATTAATAGAATCTATATAATAATTGGTAGCGATAGCCGTGAACGAAAACAGAGCCGAATTAGCCGAGTTAGTAAATTAAGCGGTACAAATTAGTTGCTCATAATTCACCAAAAATTGTCAGAGTAGTCTATAGTTATTAGTAGATAATCTTGGTTGGTTTGTTTTGTCGAGACGATGTTGAATATATTGATTTGCAGATACATCCGAATACATTGAATTGTCCCGATTCATGGACATGTTTGAGTTGTAGGGCGAATGACCAGTGTTGGTTTAAGTTGATGCAATTGATGCATGTTTGAGTTGTTGTTTAAGTTGTTGTTGAATGTTGTGGTTGTTGTCGCATACATAGCATTGCATGATTAAGTTGTCCTTGATGGAACCACGTTAAGTCTTATGCCTTGTTAATGCCTCGATAAATTGCCATATGTTTAAGTTGTGTTTAATTTGGGAGTTCTGCTCCAAATGGTACCACATGCTTTTGCATAGTTGAGTCGCATTCGATTTGTATGTTTAAGTTGTTGTTGCTATTGTTAATGATGTTTAAGTTTTTGTTGTTGTTGTTGACATTAAGGTTGTTGTTTGATATATGTTGTTATTGTTATTGATAAATTGTTTTTTGATATAAGTTGTTGTTTTCGTTTGATAAGTTGCTGTTAGGTATAAGTTATTGTTGTTAGTAAATTGTGTCTCATTTGATTTGTCATAAATATGATGTTGTTGACTGCGAAGTGATATTGTGTATGATTTAATCCTAGCATATTATTTATCATACACATGTTTATATTGTTGGATATCTCACCCCTTCTGTTGTGATGTTGCCTCTATGTGGGTAAGGTGCAGATATTCGAGTTTGAAGAGTAAGTAGCTATTAGTTCAAGTCGGTGTCATTGCTCTAATACGTAGCACTCGGAGGGTTATTTTTGTCTATGTTGTTTCAGTTAGTGTTATTTTCGTTGCATTTTAAGTAGAATAATAAAAAGTACTATAATGTTTCAAGTCATTTTGATTGAATAAAGATGATCAGTTGTTTGAGTTGAAAAATTATAAATTCCGTTGCGTATTATATAAAAGATTGTTTTGTATTAAAAGATGATGCAAGTTGATATGTGACCCTATGTATATTGAAAGTGTTATGTATCTGAATGAATATGATTAATATATGTTGTATTTATGTGAAGTAAATGTGGCATCCCATGTATGATAAAATTTTGCACTCTGATTTTTTTAATATTCGATGGGTAGATTTGGGGTGTTAAATTAGTGGTATCAGAGCAGGTTGGTCCATCCAGCCAGTGTTGTCTAACATTGTTTATTCCTCTGTACACGATAAGTGTTTGAAGCAGTGTCAGCACTTGTTGTGTTTCTGATCTGTTGTCTGCAGGATTTAAGTTGAAGCTATGTGGGGGAGAAGCCTTGCTTTTTCGATGTGTTCGGTTTGTGAGATGTTAGATCAGTGTGCTACTGATGGCTATGGTGTAAGTGTTGTTGGAGCCTTGTTGTTTAGCGAATTCGAAGGTAACATGGATTTAAGATTCTGGTTGTTTTACAAGTTAGAGCGCCTTGGAATAGAATAATTGTTATAACATGGAATTTAGTAAGCTGTTGTGTTCAGCGTTGTTGGTAGACTGTGAAGTTGTTGTTTAAGTACCCTTGCGTAAGATGTTGACATAGGAACATTAATTAAGTGAGATATTGTTGGTAAGTGATTTAAAAGAGTTATATAAGTTGTTGGAGTTGTTGGAATTGTTTGAACCGCGAGTCAATGTTGGAAATGCGAAGAGTATGACTTCAATAATAACAAGTGTCAGAAATGGTGTAAAGGAATTATGGTTGATGTATCGTCTGAGGTGTATTAATATGTAGCTGTAAGGTGTTGATGTTAGCATGTTTGGATGATTTTGGAAGTTATTAAATTTGGATGCTTTTGGTGACTTGAGTTCAAGTTTAAAGAAACACTATTATAGTTTAGTAACGATGGTTTATACTCTGTTATGTTTGTCGGCTATCTATTGACAAATTGAGGATTTGATCACCCTTAATATCTTGTTGATAGTAGACAGAATCGTATTGGATGGTATAGAATTTTCTTTCTATCTTTATGGTGAGTAAAGTGATGTCCGTTATATCGAGAATGTTTTTGAGGTGAGGATGCCATGTTGTACAATAAACTAAGTGAGTAGTAGATGTTACTATTTTGTAAGTTGATGTTCCAAGGTATTGTTGAAGCAGTGATGTTTATGTTGCAAGAGTAATGGATGACCAACATATGGTATTGGATTTAACCATGATTGAGTCGTTGTATTATCGGAAAAGTGGTAGTCAGAGTGTTGCCAAACGCAATTGAGGATCAGTGAGTCAGAAGCGAAGTTGAGGATGGTTGTGTCGGATGGATTTTCGAGGACGAAAATATCCTAAGTGGGAGAGAGTTGTAACGCCCCGAATTTAATTAATTATTTAATTAAATTATTTAAGGATTTATTTCTTGGAATTTGGTCGAAATTGAATTGATATGTTGTTTGGACGATTAAGTGATATGTCGAACGCTATTAAGTTAAAGCTGGATTTTTAGTCGTTTTAATCGGAGGAATATTATTAAAGATAATATTATTTTATTATTGGACTATTTTATTATATAATTGAATTGGGTTGGATTGTTGTGTAGAGATTAGAAATGTGGAGGTGTGAATAATGGATCCAATAGAATAATTATTATTAATATTATTAAGTTGGCTTTCATATAAAAGAAAAAGAATTAGGTTAAGAGAAGAAGAAAGTTGTTGTACGTGGGAAAAATAGGAGAAAGCAAGGGTTTGTGGATTTATCCGTCGGAAGAGGAATTGTAGACCGGAAATCAGGAATTCGATCGGAGTTAGAGCGACCGTTAAAACTAGGTGAGGGTGGGGTTCTAACTCTATAACCGGAATTATGATTAATCGTATGTGGGGATGGAATTGTATGAAATTATCTCTGTTTGTGTAGATTGCGTGTAGAATAAATTGTTTGATATTATACTGGTATCGTTTGTGATGATCGATTGGTGAAAATAATAAAATACTTGAATAATTATTGTATGCTTGTGGTGTTTGGGAATTTTTTGGAAATTAATTTAGGTGAATCGATGCGGGAATAAATTGGATCGGAACTGGTTAATTATAGAAAAAGGAGAAGAAACAGGGACGGACGCCCTACTAGTACGAAAGAAAAACAAAATAATATATGCATGTATGTTGGCCATGCGAACACCCTTAAGAAGGAGAAGTAAGGAAGTTTTGAGGTACGGACCACTTAAAGGTGTGGGGTGGGCGCCCCTTGTGGCTTGGATTGAGGGGGAGGGCGCCCCTAGGCTTGAAAAGGTTAGGGTGGGCGCTCTTGGTCATGTGGGGTTACCTTTTTTTTTATTTCTTTTTTATACGAGGTTAATATGTTTAGCAGTTATATTTCATGTAGCAGTAGTTTAAGATATTGATCATTTGGTTAGTAACCATTTGAAAATAAATATGTAGCACTCAATTACGGGATACATTGCGGTTTGGTAGAAACATAGAAAAATGATAGCAGGTTATTGGCAAAATGTTATGACACTGATGTAGATAACTTGTAGTTGCAGTCTTAGAAGAAAACAGTAGGAACTAACAGAATTAGTAATACTGTGATGGAAGTAATTTGGTATCAGTAGAATATATTAAGGAAGTTAGTAGATAAATTGCAGAAATAATTAAATGGCAGGTTTGGTAATTCAGCAGTTGGAAGAAAATAGATGGTTATTATCAGATATTGGTATAAGTAGTAGTAGCATTGAATTTTAATAACAACATAAAATTGGATGAAGGTAATTAAATATAGCAGTCTAATAAATTTATAGAAGCTATATATAATTGGTAGCGATAGCCGGGAACGAAAACAGATCCGACTTAGCCAAGTTAGTAAATCAGGTCATAAAAATTAGTTGTTCGGAATTAACCAAAAATTGTCAGAGTAGTCTGTAGTTATTAGTAGGTAATCTTGGTTGGTTTTTTTTGTCGAGACGATGTTGAATATGTTGATTTTCAGGTACAACTGAATAAATTGAATTGTCCCGATTCACGAACATGTTTGAGTTGTAGTTCGAATGACCAGTGTTGGTTTAAGTTGATGCAATTGATGCATGTTTGAGTTTTTGTTTAAGTTGTTGTTGTTTAAGTTGTTGTTGAATGTTATGGTTGTTGTTGCAAACATAGCATTGCATGATTTAGTTGGATTTGATGGTACCACTTTGAAGGCTTATTCCTTGTTAATGCCTCGATAAACTGGCATACGCTTAAGTTGTGTTTAAGTTTGGAGTTCTGCTCCAAATGGTACTGATCTGAAAAAGTGATCAGAATCGGAGATGGTCGAAACGGTTGAACATCCTTCGAGAAAGTTGATATTGAGGAGGGGTGGAGTACCTGCAAGGCACTCTGATGCTAAAGTAAGCAAATGCTCAAAGAAGAAGATAAAGAATATTAGGGTTTTGGGTGTAAGAAAAGTGATACCTTGCCCTCAAAGATATGAGGGTTTATATAATAGACATAGGAGTATTCTCATTGGTTGCTATAATTAGGTCGAGATACGTGGATCCATAAATATAGTCGTTTGAGCTGACTAGGCCAAAACCGAACATATATGCCCGTAACTAGCCGTTATGTCGGGTATGAGGGACATAACAGGCATAGTGCCCAGCGAGATAAATCGCTTATTTTCTCAACATATGTCGAGCAGGAGAAGCTGTCTGGCTTGTGTTGCACCCCAAAATTTGCCCTACTATCTCGATTTTATCTGGCTTAGGCTTCACATTCATCTGTATACACGTCCATTAGGTCATTGGCATTAAATAGTCATTCATTCATTCATCTGCATCATTAAATCGATATCTGCATCGTTTTATAATTATAAAATACCTGTTATTTTACTTCATTCATTTTTATCTCCTTACATGTTTATTGTATCGTTCTAAGTTGTTTATATGTCGATGATATCGATATTTCGATTTTACAAACAGACTGTTAAAAGCGATTCGACACTGTACGAAAATTAGCGGGAAAATATTTCAAACTTTCGCCTCTAACTCACTGCTTTGTGAATCTACGTGTCGCGTAGATCATGAAAATGTGCTCTCTCTAATTTTTCGACACATTTCGAAGTCTCGTTTTTAACCGTAAGTGTTTTAATATCGGGTATTCTTTATTATCGTTTTTTATTTCAATTTTAATTATTTCGATAATTTTCCTTTAATCTATTAAACCCGCAGTTTATTTTAATATGCTCATTTAATTTTTTCGGATATTTATTGTCCAAACTTTTACAATTTTTGGCGATTTAGGTGTCCAATTTTTATCTCAAAAAAATCAAAACCAAAATACTTTTGGGCTTATTATTTTTTAACTGACCCAATTTTGTGGCCCATTTAATCATGAAGGACATTTTTGGCATTTTAAAAAATTGCTAAACCTAGTTTTTGTAATATATATATATGTGTTATAATTGAGAGCCAAAGGGGAGCAAAAAAAATTTAGAAACACAGCGGCCGAAAATCTGGGGGAAAACGGAAAAAGGGAAAAAGAAATTCCTTCATCATCTTCTTCACACGCTATTACTCCCTCCACTCATTCATCACCTTCATACTCTCACATCTCACTCCACCGGAAATCCACCGTCCAACAGTCCTCACCTTCGCCGCTGTTTCTCTCACACCCACTTCCGTAACCCTCCTCACTTCCATCTGTTTCAAACCTCCAACCGTAACACTCCCTGTACTCCCTTCACTCTGCTCAATGCGACCTCCATCAGACCATAATCTGCCACAGCTTCCTCCATCTACAGATCCACCCATCGTCACCTCAACATAACCCCACCGTCACTCTCATCCACACTCATTCCATTCTCTCATTTCACATTCCTTCACTCAACTCTTCGCCGTAACCTTCTCATCGTTACAACTCCCTCTGCTTTACCCAGCCGCTCACACCCGCAGCCTTCATCGTGAAACCACCCCACCGAAGCTCCCTGCAATCCGTTCTTTCCTTTTCCTCTGCCTTCACCAGTTCCAGTTTCGTCACCACCCTTCCGTTTCATCCTCGTGCCTCCAGCAACTCTACTGCGCTCCATGTGCTAGCCGGAACAACACATCCTTCACGCAGATTTACTCCTTGTTTCCGCTTCAGCTCGACTTCGTGATTCTACCTTCTGTTCGATCTCTTTTGATCTCATTTCACTGTAATAATACCAGCTTCTATTCGGTAATTCTCATCACTATCTTGTAATTGCAATGCCATTTTATGCCATGATGTAGAAATTCCTGTGATAAGTACTGTAGGAATATGTGTTTTGACAGCTTTGAGCTAATGATCTGGAGAGTTGTTTCAATCTAAGGAATCCTGTGGATATTTTGTATGTGTGCATTCAAACTTGATGTCGATGCCAATTGAGTTAGTTGTAACAAATTGGTTTTCGGTTATGATATTTTGTTTATACCAAATTGGAATTGATTGTCAATGTTTAATGTTGTTTTGTTTGAGATAATTTTGAGCAGCATTCTGATATCACTATTTGAGTACCAATAGGTTGTTATATTGGTTGCCAGATGTTAATGAATTGATTGAAACTTTCTTGAAATTGTTTTAGTGTGAAGGCTGAAATTGTTAGGTTCGTGTCTATTTGTGTTAAAATTGAATATTGAAGCTGATGTTAGTGTGTTGAATGGATACACTATGAGTGGATTTAAATGAGAAATTTCAATTATGCTACAGATGCTTCCCATTTGCGTTAAATATTCGTCTGAGATGCTTGCATTGGGCATGTTTAGATGTAGGAAGCTGCCGCCTAGATTTAATGTCGTTGATTTTTGATAGTTTTAAATTCATTCTGCTATGTTTCGAGTTTGTTTAGAACAATAACAATACATGCTATGCTAATTTTTCTGTTTGTATCATCATTGAGTTGTGGTATTTTGTTTTGAATCGATTCTTGAAGATTAATTCGGCTATTTCCTTTTGTGCTAAACATGTTTGGTTCGAATTTTGGGGTATAATGATGCATGTAGAGTTGCTGCCCGAGTTTGATTTGTTTAATTTGTAGCTCACTTTGAATTCGTTTTATCATATCATGAATTTGAATTGGATAAGAGTTTGAATTCTTAATTCTTGTGTCATTTGTGAATTGTTGATCTTTAATAGTCATCGTGTTTACTTGATATTGAATGATTTAGAATGATAAATGCCATGTTTAGTGAGTTATGATACAAACCTTTGCTTCTTGAGTTGTTTGTGTAAATGATACAAGTTTCATTCAATTTTATGATCTTGTTTACTGACCATTTTTCGATTTCATACCTTGCAATTTCATTTCGCCTTTAATTTTTATACCACTCATGCTACTAACGGATTTGTTACTTGTGAAGGCATTCAAGAAAAGTCCGATCATCATTCCCTCTTAGCATATATACTTTTCTTCTTCCAATTACATTCTTATTATTGTTGTTCCATTATTAATATCTAGTAATGTCATTTTTATAAAATACATAATATTTTTGTTATTATATTTAGTATGTAAATATACATATTATTTTTATTCTTATAACTTTATTCATATCCATTTGTAAATAAATTCAATTACATTGTAATGATCTTTGTGTTGCAATTTTGAATTTGGAATTTAATTCAACCTTCGAATGAATTTGAACGCAAATATATCTATTCTTCGTATAGTTTTTGTTTGTATCTTGAGTGATGTAGGAGCCTTCATTTGGTATTCATCCGATGCATCAAGCCTTATCCAATCTTGAAGACTACTTGGAGCTCAACTCTTGCACAACATAAAAGCTATTTATTTATTCAAATTAATTCGATTTGGTTGTATATATCCCCGTTCATGAACATGTACCCTCATTCCTTGTGTGTTCTAATTACTGTTTAATTATGCGTTTATCATATTAGAACACATAGTCTCCTCTTGGGCTCCTCAAAAAGAAGCAGGTAAACATACACAATGCACACTTGCACACATTTATAGTTTGGTCCTGGGCTTTTCTACAGCGACAACTATTCGATCGATTGTTCCAATCGGTCGTTTAGAATACTAGTGTCACGCTAGTCCCACTTTTAGGAGCATAGATAAAGCCACTTTGTATGGGCTCGCTTGTTTTCCTAATTGAATTATTCTATCCGCAACTAAACCCCTAAAACACTTTCAAATTAAATTATTTAATTGAATTTGTTTTCCAAAATGAATTTCATACAAAAAAAAGAACATTTGGATAAGATTTGTTTTAATAGTTAGAGGTTAGCCCAACGATTAAAACAAATCGAAGTTTCTAATTGATTAGATGATAGCCTAATAAATTGAGAAACTTCAAATCCATGTTCCAAAACAAAAAAAACATGGTGCTATGGATTTAAGTAAATCGTTAGAGGATAGCCCGACGATTTAATTAAAATGTAAAGTATTTTGGCCATTAGAGGGTAACCCAATGACTTAAATACTTTATTCCATACACTTAATAAAAGTGAACTTTGTTTCACCTAACCCTTTTCATAATAAAGATTTTGGATGAGAGATGATCGGTTGACCTCAATCACCAATCTCGAGTATTGAATCGTTAGAGGATATCCCAACGTTTTGATACTTGTCATCTACAATTAAAATCAATTCAACCCATTCAAATTCCTTTTCCGCTCATACGCGGTCATCAAAAACACTTTCTTCTAAAATTAATACAAATAATCCAAGACATTTTCAACAAGAACTACGGAGTTTTGACTTTCCCATTGCACGAAGGAATACGTAGGCACACGGTTTCGAAACCGTGTCAAACTCAAAATAATAATAAACAAACCTCTTTTCTTCTTTCTTATTTATAATTTAGAAATTAGCGAATATACACACAAACACGCGCGAGCTAAATGGGTCCCATCGAGTACGATGGACGTAAGGGGTGCTAATACCTTTCCCTTGCGTAACCGACTCCCGAATCCATCCTTTTTGATCTTGTAGACCGCCTTATCCGCATTTGTAGGGTTTTATCTATATTTTCCCGTTCTTTCTAGAAAAATAAAATTAGGTGGCGATTTCATTGTTTTTGAAAATTTAAATGATTTTTGAAAAACGAGTTGCTTCAGTTGGCGACTTCACTGGGGAACAAATTTTAAAATCTTTTTGACTTAGCGAGTCAACCCTAGTTTAGTTCTTCGCATGTTTGTGTGTTTGTTTACCGCTTTCTTCTTTATGCTTATTTATTGTTTATTGTTTATTGTTCTCTTTACACTTTATGTATCTTATTTTGTTGATATATTATTGTGATGGGAATTCATGGGCATTGATACATAGATAAGCCCACTACCCAGGCTTCTAGGTCACCTTTTAGGAATAGAGGGGTTGCGTAGCCTAGGTCCACCTGACTCCATTGTCTTGTTGGCCCGAAGCGAAGACTCCGGCTTAGAGTTGGTTGTTTTAAGGAGGTTGTTGGCCCGCACGATAGCGCAGGACATCAATCTTTGGACAAATGACCTATAACTCTAAGTTTGTTCATGTTGTACTGACCGAGACCAAACGCTCAAATTTTGGATTTCGAGCATCCTGTTAAGAGTCGTTTCTTGGAGTATACTGTTGCAAATATTGTCACCATGTAGGCCTCTCGCACGATGATAATATTTGTTAAGAGGGGATCTTAGACTCCAAGAAACATTTAGCAAAAAACATTAGAACCACCTTGTTTGGGGTTATTGGGTAGAAGCCTAGAGCTGTCCTATTGTAGGAGCCATCTAAATAAGTTGTTCTAATTACCAATATTCTTTCCTGATTCACATCTCTGTGAACCTGTTATTATCATCATGTTGCATTCCATTTGCATCATAAAAAAAAAGAGTTTATTTCTATTATCATCCATGCATCATCATGCATTTCATTCATTTCAACCAAAGGACTCATTTCAACCTGGCTTCTTATTCAGAATCTCAATACTGCAAGACTGATTTCCTGACATCGTCGTCATCATGGATCAACTTCAGGCAAGTGTGGCTGCATTGAATACTCATATAGATACCCAGATGGATCAATTCATGGAGATTATCCAGAACCTCTCCATTGGACAAGAAGAGCTAAAGCAAGTTGTTCAGAGATTTGAAGTGGTTACTATTGATCATGTTAATCCACCACGTGTTAATCTTAACCATGAGGAGGCCCTTTCAGATCAAAATGTCAGAAACACCGTTCAGATGCATGCCAATGGAACTCCTCACTATGAGGGCATCTTCGAGTCTTCGTTTGACACCTTCAGGTTTCTGATTGAAGAACCTGAATCTGAGAAAAAGCTTCACCTCCTTGAGAAAAGAATGAAAGCTATTGAGGACCGTGATCCCCTTGGTTTAGACGCTTCTAGTTTGTGCTTGGTGCCTGGTATCAAAATTCCTGCAAAATTCAAAGTCCCCACTTTCGAGAAGTATAAGGGTACCTCTTGTTCGATTACTCACGTCAAAGCCTATTGCAATAAGATGGCTCTCTATGCGGAAAATGACAAGCTCCTCATGCACGTTTTTCAAGATAGCCTCAGTGGAGCATCTCTCGAATGGTACACTCAGCTTGAACGAACTCACATCCAAACTTGGAAGGAATTGGCTGAAGCTTTTGTCAATCACTACGACTATAATAGGGACATGGCTCCCACTAGAATTCAACTTCAGGGTTTAACTCAGAAGACTGAAGAATCTTTCAAAGAGTATGCGCAGAGATGGAGAGAATTAGTTGCTAAAGTTCAACCTCCTCTTTTGGAACGAGAACTGATTGAGATGTTCTCCAATACCTTGCAGGGTCCCTATCTGATTGTTGGATGCACTTCTAAATTTTCACACTTGGTTGTTGTAGGGGAATGATTTAAGCATGTTCTCAAGATGGGGAAAATTAAGGATATTGCTATATCTTCTGAATTTCCAGAGCGAATTGATGAAGAGGCAAGTACAATTTTCGAGGACGAGGAAGAAGTTCCTGCTTACCCTCCATTTCAAATTCCTAATCTGGTGACCAAAGTTAATTCTAATCAGTGTGCTCCACAAATCTGTGCTGCAACTATTTGCCGAACACCAGGTCAGTATGCTCCCCAGCAGCAGAACGCTCCTCGACAACAAACTTATCGGCAAAATCGTCAACAGCGAGGTGGGAAGAATCTGATAAGACCAAAAAAAGTGCATGATCCAATCCCTATGCCTCGTCGTGAGTTGCTTTCTCACCTACTCCAACATTCTTTGGTGGAGTTAAAGGAGCTCGGGACGCCCCCTTTTCCGTATCCTTTGGGATATGATCCTGATGCATATTGTGAGTTCCATTCTGGGGCACCTGGACATACAATTGAAGGATGCAATCTTTTCAAAGGCACGGTTCAGAAACTCAGTGATTCCAAAGCCATCACGTTCACTCCAGAGGGCCTACGCATCAATTGAACTCTCTTTTGACTCAGTGAACGCTAGGAGTACGAAGTGCATCTTCTGAAGCAAGAAATTCATACGGAGACCAGTCTCCTCAACATGTAGATTTCTAGTTTCATCTTGCATGCTCATTTGTAATCTGTCTTGTTTTGTTAAGTACTTTCTTGTATGCAAAACTTGCTCATTCTGAATACTAATCATAATGCATTGAATATGTTTGTCTTGAATTGATCCATTCGTATTCACTCTTATTTGTTTTACTATGCTTTTGATATTCAACTCTTATTAATAAGGCAACACCTCTGTAGGGAGGATGACGAATAATTTACTAAGAATCTCAAACCTTTTGCTTTCGAGTAAAAACCTTGCTAATGATATACAGGCCTTGTTTCAAATTCCCAAACACCGGAGATATAAGGGAGTGAAACCCTCGTTAACCCCTTTTGAGCCTTGAAGTAGGAGTTTCTTTTCGATTTAGAAAAAAAGCCTCATTTTTAACCTGGGACAGGGTAGTGTTCAGTTAATCCGATCGAGCATTCAAAACTCATCAAGAGTGCGCATCCAAGGATACAACTATGGTTATGCTTCAAAAGGTCAAAGAAAGTCAAAACCACAATGGTCAATCTTTGCCAATCAACAATGTGCTTCAAAAGAGGTTGAAACCGTAATGGTTATCTTTCGCACAAGAAATCAACAGATGACGATACCACAATTGTCATCTCTCATCCGCCAAGGATTCAAGCAGTCACTGTCACCTCCAATCAAACAAGGGTGAAAAATCACATGACTTGTTAAAAAAAAGTGATACAAAAATGATGACAAAAAGCCTGCTAAGTCGAAACTTCATAATAAGTCGCTTAGGCAAAAATGGCAAAAGAAAAGAAAAAAAAGAAAAGGATTACAAAACAAAATAAAATCCTCAGCAAAAGAACAAAGTCGTGTGATCAGACACCAAAAGAAAAAGGTGAGTGACTGTCGTGCCCAAGAAACCTTAGTGGATCCTTAACTGCACCATCAATGTCTCTCAAGAGATGAATGCTCGTATTGAGTTAATTGAACTTAGGAATGGAGAACATCACGGAGAATGGGAGGGCACCAAATATTTTGAGCCTAAAAATCTTTTTTTTCTAAAAACCCGTGAACCAGACCACGTTACAACCCTTGAAAGTCCTAATTGAAGCATGGGTTAATTCGAAAGCAAAATTGTTACAAGAATACGGTAACCTGACTCCTAGGAGGCTTGCTAAACATTTGAGTTGGTATCACTCAATCTTTTACAAAAAATTTCAATGTTTCGATATCTTTTCAATAAAAGTTTCTTTAACTTCAAGACAAACATCAACTTTGCATTAGAATTATCATTCGTAGAATAAAACATTCTTTGCATATAGATAAGTGCTTAAACATCAAGTGAGCTTGCATAATGAGCATCAGACGGATAATTTGATTGTCCTGAAGGACATATTGCTTCTAGTATTTGATTGAGCACAAAGCAGCTCGAGTCAAGAAGTAAGGTTGTGAAGTAGCCTACTTTCAAGATATAAATTAACCACCCTAAGTAGGTGATGTTTTCAAAGTTCTGCCTAACTGGAGAAATTATGTCGAGATTCAAAGAATCTCTCAAAGAGTTGAGCAATCAGGGGCATTCATCCGAGCATGGTTAAAACCTTCTTCACCTTCGGTTGGCCAGGGGCAATATTTCCAAGTTTATAATATTGGGGCAGATTATTTTGATGGTACAAATCTCAGGAAGCTTTCTCAAGGCTATTTTCTTCAAAATCCCTACAGACTGGGGCAAAGCATTATGCAGGGGCATTCCTCCACCTCATAATTAATCAGGTTAAGTCCAGGCGCAAGCTAAACAACTGTTGAGTTTGAAGGACGTGTCGGGAAGTCAGAATCGTTATCCTCAACTCATCAGAGATCTAAGTCTGTGTTGGATTTTCTCCATCAGAAGTTAAGGATCAATATCTCCAACTCGAGTCAGGATTGTCATCCTCATTAGAGATCAAGGTTTAATTCCTGGTTATTGGTTTCCTTCAACAGAAGTCAGAAGACGGGATTCAATCCATTGAGTTCCAACAGATGTCTTTGCTTCGACACATTGCATATAGTAATCATCCTTGCAGCGTTTCGCATTTTGCAGATTTTGTTATCCGAAGATCTTAAAATAAGGGCGTGATGCGCCTAAGCTTTGGTCACCGACAAAGTTTCTTTCTCTCCAACACGAGTTATCTATGACATATGTGTGCCCTCGAATGTTATCACTCTTTCCTCGACGCGAAAATCGCGAAGAATGGCTTACACCAGCAAGATCATTTTCAAAGGCTCACTTGTTCAAGAAGATGTAGTCGACCCCTCTTATGCAAGAGCTCGTATTCCAGAGTTATTGAAATTAGGAACTCTACGCGACATGATTGTCATCCCAGATGAATGTTAATCTCTAGGAGTTACTTCCCCATTGATGTGGATCATTGAAAGTTGATGCTTCTATTCTACAATCCCCCTTGTCAGGGTCCAGACTATCATCTCTTTGATAAAAACCAATTGATCTACGTTCAATTCATGGATGGTCTTTGTTTCCTCGGCAGCTCACAATTGCCTTTAGTCCCAGACGAAATATCAAAACATGCATCATTACATTGCATAGCATCCTCAAAAAATGCGTAGCATTTCCATCGATATGGAGCATTACGCTAAAAAATAATAATCTCAAACATGCATCTAAGCATAAGCCAGATTAAAGTGTTTCTCGAGTACCTTTTGCGTCTCCGAAGAGAAGTCTATCCATAAAAATCCCAAGTGGTATTCCCAGCCAGGTTTCCCTCAAGATATATCTTCTTGTTGTTGCTATCTGCATTTTTGACCCCGTGTCGGTCTCTTACATCATTCAAGTCAATCCATTTACAAAGCGTCTTGCTTTTTGCAAATTCTTATTTTGGTATTCTTACCGGTGTTTGCCTCTGTCGTTAGAGTGCGAGTAAGAGTCGGTGTCTAACCTTTCTTGCTTCTCAATTATTTGAGTATCCATACTTGGTGTGTGGTAATTCATATAATTGCCACTCTTGAAGAATTACACCCCGCCTTTGGCCTGAGGAATATTGTATTTCTTACACATTTGCAACCTTTTAAAGTCCAACATAGTTGGGCGATCCTTGCTAGGATCCCCTTTGTTTGGCCTCTTTCCCCGTGAATTCGTCTTCGATCGACGATTTTACCATTCCATATATCTTTTCCCCAGTGAGTCTGCTCCAGTCAGTCTCATTCTAGCGTATGTCTAATATCCTTACCTGACATATGCTCCTTATATGTGTTCAATATCCTTACCGAACATGTATATTCGATCTTTATGTGTCCAATATCCTTACCGGGCATGTATATTTCGAAACGTTTGTTAGAGTCGTCTTCGGTCGGTCTCATTCCGGTGTATGTCTAATATCCTTACCTGACATATGCTATCTATATGTGTTCAATATCCTTACTGAACATGTATATTCGATCTTTATGTGTCCAATATCCTTACCGGGCTTGTATATTTTCGAAACCTTTGTTAGAGTCGTCTTTGGTCGGTCTCTTTCCGGTGTATGTCTAATATCCTTACCTGACAAATGCTCCCTATATGTGTTCAATATCCTTACCGAACATGTATATTCGATCTTTATGTGTCCAATATCCTTACCGGGCATGTATATTTCAAACGTTTGTTAGAGTCGTCTTGATCGGTCTCTTTCCTGTATGTCTAATATCCCTTACGACATATGCTATCTATATGTGTTCAATATCCTTACTGAACATGTATATTCGATCTTTATGTGTCCAATATCCTTACCGGGCATGCATATTTCGAAACCTTTGTTAGAGTCGTCTTCGGTCGGTCTCTTTCTGGTGTATGTCTAATATCCTTACCTGACATATGCTCTCTATATGTGTTCAATATCCATACCGAACATGTATATTCGATCTTTATGTGTCCAATATCCTTACCGGGCATGTATATTTCGAAACCTTTGTTAGAGTCGTCTTGATCGGTCTCATTCCTGTATGTCTAATATCCTTACCTGACATATGCTATCTATATGTGTTCAATATCCTTACCGAACATGTATATTCGATCTTTATGTGTCCAATATCCTTACTGGGCATGTATATTTCTAAACCTTTGTTAGAGTCGTCTTCGGTCGGTCTCTTTCCGGTGTATGTCTAATATCCTTACCTGACATATGCTCCCTATATGTGTTCAATATCCTTACCGAACATGTATATTCGATCTTTATGTGTCCAATATCCTTACCGGGCATGTATATTTTCGAAACCTTTGTTAGAGTCGTCTTCGGTCGGTCTCTTTCCGGTGTATGTCTAATATCCTTACCTGACATATGCTCCCTATATGTGTTCAATATCCTTACCGAACATGTATATTCGATCTTTATGTGTCCAATATCCTTACCGGGCATGTATATTTCGAAACCTTTGTTAGGGTCGTCTTCGATCGGTCTCTTTCTGGTGTATGTCTAATATCCTTACTTGACATATACTCCCATTTGTTCTCATTTTGATCTGCGAAGCAACTTATTCAAGTATGCTCGTTCCAAAGATCTACGAGTTCTTACCTTTCCGATCTGCGAAGCAACTTATTAAAGTATGCTCGTTCCAAAGGTCTGTCTGGTTTCATTTCTGATCTGCGAAGAAACTTATTCAAGTATGCTCGTTCCAAAGATCTGTCTGTTCTCATTTTTGATCTGCGAAGCAACTTATTCAAGTATGCTCGTTCCAAAGATCTATGAGTTCTTACCTTTCTGATATGCGAAGCAACTTATTCAAGTATGCTCGTTCCAAAGGTCTGTTTGGTTTCATTTTGATCTGCGAAGCAACTTATTCAAGTATGCCCGTTCCAAAGATCTATCAGTTTTCATTTCTAATCAGCGAGGCCGCTTAATTAAGCGTATTCGTTTCCTGATGTACCAAAATCTTTTTCCTAAAAAAAAAAACAACAAAAAATAGAAATTCTAAAAAATTCAAAAAAATCAATCAAAAAAGGCATAAATATTTCTACTTGTTTTTCGGAGCGCAAATTTTAGGGTTCTTTTTGTATTTAATCTTCTTCTACCTTGAAAGTTCAAAAGGCTATCGCCAATTTCACTTTCAGGTTTAAGACGATTAAATAGGGGCAACTGTTGCACCCCAAAATTTGCCCTACTATCTCGATTTTATCTGGCTTAGGCTTCACATTCATCTGTATACGCGTCCATTAGGTCATTGGCATTAAATAGTCATTCATTCATCGCATCTGCATCATTAGTCGTATTTAAATTGACTAAAAGTTAGTTTAAATCGATATCTGCATCGTTTTATAATTATAAAATACCTGTTATTTTACTTCTTTTATTTTTATCTCCTTACATGTTTATTGTATCGTTCTAAGTTGTTTATATGTCGATGATATCGATATTTCGATTTTACAAACAGACTGTTAAAAGCGATTCGACACTGTACGAAAATTAGCGAGAAAATATTTCAAACTTTCGCCTCTAACTCACTGCTTTGTGAATCTACGTGTCGCTTAGATCATGAAAATGTGCTCTCTCTAATTTTTCGACACATTTCGAAGTCTCGTTTTTAACCGTAAGTGTTTTAAAATCGGGTATTCTTTATTATCGTTTTTTATTTCAATTTTAATTATTTCGATAATTTTCCTTTAATCTATTAAACCCGCAGTTTATTTTAATATGCTCATTTAATTTTTTCGGATATTTATTGTCCAAACTTTTACAATTTTTGGCGATTTAGGTGTCCAATTTTTATCTCAAAAAAATCAAAACAAAAATACTTTTGGGCTTATTATTTTTTAAGTGACCCAATTTTGTGGCCCATTTAATCATGAAGGACATTTTTGGCATTTTAAAAAATTGCTAAACCTAGTTTTTGTAATATATATATATATATATATGTGTTATAATTGAGAGCCAAAGGGGAGCAAAAAAAATTTAGAAACACAGTGGCCGAAAATCTGGGGGAAAATGGAAAAAGGGAAAAAGAAATTCCTTCATCATCTTCTTCACACGCTATTACTCCCTCCACTCATTCATCACCTTCATACTCTCACATCTCACTCCACCGGAAATCCACCGTCCAACAGCCTCACCATTGCTTCCTCTCACACCCACTGCCGTAACCCTCCTCACTTCCATCTGTTTCAAACCTCCAACCGTAACACTGCATTCTTCACTGCTAAATGCGACCTCCATCAGACCATAATCTGCCACAGCTTCCTCCATCTACAGATCCACCCATCGTCACCTCAACATAACCCCACCGTCACTCTCATCCACACTCATTCCATTCCCTCTGTTTCACATACATTCCTTCACTCAACTCTTCGCCGTAACCTTCTCATCGCTACAACTCCCTCTGCTTTACCCAGCCGCTCACACCCGCAGCCTTCATCGTGAAACCACCCCACCGAAGCTCCCTGCAATCTGTTCTTTCCTTTTCCTCTGCCTTCACCAGTTCCAGTTTCGTCACCACCCTTCCGTTTCATCCTCGTGCCTCCAGCAACTCTACCGCGCTCCATGTGCTAACCGGAACAACACATCCTTCACAAAGATTTACTCCTTGTTTCCGCTTCAGCTCGACTTCGTGATTCTGCCTTCTGTTCGATCTCCTTTGATCTCATTTCACTGTAATAATACCAGCTTCTATTCGGTAATTCTCATCACTATCTTGTAATTGCAATGCCATTTTATGCCATGATGTAGAAATTCCTGTGATAAGTACTGTAGGAATATGTGTTTTGACAGCTTTGAGCTAATGTTCTGGAGAGTTGTTTCAATCTAAGGAATCCTGTGGATATGTTGTATGTGTGCATTCAAACTTGATGTCGATGCCATTTGAGTTAGTTGTAACAAATTGGTTTTCGGTTATGATATTTTGTTTATACCAAATTGGAATTGATTGTCAATGTTTAATGTTGTTTTGTTTGAGATAATTTTGAGCAGCATTCTGATATCACTATTTGAGTACCAATAGGTTGTTATATTGGTTGCCAGATGTTAATGAATTGATTGAAACTTTCTTGAAATTGTTTTAGTGTGAAGGCTGAAATTGTTAGGTTCGTGTCTATTTGTGTTAAAATTGAATATTGAAGCTGATGTTAGTGTGTTGAATGGATACACTATGAGTGGATTTAAATGAGAAATTTCAATTATGCTACAGATGCTTCCCATTTGCGTTAAATATTCGTCTGAGATGCTTGCATTGGGCATGTTTAGATGTAGGAAGCTGCCGCCTAGATTTAATGTCGTTGATTTTTGATAGTTTTAAATTCATTCTGCTATGTTTCGAGTTTGTTTAGAACAATAACAATACATGCTATGCTAATTTTTCTGTTTGTATCATCATTGAGCTGTGGTATTTTGTTTTGAATCGATTCTTGAAGATTAATTCGGCTATTTCCTTTTGTGCTAAACATGTTTGGTTCGAATTTTGGGGTATAATGATGCATGTAGAGTTGCTGCCCGAGTTTGATTTGTTTAATTTGTAGCTCACTTTGAATTCGTTTTATCATATCATGAATTTGAATTGGATAAGAGTTTGAATTCTTAATTCTTGTGTCATTTGTGAATTGTTGATCTTTAATAGTCATCGTGTTTACTTGATATTGAATGATTTAGAATGATAAATGCCATGTTTAGTGAGTTATGATACAAACCTTTGCTTCTTGAGTTGTTTGTGTAAATGATACAAGTTTCATTCAATTTTATGATCTTGTTTACTGACCATTTTTCGATTTCATACCTTGCAATTTCATTTCGCCTTTAATTTTTATACCACTCATGCTACTAACGGATTTGTTACTTGTGAAGGCATTCAAGAAAAGTCCGATCATCATTCCCTCTTAGCATATATACTTTTCTTCTTCCAATTACATTCTTCTTATTGTTGTTCCATTATTAATATCTAGTAATGTCATTTTTATAAAATACATAATATTTTTGTTATTATATTTAGTATGTAAATATACATATTATTTTTATTCTTATAACTTTATTCATATCCATTTGTAAATAAATTCAATTACATTGTAATGATCTTTGTGTTGCAATTTTGAATTTGGAATTTAATTCAACCTTTGAATGAATTTGAACGCAAATATATCTATTCTTCGTATAGTTTTTGTTTGTATCATGAGTGATGTAGGAGCCTTCATTTGGTATTCATCAGATGCATCAAGCCTTATCCAATCTTGAAGACTACTTGGAGCTCAACTCTTGCACAACATAAAAGCTATTTATTTATTCAAATTAATTCGATTTGGTTGTATATATCCCCGTTCGTGAACATGTACCCTCATTCCTTGTGTGTTCTAATTACTGTTTAATTATGCGTTTATCATATTAGAACACATAGTCTCCTCTTGGGCTCCTCATCAAGAAGCAGGTAAACATACACAATGCACACTTGCACACATTTATAGTTTGGTCCTGGGCTTTTCTACAGCGACAACTATTCGATCGATTGTTCCAATCGGTCGTTTAGAATACTATTGTCACGCTAGTCCCACTTATAGGAGCATACATAAAGCCACTTTGTATGGGCTCGCTTGTTTTCCTAATTGAATTATTCTATCCGCAACTAAACCCCTAAAACACTTTCAAATTAAATTACTTAATTGAATTTGTTTTCCAAAATGAATTTCATACAAAAAAAAGAACATTTGGATAAGATTTGTTTTAATAGTTAAGGTTAGCCCAACGATTAAAACAAATCGAAGTTTCTAATTGATTAGATGATAGCCTAATAAATTGAGAAACTTCAAATCCATGTTCTAAAACAAAAAAAACATGGTGCTATGGTATTTAAGTAAATCGTTAGAGGATAGCCCGACGATTTAATTAAAATGTAAAGTATTTGGGCCATTAGAGGGTAACCCAATGACTTAAATACTTTATTCCATACACTTAATAAAAGTGAACTTTGTTTCACCTAACCCTTTTCATAATAAAGATTTTGGATGAGAGATGATCGGTTGACCTCAATCACCAATCTCGAGTATTGAATCGTTAGAGGATATCCCAACGTTTTGATACTTGTCATCTACAATTAAAATCAATTCAACCCATTCAAATTCCTTTTCCGCTCATACGCAGTCATCAAAAACACTTTCTTCTAAAATCAATACAAACAATCCAAGACATTTTCAACAAGAACTACGGAGTTTTGACTTTCCCATTGCACGAGGGAATACGTAGGCACACGGTTTCGAAACCGTGTCAAACTCAAAATAATAATAAACAAACCTCTTTTCTTCTTTCTTATTTATAATTTAGAAATTAGCGAATATACACACAAACACGCGCGAGCTAAATGGGTCCCATCGAGTACGATGGACATAAGGGGTGCTAATACCTTCCCCTTGCGTAACCGACTCCCGAATCCATCCTTTTTGATCTTGTAGACCGCCTTATCCGCATTTGTAGGGTTTTATCTATATTTTCCCGTTCTTTCTAGAACAAATAAAATTAGGTGGCGATTTCATTGTTTTTGAAAATTTAAATGATTTTTGAAAAACGAGTTGCTTCAGCTTGGAAAACGCGTATCTGGATCTCGGCGGACCGCCATACCTTGAGAAGTGGTGACCTGCCCGACAGGAATTCAGGCAATCAAGAACAGTAGCCCCCCAAGTCGTCATCTCTACTTGTGGAAGTGATGACTTGACTTCGAAGAGAGTATCTGAGGTTGTTTCATTTGGGGAGATGAGGAGTTGTCGAGGAAGCAAAAATTTGAGAAATTGGGAAGGTTCCCGCTTACGTGGCCTCGAGCCGTGTGTAATGAGTGCTTGGCATGCCTAGGGACTAGGGTGTAATGATGGATCCCCTAGGTCTCCTAGGCGCATGCCTATACACGTGCAGGATAAAGAACTATAAAAGGAGAGAAGACTTGTCATTTAAGAACTTTTCTTCGCTTGAACCTGTTCGTGCACGCCCAGCTCCATCATTTATCAATCCGAGGAATCCGAGTTTGATCGTCTTTGAAACGGTATGTTTTCAAGCCTTTTGCTCAAGTTCATTATGTTAGGTTTGAAATTCCTATTTGTTCATAGAGTGCATGCGGTTAGGGCTTTGATTTTTAGGGTTTCTTTTCGGCGGTGAGCGGCTGCTCTGCCGTTCTCTAGCATTTCACAATGCTAGAGTTTTCCTATGTGTTCCCTTCTCTGGATAGAAGGATTATGTTTCGAATTATAGTATTCTGTTTTTGAGAGAGGACTATTGACCGAGGAAGTAGATCCTCGTTCGTCTGAGCCCTTTCACTTGATTAGTGGTGGAAGGGTGGATTTGGCGTCGATGTCGAGCTCACCGACTTCCTCTACTTTTCAGGTATTATGACAGTCAGTGGAGAAAGTAGTTGTGAAGGTTCGAAGGATTCTGGGTGGGAATATTCCGATTTTACCACTAACGAGGAAGGTACTTTGGGCGAGATCCTAAGGGAAGATTCTCCTTTTGCCGAGGGACCGCAACCGATCCGAGGATCCGCCCGTAACAATAACATAGGCTAGGAGCCAAGATACGACCACCTGGGTGGCTCTGGATGTTCGTTTGAGGAGGTCGTACTTTACCACTCGTCAGAATGAGGTGTTCGATAAGGTGGCCTGGTATGGCCCAAAGGATGAAGATATGAATGAGGAGGGGAGACAAGAGGATTGGGTAGTATATATCCCAGCGGTCGTACATCAGATCCGCTCGAAATATGTGGCTGACCGTATACCAGTGTTCAACATCTAGTTTAGGGAGTTGGGATTTCGCCTTCCGTTTACTGATCTGTAAGTGGCGATTCTCGACCACATTCGCCTTGCTCCATCTCAGCTTCACCCGAATGCAATCACTTTTATTCGGGCGTTCGAAATAGTGTGCAGGTGCGTAGAGATTGGTGCTACTCTTCCCCTATTTTTCCATATATTCTATCTTCAGAGGAGTTCAGATAAGAAGGATGGGGTAGTTTGGTGGAGTTGGGTGTCATTTCAACAACATAATGGAAAGCTCTTCAAACCCTATCCATAGTCTGTCCAGTTTTTCAAGGACAAGTTTATGTTAGTCCAACCTATCTCGGAACGAGCTCTTTTTAATGTGCTTTTGAGTGTTCCCGCTGTTTGGGAGGATGGTTCTCCAAAGCTGAATGAGCCTGAGGAGTAGGCGTATTGGCTCGTGTCCAGGTTTAACTTTCACTGGAACAAGGAGTATTTCAAGCGGAATGTTGGTCAATATGTATGGGCCAAAGAGTGGTTGGATGTCGAGGATTTGGCCAGTCTTGGTGTATTGATGTCTTATGTCGAGGGTCTTGTTCCGATCTAGCGCATGGGAAGAGGGGGAAAACCACTCGTGGGAGAAGACGGGGGCCATGTTTTCGATCCCCCGCTTATTAACGTGAGGGATCTCCTTATTAGTGGGAATTCTAAGGCTTACTTGGGTAGATTTAAAATTCTTGCATCTTTTCTTCTTTTGTTATTGTTGAATATATCAAGTTTTGCTCGATCCTAATGTGAGATTCTTTTTGTGAGCAACTCTCTATAATAATGCTTAATAGTTTTGTATGATGTAAATAAATGTTTTTGATTGTTTAATTGAATAAATGTACATGTATGTGTAAAAGTGGTCAATGTGTTAGTCATGTATAAACATCTTGTGTAAATACGTCAGAAGAAGAAAAGTTTTACAGAAGTTCTGATGGAATGGATATATGTCATTGAAGCAACTCGATTTTCAAAAATCATTTAAATGAATTTTCAAAACAATGAAATCGCCACCTAATTTTATTTGTTCTAAAAAGAACGGGAAAATATAGATAAAACCCACGAAAATCGGATAAGGCGGTCTACAAGACCAAAAGAATGGGATCGGGAGTCGGTTACGCAAGAGGAAGGTATTAGCACCTCTTACGTCCATCGTATTCGATGGGACCCATTTAGTTCGAAATGTTTGTGTGTGTCTAATCGCTAATTTCTAAGTCATGAATAAGAAAGGAGAAAAGGGGTTTGTTTATTATTATTTTGAGTTTGACACGGTTTCGAAACCGCGTGCCTACGTATTCCCTCGTGCAATGGGAAAGTCAAAACTCCGTAGTTCTTGTTGAAAAATGTTTGAATTGGTTGTATTGATTTTAGTTGAAATGTTTTTGATGACCGCGTATGAGCGGAAAAGGAATTTGAATGGGTTGAATTGATTTTAATTGTAGATGACAAGTATCAAAACGTTGGGTTATCCTCTAACGATTCAATACTCGAGATTGCTGATTGAGGTCAACCGATCATCTCTCATCCAAAATCTTTATTATGAAAAGAGTGAGGTGAAACAAAGTTCACTTTTATTAAGTGTATGGAATAAAGTTTTTAAGTCATTGGGTTACCCTCTAATGGCCCAAATACTTTACATTTTAATTAAATCGTCGGGCTAACCTCTAACAATTTAATTAAATACCATAGCACTATGTTTTTTTTGTTTTGTAGAAAAATTGACTTTTGAAAGAACAAGTTCAATTAATTATTTTTGACTTGAAATTGTTTTGAAAATTGCGGCGTTGGACGTAGAGAAATGATACTTCTGGTTAAGATTAACCAAGTATATGGACTTGATTAACCTCGTGAAGATAGGTGCTCCTATCCCCAACCATGAGACCCTGGTGCATGGTGATTGGTATGTGGACCAATTGTTTTTTCGGGTTATGATTAATCAAGGCAACGAGGGCCTTAATTAACCTCGTGAGGATGGCCATGCCCATCCCTAACCATGAGACCCTTAGAGAATTTGGTGTGGGTAACCAAAAATGAGAGATCGGAGGCGTTGTTGTTGTTTTTATGTAAATTTGTGAGTGGAGTGTACAATCGCATAATAAACGTACAAGCGGATAATATGATAAAGCGGATAGTAAAAGAAAATAAATTAACACACAATACAAACCGGAATTTAAATAATTATTAGTATAGATTTTTTCTACTTGATAAAAAATCAACTAATAATTTAATTGATAATTTAGCAAATAAAACTATCTTATACTAATTATTATTTAATACATCAATATAAAAAAAAAAACTTGCATAATATTAAATTTAAAGAGAGAGTTAGAAATGGGCCTGATTGGAGCTTTAATCTAGGGGGTGTGAACAGCAATCTGAGCCCAAGCCCAAAACAATGCTGCTGGATCTTGTATGAGTGCTTCCATGAATCATAGAGTAGTCCACCATTCTGGATCGTTGGATCTGGACTTCAACGGATCTGGTGGCTTAATGCAGGAGGGTGCAAAATGGATACAATATACATGTCTACACCAGATTTTCGAACAGGCCACACAGGTGGTGACAAGTGTCACCACCTGAATTAAACAACACAAATCCTGATCATATTAAAACTAAACTAATCTAAACCCTTTTTTATTATAACTTGAATGAATAAAAGAAATTAATCCTACATGGTTTAAACTAATACTAATCTTGGGTTATTATTTTTATAAAAAAACAAAACAAAATTAGTATCAATCTGAAAACCAAAGTTAATTAGCTTAAGTTATAATTACCAAAAGGAAATAAAAAAAACAGACTATTCTACACACAGAATCATCCTCTCTCTCGCGAGCCCTAAACGCCGCTCTCTCACCGTCGATATGCTCATCTCTCTCTCGATCCCGTTGGAACTTGGCTCCGTCGCTCACGATCCTCACCGATCCTCTCGTCTCTGATCGTCGCCGCCCTCGAACTCTCCGCTCTCTCACCGCCGCGTTTCACAGCGATTTCGTCTCTCATGCTCGCGATCTGTTGTTCTCTCTCAATTTTCAGAACTTATCTCTCATCTCTCTCTCGATTTGTTATCGCTGTTGTTGGTTTTCTTAAAGTTCGTTTTGATTTCGTATTTACAGATTCGCTGGAAAAAGAAAGGGGAAAAATGAAACCCTAGGTTTCTACTTGTGATGGTAGCGATGATGACATGCAGAAAACGAAAGAAAAGGTGAGGAAAGGAGAAGGATGGCGACACAAAAGGTCCGCAACCTCCTCCTTCCTCTGCTGAACCAGTAATACCTTTCAAACTTCTTCTTTCTGGCTATTTTCGGTTTTTCTGAAGGGGCTTTTTTTCCGGGAAATGATGATATCAGATTAGGGTTTGTAGCCGTTTTTAGGGTTTATTGAACAGTAGTCCCGTGTTTCTTGTGCTTTGAATGCCTTTATAGTGTCTGAGTTAGGGTTTGCTGGTTCTTGTTATTCTGATCTTTTACAAGAAAGGGCCTTACGAAAATGCTTGATGGGCTTCCAACATTTGTATTGGGCTCATGATTTCTGACTTTACTGGTTGTTTTGATGTATTTGGCTGTTATATGTTCTAATATGCTGGCTTTTTGATGCTGTTTATGGTAAAATATTGCCCGAAATGATATCTGTCCTTGCTGCCCTGTGTAAAGCTTTTGTACTGTGATGCCATACTGAGTTATATCTGTTTTTTCTTCTTCTTTCTACACCTCCTACTGTGAACCAAGAATTAAACATTCTTGAGGATTTGTAGTAGTGAGTTTTTATGGCCGATGATTTGCTATGAGGCCTTGTTGGTTACGATCGAAACCCTTGCAACCTGATTCTGAAAAAAAGATCCTAATGATGAGATAAAACAAAGCATTGTCTTGTATCTTGTTTATGTTCATGTTTGGATTTTTGATCATTTGCTAAACATTTCCTTTCTTGTTTCATGTAACTCGGGCATTGGATTGATGAAAGCAAAGTGGCGAGGACGAACCCTAGTGAGGCCTTGGCACAACAATCAAACATGGAGGAATGCATACTTGAAAGAATCGGAAGGAGGGCTCGAGAATGGAGTCATCCACGAAGAAACTTGCATATGGTGGATTTACAAATAGTTAGGATGTACTAGTATTATAGGAATCTTGTAACCTATAATTTGTATTTAAAGTTTTGACAAGTTGTAATACATGTATACTCGTTCTTGTACTCTTGTAAAACCTTAGAGTAATTCAAAACTCTTGAAATTTTATGAACACAAGATTTGGTAATTATGTATCAACATGAGTTTTAGTTTTAGATCTTCAGATAATACCAATGCGATTTTCATCGTCGTAACAATTGTGTATGAGAGTTGGAAATTGTGCATGAAAGTTGGAAATTCGTGGTGAACCAAATATTCCAAAAAATTGTCATGAACCAAAATTAATTTGGTTAAAACAAACCAAGTCGAAATGTTGATTAAAATATGCGCCCAAATCCAAATCAATCCATAACTCCAATCCGTAGTCTTGAATCAAACAAGTAGCAACATGGTTGTTGCATTTTTAGAAATTGAATCCTCTAGTATGTGAAACTTGAGAATTAAACTCTTAATGCAAAGACGGTTTGATGACTTAGACTTAAGCAATACTTGAATTCCTTTGAATTTCCCGGCCACAAAGCTTTCATGTTTATCCGTTCATGTAGAAATTCGGAGCCCTTTGCCACTTGAAACAAAAATTGAAACTCTAAGTTTCAAATAAAATTCTTGATTCAAACCCTTAGTCAACTTGACGATTTCATGATTCTTTAAGAATTGAGCGATAAATTCCACTTGAAATTAATGGAATTATCACCGCATTTCCAAACCGAACCATATTCGGTAGTAGAGAAAGATTTGAAACCAAACGAATTTCATAAAGAAACTTCTAAATTTTTTCAAAGAATGCCTTGAATCTCGTGAGCGATGAACGTGACCAGAAAAGGCCTAGACAGGTGGCAACTTGACATTCTTGAATCTTGTAAAAAAACCCTCTAGATGAGTATCTTCACACATGCCATACGTCAACTTTCTTGAAGAACGAACTAAATAATCAGGAGAAAGACCCAGGCATCAGACTTTGCAGAGTAAAAAAAAATCTCGAACCACCAGCATATCCTAAACTCGTAATGGATTGATCTCTTGAATCAGGAGGCAATGATATTCAATATATCAAAACTTCCGTAGTTCCGTCAAGAAAGAGACCACTCATTTCAACAATCAAAAATCAAGCCCAAAAACCGATAGATAAGAAAGGATAAGATTCAATGTTAAACCTCGTCGTTTTCAAATATCCTAGATTGGTGGAAAGCGCCACACCTTTTCTGCTCAAATGAAAATCTTTGAAAGTCAACTTCAACCCGCAACCATAGAACCAGCGGTATGAATGCATGTGAATGTTATGATAAACCTGAAATTTAAACCAGATAAAATTGAGATTAGAGGGCAAATTTTGGGGTGCAACAATCATAAGTTCTGACCGTGTCAATACGTTAGAAGTTCTGGTGGAATGGATATATGTCAGAAGTTCTGATACATGTCAATATGTCAAAAGTTTTGATGGAATGCATATATGTCAGAAGTTATGAACTTGCCAATACGTCAGAAGTTTTGATGGAATGGATATATGTCATAAGTTCTTATACATGTCAATACGTTAGAAGTTCTGATGGAATGGATATATGTCAGATGTTCTGAACGTGTCAATACGTCAGAAGTTCTAATTGAATGGATATTTGTCAGAAGTTCTGATAAAGATTGTGAACCTAGCAGAAGTTTTGATACGTAACAGAAGTTCTGATAAAGATTGTGAATCAATACAGAAGTTCTGATATGTTAGAAGATTCACGCTCTAAGCAGAAGTTCTGATAAATATCCATTCCATTAGAACTACTGACGTATTGACAAGTTCGAAACATCTGACATATATCCATTCCAGCAGAACTTATGACGTATTGACACGTATCAGAACTTCTGACATATATCTATTCCATCCTTCTAACGTATTGACACGTTTAGAACTTTTGACATATATCCATTTCATCAGAAGTTTTGATACGTGTCAAAACGCAGAAGTTCTGATGGAATGGATATATGTCAAAAGTTTTGAACATGTCAATACGTTAGAAGTTTTGATGGTATGGATATTTGTCAGAAGTTTAGATAAAGATTGTGAACCTAACAGAAGTTCTGATACGTAACAGAAGTTATGATAAAGACTGTGAATCAATACAGAAGTTATGATACATTAGAAGATTCACGCTCTAAGCAGAAGATCTGATACATTAGAAGATTCACGCTCAATACAGAAGTTTGATACGTTGGAAGATTCACGCTCTAAGCAGAAGTTTTGATACGTTAGAATATTTACGCTTGATGCGCTCAAAGATTTTAAAACTTTTATTGATACATTCGTGTTATGCATTGACCCATACTATATTTAGTTTCTGGAATTCATTTTAACAAACAGTATGCATTTAAAACATGTATTGATACATTCGTGTTATGCATCGACCAATACTGTATTTAATTTTTTGGAATTCATTTTAACAAATAGTATGCATCAATACATACTTGCTTGCATCGACACATAGCCTTCTCAACTTTCTAGAAGTCATTCTAATACAGTATACATTGATACAAAATATCTTGTATCAATACATAAGTTGTTTGTGTCAATACATATGACATTTGTATCGACGCATACATAACTTTACTTTCTGGAAGAAATTCCAACACAGTATGCATCGGTACAAATTCACTTGTATCAACTCATTATTTTGTTTTTCTTCTAACATCTTCTGTTTCCATATAAAAGAAAGTTTGGCAGTGAGTTACAAGGGGAGTCACTAATATAGTTGCTGAGCATCCAAATTCTGAGCAAATAGAAACCTAAAAGAGACTTCATCTTCATCATCTTCTTAATCACCTTGGTTCAAGATAACGTTCAGTGGTACGGTCGGTGATCTAGCTGAGTTGAAGATTCGAAGGGGGTTTCGAGAAAAAACCAGAAGGTTTGTCTAGCAAGAACGGAGATGTCTTGTGGGCTTGTTAGTCACGATTGCACAGGGCAGATTCAGCCATAGTGTAGGGTTTGGAGATCGGGGTGATTTCGCAAACAGGTCGTGGAAGTGGTGAATTGTTTGGGAATCTTGAAGGTCGTGGAAGAAGATCGGTGTGATTTGTTTTTCTGTCTTTGTATTGCAACCTTGTAAACATTTTTCTGCATATTGATAAAGAAAGTTCTCAATTCCAATTTGGAAATTGAGAGGGAGACGTACCCACACTCGAGGAAGAACGTGGGGAACTTCCTTACCAAATCGCTCGTTGTATCGTATTCTTTCTCTCTTTCTCTTTACTTTTACAATACATTTGGGATTCAATTGGTGTGCAATTTTCTGTTCATTGATACAAGGCTGGAAGAAACTCTTTATCAAAACTCCATTGCCATTAATCATTGAACAAGCATACTCCAACTGTTTGACAAAACCACTAGCTTGATTTCATTCATTGAAAATAGTGTTATAATAGTAAGTGCATTAATTCAACATAAGTTGTGGGTTAATTCATCTTTCTCATCTCAATTAAAATCCAGCAAACTATCATGTCCGATTTTCTAGTAGCCAGTTCAGAATAGACGGAAGTCAATTCAGGACCGTTTGTCACTTTACGCAAGTTTTATCATTAACTCTGATAAATAATTTTTAATCCGGGATATTAAAGAGGTGATCTATTCACCCCCATCTTGATTACTTGCCACACCATCTAATACTTTTGTTGCAGCTAAGATGAATCCCACTATGGAGCGTATTGCTCAAAACTCACTGCAGCAGAAGAAAAGGGGGAAAGGGTCACTGAATAATCTGGGGACCAGTTCTAAGGCAGGTCTGGGGAAAGTGTCCGCAAGCCAGATAGTCGAGGCACTATCCCCTCAACATATCCCCTCGAAGAACAAGAGGGTTCAAGTTTATGGAAGTATGGTGGATCTTATCGGGGAAAGAGGTAAGGGGAAGTTTTATCTCCCGCCCTGTTAGCTCGACCACACCTATTTCGACAATATGAGTGTGAATCTACTGCGAGCGAAATCTCTTCTATTGGAGGAAATGGACCAGCAATCAAAGAAGGCAGCTCTTTACAAAGACGCGGGAACGTGGGTGCGCATTTTTGAGATGACGTTGGCCTATTCTGTGTTGGGTCAGTCTCCCGAGGTTGAGCTTCGATAGCTCACAGCCAAACTGAAGAAGATGAAGGAGGTTGCTATGGGTCGGGAGGATAAGTTGTCCACTGATCTGAAGCAGACTGTAGAGGAGCGTGATGCGGCTCGGAAGGACAAGCAACAACTGGACGACGAGTGCGCGCGTTTGAAGGTTGATATTTCTTGAAACGAGGGGGAGCCCGAGGATACCGCAAGGCTGAAGACCCGGGTTGATCTAATTGGACGCACTCAACTGGCCTATGATGATGCAATGGTCACTTCTACTGGGAGCTTTGAAAATCCCTTGGCTCAGGTACATGTTTTAAATCCGAGCGTTGAATTGGTAACCGACAAAATGGGAATCCATTTCTATGTCGAAGATGGTGAGATAAAGAAGCCGGACTTCTTCTACGAAATGTTTGTGGAAGGTACTCTTCTGCATCCAACTCCTGGAAACATTCAAGATCAACCCGCTGAGTAATTCTTATTTATTTATTTTATTATGTTTGTTTGGGCGAGGCCCATTTATGTAATGACAGTTTTCGACCCTTGTGGTCGTTTTGAATCTTTTATTTTGTTGGGGTGGAGCCCCCATTTAAACTCCGAGATAAATTTTGTCCTAATGGTCGTGGATTTAATATTTAAATATTTTAGTTTATCATTCGTATGCCTATGATACTTTATATTTTGGAGAGGAAATGCTCATTATTAGTGCATGGTCTTTGACAGTGTGGGGAGACTAGTCAAAGTGGGCCAGTTTGTTGCTGGACTTAGTCCAGAACTCAAGCCTTGATTGAAGGCCTTAGGTCGATGGCATGAATGACCCGTTGAGTCAAGTTCCAGTCAAGAGATCTAGCTGTTAGAGGTGGGTCTCTCTTTATGTCATCACCACAAGGGTGTGATGTTGAGCTATAAGCACCTGGGTAATTTCCTGAGTTGTGTCGACCGTCAGTGTTTTAAGTATAATTTTTTTTTCGTTTTTTCGTTTTCGATGATCGAGTGAGTTTTTCCCCCTTGGAGGTTTTCTAAATAGTAGGCCCCTTTTCATGTCTTGGCATAGATACGGTAGGATCCTTCCTAGTTTGCTGTGAGCTTTCATTCGGTGGAGCTCTTAAGATTCCATTTAAGGACTAAGCTTTTGATGTCGAATTCACGAGGAATGACTTTGGCGTCGTAACGGAGAACTATCCTCTACATGAGAGATGCTTCTTTGAGGGCAGCCTCGTTCTTATCTCTTCGACCTTGTCGAGCTCCTCACTCAAGGATTGGTCGCTCATCTCCGTGTCGAGGGGAGATTCGGTTCTTCTCGAAGGTTCGGATATCTTTATCGGTATAACGGCTTCAGTTCCATAGGCGAGTCAAAACTGGGTTTCCCCGGTGGATGAGTTGGGAGTGGTTCGGTAGGCCCAGAGCATGTTGTGCAGTTCTCCGACCAATTTATTTTTGATTCGTCTAACCTTCGTCTGATCCCGCGTAGTATGAGTCTGTTGGCAGATTAAGCCTGTCCGTTAGATTACGGGTGTTCAACCGAAGTGAAGTGTTGTACAGTTCCCAAATGGTCAACGAAGTCTTGGAAATTTTTGTCGGTGAACCGTGTCCCGTTGTCGGTGACTATAGCTTGTGTAATGCCGAACTAGGTTAGTATGTTCCTTTTGTAGAAACATAGGATGTTTTGGGCCATGATTTGGCCATTGCTTTGGCCTCTATCCATTTGGTAAAGTAGTCGACACCAACTATCAAATATTTGTTTTGCCATGCTCCCAAGACAAATAGCATGAGGATGTCAAGACCCCACCACGGGAAAGGCCATGGAGAATAGAGGGATTTGAGTTCGCTCGGATGGGCCAGGTGCATATGTCTGCGCCGTTGGCACTTGTCACATTTCTTCACGTGCTCCTTAGCGTCGATCTGCATGGTCGACCAATAGTAACCAGCTAGAAGAGCTTTTTGGGCGAGCGATTTCCCCCTAGGTGTTGGGCACTGATGCCTTCATGTATTTCCTTTAATATGTGTGGTACTCTTGTTTCTTTGACGCATTTGAGGAGGGGGTAGAGAATCCCCTTCTATAGAGTTTGTCTTCCAGAATCCCGTATGAACAGGCTCTTCGCCTGATGATGCTCGCTTCCTTAGGGTCGTTAGGCGAGGTCCCATCGATCAGATATTTGTATGCGGGCGTCATCCAGGAGGTGTCCTCTTCAATGACGAGTATGTTGTGGCCGAGGATACTTTTCTCTATGATTGGTCGAGGGAGTTGTAGCGGAAAAAACTGCGGCTATAAGCCATTGAATTGACTTAACTCAGAAATTAACAAAAGAGTCGCCACCGCACTTTTTTTTATCCAAAGGACTAGGAAAAAGAGCGAATAAAATCCTAACAAAATATCAGAGATCTAGGACCGGGGGTTAGTTATGCAAAGGGAAGGTGTTAGGCACCCAGAGCATCTACGGTACTTCGCAGGAACCTTTTTGAAATTTTGTATATGTGTGCTAAAAAAGAGTATATACAAAAATGGATGGTGGGGGAGAAATCAAGTATTTTTTTATAATTTTTGGTTTGATAGAACTTCCAATGAGTTCCAGGCCTACATACCAACAATGTGCAATGTTGAAATCAAAACGAAGTAGTTCGGCTAAAAAAGACAAAATTTGTGTGTTGGTTGATTTTAAGAAAATGTTAGTTTAGAAAAGCTAAAAAGAGCTCAAAAAGTTTGAATGAGGTTAGGTGTTATTAGGAAAAGAAAGTTTGAAAATTCATGGACCTAAGTCCTAGTTTTTTTATGAAAGCGGTTCGAGTTTTGAAAACAAGAATCCTTTGAAAAAGAGGGAAGATTTTGAAAATTAAAGAATGAGGAAGAGATGAGGAGGCTAACCTAAGTACATAAAGTAAAAGGTAAGGGTAAAGAAACATCTAATTGGGTGAGAATACTAGTACTTGACATCAAGAGCCAATACCATATCCCATCCTTTGGATTACCACATAAACAACAAATAACCAGACAAAAAAACCAAGCTTCAGATAAGTCAATGCCTCAGATGAATTCTCTTGTCTTAAGAAAAATGGGGAGAGTAACGGTTGTATTTTGAGGAAATCCACTCTTAATCGAGTATAACGGAATAACCTGCATACAAAGATAATAACCAAATAAGATAGAATAACACCAAGGGCACAAAAATCTCCAAGTTGAGGTAGAGGTCCTAATCCTAAGTCCAAAGATCAAGCTCGAAGCACAAGGATATTAATCAAGTCCAATTAAGAGTTTTTCATGTCTAAGTTGAATTATTAGGTATTTTAGAAAAGAAAATTAAAGCTCAAGTGAGCAAATTCAAAATGACAAGAAAGTAAAATGCTCAAATGAGCAAAGGAAAAATGACATGAAATGTAAATGCTAAAAGTAAAGTGCATAAAAATAAAGAGCGTAAAAATAAATGTGGAAAGTAAAGAGCAATAAAGTAAAAGCAATTAATTAAAGGTTAGCAAGATGACCATCTTGAAACTTGTCAAGTATATCATCGAATTGTTAATTGTTAGTCGTCAGCAAGGTGACCACCATCTTGAAACTTACGCATAAAGACTTGCCATAAGTTTGAAAAAATCAACGCGACCATACGACAAGTTTCAATTGTTTTTTGTCAAGTATATCACCGGTTTTGGAATTATCATATCACTTGATAAAAAATGATTGAGGATTTCAAATGGACAAGGTCAGTGGAAATTTGCCAGAAGCTTGATTAGACATCAACGCGACCATATGACAAGAGCCACAGGTGTTGAACCAAGATCAAAGCTCAAGTCATCTTTTGGGGCTTATGTTAGAACATTAAAGCTCATACCACCAATTGATCACTTTCTCAGAGTCGGGACAAAAAGAAAAATAAGTTGAAGAAGAAGAAAATATTTTCAAATTTTATCTTGCATCAGATGAATTTATTCGGTCTAACTTCGTCAAGATCAATCAACTCTCTTGGTGGATTTGGCTAAAAGCCTATCAACACCCAAGTTCCATTGATATTGAGGAAATTTATGACTCTAAAATAAATTCAAAATTCAGCATAATAAAATGAAAATAAAAGTAAAAATAAAAAGGTTTTAAATAATGTTGAAATTAGGTTACTTTAATTGGACTTTATTGAAGAAATACATAAATAGTATTTTTTTTATCAAAATAAAATTCCAAGAAGATTTCCTAAAGTCAATCAGAGGTCAACAAGTGTTGACAAATTTTTTCAGAATTTTTACAATTCAAAAAGTATTTTAAAATAAAAATAAAATGATGGAATAAACCAAAAAATGGCAAACAATATAGTAAAGTCAGAAATAAAAATAAAATAAGGTCACCAATATTAGTCAAATGATTATTGGATCCTTCCAGAATTTTTTAAGCTCAAAAAGTATTTTAAATAATTAAAAATATCAAATAAAAGAGAAAAATCACAAAAAATATCAAATCTGAAGAAAAAAATTGTGAAAAAAAATTCAGAAAGAAAATATTCCAAAATATTTTTTATGATGTTTTTCATAATTTTTGGACTAAAAATGAATTTAATATGATTTTTTGAAGTTTAAAACATTTAAAATATCAAATCAGAAAATAAAATAAAAGCAGAAAAATATGGACCATCTGATCATAGTCAAAACGTGTTAGTAAGCTAATCCAATGGATCAGACGCGTTGTGCTTGGTATAGACCTCATGGAAATCACACCGGATCATCAATTAAATTAAATTTTAAAAAATAAAATCAAAAACAATGTCACGCATTGGATTGATGCTGACTAATAAAAGTAATCAGATCCAAGGGCTCACATCACGCGTTTATGGTAGAATCAAAACACCAGATCCAATTTGAAAAAATTACATGTCACATCTTCATTGGTTGAAGACAGACACGTAGGTCGTCTTCAACCTCCAGCTACATCAATACGTGATTTTCAAACTGTGAAATAAAGTTTCCAGACCGATACCATTTGTTTCGTATCTTCAAGATGATTCTAATGGTACCATCGTGAAAACTTTATTTCACTTGTACCATGATCAATTTGAGAAAAAAGTAGGAAATTAACGAGCACTTATTTTCAAAAATTCAGAGTCAATTCTTAATGAAAATGCTAATGGTGAAGATCACTAGGATCTGGGAGATGAGGAGAATGCAATGGTGCTTTATTTTTCAAGGTTTGATGGAGATTTCTACCTGAACGAAGTTCACTTTCAATGCTCAAAAATTGGACTTGGATAGCACGATTCAGGAAGCTTCAAGGCATGATTCTTGTTTTGTTAGCTTCAGTGAGGTTCAAGGAAGAAGAATGAATGGTTAATTTCAAACTGGAAACGGTCTAAGAGTGAAAACGAAATCTCAGAAATGTGAGGTTTGATGTGAGTTTGGCAGCGATTTTCTGGCTCTCCAAGCTTGAGGAAATGAGTGGAATGTGTCCCTCTATTTATAGGGAAGTGAATGGTGATGAGAATTGAGATAATTAGTGAGGTTTTGAGTGATTTCGTGCAAGGAGTGTGCACGAGTGAAGTGTGACTCGTTTTGTGTCAAAACACGATCAAAACTTGCGTTTCAAGGTGCTAAGCACTTATGGAAGATTTCTAAACATGATTAGAAACAAAAACGCGCAAGAATTATGTGTTTAGAGGTTAAAACAAACCATTCTAAATCTGACTTAGAGGAAAACATCAGTTTCAAGGCACGTACTTTACAACCATGGTTCTTATCACTCAAGGACCTTTATGATACACTCTTGGACTCTTTAGAAAGCGGAGCTTACAAGCTTTGCAATACACTTGGAAAGATAGCATTTGGCAACCTGAGAAAAAAGTTATATCCTCTTGAAATCTTGTGAAATCATCTGAATTTTCACACTTAGAAAAAATTCTAAGTTTTTCACAAAAAATTACCTATTATCTTTTCCATCCAAACATGGCCTTCCACTAAAAATTAGCTTTTGATTTTCAAATATGAAATGGAGTAGACCTCTCAAGGAACATTTTTCAAAAATAACCATCCGAAAATTCCAACAATTGAGAAAGTTATGACCTTGTGAAGTTGAGGAAAAATTATGAAATGACCTATAATCTTTTGACTCTTTGAGCAACTTCCAAACACTTTCAATCTTTAAAATTGATATGGATATAAATTTCACATATTCAAGATTGTTTTTCAAAAATAATGACCTCAAAATGATAAATTATGATCAAGATATGTTCATTTGAAGTTGATTGACCAAAAGTTAAGGAATTCATCAAGGACTTGTGTTCTTTTTATGAAGACACGCTAAGAAAGACAACTCATCCAAACCAGACGAACTACTAGAAAAAGAAGCTCAATCTTGTGGGAGGGAGATAATCATGACTCCACTAAGGGAATGGGAATAACATCCACAATCTCTAGATAGAAGGCGAACTATCTCGTCACAAAGGAGTTAGAAAAACAAAGGAACGACACCAACTTTATAAAGATAGTAAACCATCAACCCCGAATTAACACCAAAAACAATTTCTAACCAAAAGGTGGTAAGAAGACAACGTAAACACTAGGATACTCCATCTGGAAAATGTAACAAAACAGATCATACGACCAGTAATTAGAAATTCTGTCCATTGGAGTATTCAACAAATCCACGATGTATTACCTTCCATATGGACAAGGTTGTCATTCATGAGAATAACACATATTTGACACACTACTTTCCATAAAGAAAAGGTTTCCATTCATCGGAATAAAAAATCTTCGATAAACTACCTACAATAAGGAAAGGGTTGCCATTCATCGGAATAATAAATCTTCGATAACCAACCATCCATATGGACAAGGTTGCCATTCACTAGAATAACAAATCTTCGATAAACTACCTTCCATAAGGACACAGTTTCCATTCATCGGAATAACAAATCTTCGATAAACAACCTTCCATAAATACAAGGTTTCCATTCATCTGAATAAATAATATTCGATAAACTACCTTCCAGAAGGACAAGGTTTCCATTCATCAGAATAAAAAATCTTCGATAAACAACTTTCCATAAGGACAAGGTTGTCATTCATCGGAATAACAAAACTTCAATAAACTACCTTCCATAAAGACAAGGTTGACATTCATCGTAATAACAAATCATTGATAAACTACCTTCCATAAGGACAAGGATCCCATTCATGGGAATAACAAATCTTCAATAAACTACCTTCGATAAGGACAAGGATGCCATTCATCTGAATAACAAATCATCGATAAACTACCTTCCATAAGGACAAGGCTGCCATTCATCTGAATAACAAATCTTTGATAAAATACCTTCCATAAGGACAAGGTTGTCATTCCACAGAATTACAAATCTTCGATAAACTACCTTGCATAAGGACAATGTGTCCATTAACCACAATAACAAATCATTGATAAACTACCTTCCATAAAGACAAGGTTTCCATTCATCTGAATAACAAATCTTCGATAAACTACCTACCATAAGGAAAGGGTTGCCATTCATCTGAATAACAAATATTCAATAAACAACCTTCCATAAGGACAAGGTTTCCATTCACCTGAATAACAAATCTTCGATAAACTACCTTCCATAAGGACAAGGTTGCCATTCAATGGAATAACAAATCTTCGATAAACTACCTACCATAAGGAAAGGGTTGCCATTCATCTGAATAACAAATATTCGATAAACTTCCTTCCATAAAGACAAGGTTTCCATTCATCTGAATAACAAATCTTCGATAAACTACCTTCCATAAGAACAAGGTTTCCATTCATCAGAATAAAAAATCTTCGATAAACTACCTTCCATAAGGACAAGGTTCTCATTCATCTGAATAAGAAAACTTCAATAAACTATCTTCCATAAAGACAAGGTTACCATTCATCGTAATAACAAATCATCGATAAACTACCTTCCATAAGGACAAGGTTGCCATTCATCGGAATAATAAATCATCGATAAACTACCTTCTATAATGACAAGGCTGCCATTCATCGGAGTAAAAATCTTCAATAAAATACCTTCCATAAGGACAAGGTTGACATTCCTCGGAATAACAAATCTTCGATAAACAACCTTCCATAAGGACACGGTTGTCATTAATCACAATAACAAATCATTGATAAATTACCATCCATAAGGACAAGGTTGCCATTCATCGTAATAACAAATCTTCGACAAACTACCTTCCATAAGGACAAGGTTGCCATTTATCTGAATAACAAATCTTTGATAAACTACCTTACAAAAAGACAAGGTTGCCATTCTTCTGAATAACAAATCATCGATAAACTACCTTCCATAAGGACAGGGATGCCATTAATCACAATAACAAATCATTTATAAACTACCTTCCATAAGGACAAGGTTTCCATTCATCTGAATAACAAATCTTCGATAAACTACCTACCATTAGGACAAGGTTGCCATTCATCTGAATAACAAATATTCGATAAACAGCCTTCCATAAGGACAAGGTTTCCATTCACCGGAATAACAAATCTTCGATAAACTACCTTCCATAAGGACAAGGCTTCCATTCATCTGAATAACAAATCTTCGGTAAACTACATTCCATAAAGACAAGGTTGCCATTCATCTGAATAACAAATCATTGATAAATTACCATCCATAAGGATAAGGTTGCCATTCATTGGAATAACAAATCATCGATAAAGTACCTTCTATAAGGATAAGGCTGCCATTCATCGGAATAACAAATCTTCAATAAAATACCTTCCTTAAGGACAACGTTGACATTCCTCGGAATAACAAATCTTCGATAAACAACCTTCCATAAGGACGAGGTTGCCATTAATCACAATAACAAATCATTGATAAATTACCATCCATAAGGACAAGGTTGCCATTCATCGTAATAACAAATCTTCGATAAACTACCTTCCATAAGGACAAGGTTGCCATTTATCGGAATAACAAATCTTTGATAAACTACCTTACATAAAGACAAGGTTGCCATTCTTCGGAATAACAAATCATCAATAAACTACCTTCCATAAGGACAAGGTTGCCATTAATCACAATAACAAATCATTGATAAACTACCTTCCATAAGGACAAGGTTTCCATTCATCGGAATAACAAATCTTCGATAAACTACCTACCATAAGGACAAGGTTTCCATTCACCGGAATAACAAATCTTCGATAAACTACCTTCCATAAGGACAAGGTTTCCATTCATCGGAATAACAAATCTTCGATAAACTACATTCCATAAAGACAACGTTTCCATTCATCGGAATAACAAATCTTCGTTAAACTATCTTCCATAAGGACAAGGTTGTCATTCATCGGAATAACAAAACTTCAATAAACTACCTTCCATAAGGACAAGGTTTCCATTCATCGGAATAACAAATATTCGATCAACAACCTTCCATAAGGACAAGGTTTCCATTCACCAGAATAACAAATCTTCGATAAACTAACTTCCATAAGGACAAGGTTTCCATTCATCGGAATAACAAATCATCGTTAAGCTACATTCCATAACGACAAGGTTTCCATTCATCGGAATAACAAATCTTTGATAAACTACCTTCCATAAGAACAAGGTTTCCATTCATCAGAATAACAAATCTTCGTTAAACTACCTTCCATAAGGACAAGGTTGTAATTCATCGGAATAACAAAACTTCAATAAAATACCTTCCATAAGGACAAGGATCCCATTCCTCGGAATAACAAATCTTCGATAAACAACCTTCCATAAGGACAAGGTTGCCATTAATCACAATAACAAATCATTGATAAATTACCATCCATAAGGACAAGGTTTCCATTCATCGTAATTACAAATCTTCGATAAACTACCTTCCATAAGGACAAGGTTTCCATTTATCTGAATATTAAATCTTTGATAAACTACCTCACATAAAGACAAGGTTGGCATTCTTCGGAATAACAAATCATCGATAAAATACCTTCCATAAGGACAAGGTTGCCATTAATCACAATAACAAATCATTGAAAAACTACCTTCCATAAGGACAAGGTTTCCATTCATCTGAATAACAAATCTTCGATAAACTACCTACTATAAGGACAAGGTTGCCATTCATCTAATAACAAATATTCGATAAACAACCTTCCATAAGGACAAGGTTTCCATTCACTGGAATAACAAATCTTCGATAAACTACCTTCCATAAGGACAAGGTTTCCATTCATCGGAATAACAAATCTTCGATAAACTACATTCCATAAAGACAAGCTTTCCATTCATCGGAATAACTATTCTTCAATAAACTACCTTCCATAAGGACAAGGTTTCCATTCATCAAAATAACAAATCTTCGTTAAACTACCTTCCATAAGGACAAGGTTGTCATTCATCGGAATAACAAATCATCGATAAACTACCTTCTATAAGAATAAGGTTGCCATTCATCGGAATAACGAATCTTCAATAAAATACCTTCCATAAGGACAATGTTGACGTTCCTCGGAATAACAAATCTTCGATAAACTACCTTCCATAAGTACATGGTTGCCATTAATCACAATAACAAATCATTGATAAATTACCATCCATAAGGACAAGGTTTTCATTCATCGGAATAACAAATCTTCGATAAACTACCTTCCATAAGGACAAGGTTGCCATTTATCGGAATAACAAATCTTTGATAAATTACCTTACATAAAGACAAGGTTGCCATTCATCGAAATAACAAATCATCGATAAACTACCTTCCATAAGGACAAGGTTGCCCTTCATCAAAATGACAAATCTTCGATAAACTACATTCCATAAGGACAAGGTTTCCATTCATCGTAATAACAAAACTTCGATAAACTATCTTCCATAAAGACAAGGTTGAAATTCATCGGAATAACAAATCATTGATAAACTACCTTCCATAAGGACAAGGTTTCTATTCATCGGAATAACAAATCTTCGATAAACTACGTTCCAAAAGGACAAGGTTGCTGTTCATCGGAATAACATATCATTGATAAAATACCTTTCATAAGGAAAAGGCTTCCATTCATCACAATAACAAATCATCGAGAAACTACCTTCCATAAGGACAAGGTTTCCATTCATCGGAATGACAAATCTTCGATAAACTACCTTCCATAAGGACAAGGTTTCCATTTATTGGAATAAAAAATCTTTGATAAACTACCTTCCATAAAGACAAGGTTGAAATTCATCAGAATAACAAATCATTGATAAACTACCTTCCATAAGGACAAGGATGCCGTTCATTGGAATAACAAATCTTCGATAAAATACCTTCCATAAGGACAAGGTTTCATTCATCGAATAACAAAATTGATAAACTACCTTCGATAAAGACAAGGTTGCCATTCATCACAATAACAAATTATCGATAAACTTCGTTCCATAAGGACAAGGCTGCCATTCATTGGAATAACAAATTTTCGATAAACTAACTTCCATAAGGAAAAGGTTTCCATTCAACGGAATAACAAATCTTCGATAAACTACCTTCCATAAAGACAAGGTATCCAGTCATCGGAACAACAAGTCTTCAGTAAACTACCTTCCATAAGGACACGGTTTCCATTCATCGGAATAATAAATCTTCGATAATTTACATTCCATAAAGAAAAGGTTTTCATTCATCGAAATAACAAATCTTTGATCAACTACCTTCCATAAGGGCAAGGTTTCCATTCATCGGAATAACAAATCTTCGATAAACTACCTTCCATAAAGATAAGGTTGCCATTCATCAGAATAACAAATCTTCAATAAATACATTCCATAAGGACAAGGTTTCCATTCATCAGAATAACAAATCTTCGATAAACTACCTTCCCTAAAGACAAGGTTTCCATTCATCGGGGACTTCAATAATAAGTTTTCGACTTGTTGGAGGTAAATGGTCAAACCCTAGCGAGAGAATCCTCTTTGGGTTACCGGAATAAGATCAAATTGGCATCAGCAGACTTGCTGGGGAATATCCGCTGCTCAAATAAGGAAATTGTCACCCGGTATTAGGTTAAAATAGTGACAATATTATTGGAGAATGAGAACGGACTTCTTGGGAAAATCAAGTTCACTCTCATTGAAGAGATAAAGTCTTCTTTGTGCAATATCCATCTAGAATATAAATTCTTGAAACAAAACATGTCACCTGAAGAATAGAATCCAAGTTAAGACCGCGCTAGGGAAGAGGCTCTGAATGGACGAAAGCCTAGTTGAGACTCTATTTTTCCACGGAGGATAATTATGGGGACTTCGAAAAGACATGTTCTAATTACCAACATATGCGAATGGGTAATGATTTAAGTTGTGCATAATGTATAGATGACTGTGCATGAGATGTACCTGGACATCTTATTGAGGATCGACAAAGAAGATCAAATAGTGCATGGACGACACTCGGCCAACATAAAACCTTTGTGAACTGTGGGCTTGAAAAGGAAAAATCCTATCAGGCGCGTTGCCAATATTCCTAGGCTTTATTTAACAAACACATCTTGTGGAGACATCATTGTGTCTCATCAGGGCATCATTTGTTTAAACTCTTCTGGGGAGAAATGAGATATTCCGTAGGAGCAATCTACTTTGCACTTATATCTCATATTCGACCAAAAGACGTTAAAGAGGTCCTGATGGTACCAACTTCAACATTATCAATCTTGTTCGTTATTAGGATAGTTCTATCTTATCCCTTTGCTTCACGTCCGAAGTAAACACACTTAAAATTGTAAAAATTTTACAAGTATGTTCTAACATATCTGTTTGTTTTGAAACGCATTTTCAATAATAAAAGAATATTTTTATAAATTGAATAAAAATAAGATTTCAAAGGAATTGGATAAAGGCTCAAATTTTATTGATGGAATGGTAGTCTTCCAATAGTGTGACTCCATAGATGATTAAAAAGTTTTGAGAAAATGGTAAATACATGGAAAAGGTACATCGAAGAACAATGAACACTATTCTCCCTAACAAAACTCCCGCATTGTAGTCTTCAATGAGGTATGAAGATAATCCATGCAGATTGTTGCTTCAGTGATCAAGTCTTGTCTGATGTAGTTACTTTCCATATAAGTCCCTAACTTTTGCCTAAACTGCCCTTGCGGGTTTTCATCCTACCGAGAGATTTATTCTGTTTATGTCTCTAATTTTTGCCTAGACCGCCCTTTCGGGTTTTCAGTCTACCGAGACCCTCTTTTTTTCCTAAGTCGTCCTTTCGAGTTTTCAAGTTAGCGAGTTGTTCTTTTATTTATTTAGGCGAAGTATTTCTTGACTACATCAGCATTCAGAGGACGTGGGAACTCCTCGCCATCCATAGTTTCAAGAATCAATGCACCGCCAAAGAAAGCTTTCTTGACAACATATGGGCCTTTATAATTGGGAGTCCACTGGCCTCTGGAATCAGAGTTTAAAGAGATGATCTTTCTGAGTAAGAGGTCACCTTATCTGAACACATGAGGTTTGACCTTCTGTTTACTATGGAAAATGGTAAACAAGCGTTGGTCCTCCCTATGTCCTAAAACTAAGGGTTACTCGCATGTTTGACCAATTGATCTTAAGACACGTGCTAAGATTTTTTATATTGTACTAGTTCTGTTGAAATATACCCTAGTCAAGAAACGGTTTTCTAAGGCCAAGGGAACAAGTACAATGGCTTTCCACATAGAGACTTCGAATGACTGACTGGTAACTCGTGACCGACAGTAGATTCCAGACGAAATAAATCTCAACAAACTAACTAGTTGGTGACTCGTGACCGACAAGCAGTGTTGAAAAGTTTATGCAAAGTAGAAGAAAACATAAAGACTTTGCTCGAAAATGAATACGAAAAACTAAAGACATTCAAAAGATAAAGTGAAAAGATAAACTGATTCCATTGAAATAAAGGCGATGATTCACGTACATCAAAAGCTTAGCAACTCTTTCTTCCTTAAGCGCGGAATTGGGCAGAGTTTTGGCAAGCAGTTTGAGCATAGAAGTGAACACACCAAAAATTATAGCGTAATGACTTATTTATAGTGATTTACAAGATAACTTAAGGAAATCACGATGAAATTGAAACTAAAATGTAACTGCTTCATAGGATTTCGCCATCCACTTGGCGCTTAAAACCCACGATCTCTTGAAGTAATTTCCCATGATCTTCAGAGCTTGACTTTTTCCCGCTCGTGATTACAAAGGGTTAACCGCTCCTAGCTTTGATACATCTCAGAGATAATGAAATTTCTCTAACTCCCCTAGGCTCCATCTTCGACAATATTTGAACTTCGATTGATTCCTTCACTTAATCCATAGCATGTCAAATCGACTAGCATATTTGTCTTGACCCTTTTTCCTTCTGGCCGCAGATCTCAACTTTTTTCCATGTTTATTTGATACTTTGGTCGAATTGACCAATTTCTCGGTCTATTCTTTTGGTCAACACATTTCTTTCTGACATCCTTGGCTTAGTTTCATAAATCCTTCTGAAGAACCTATATTCGTTATGATCCCTAACTTTAAAGGAAGTTTACCTTTGATACATACCCTTAAACATGTTTAGAAATTTTAAGGTAACACCTTATTATCAAAATCCTTCTTCATTCCTTTCTTGTATAACTGACCATGACATAAAGCATTCATTCTCTTTTCTTCAATCAAATTCAATTGGTCAAACCGATTCTGAACCTATTCAGCATCAGATAATTCAGCTTCCATTATCACACGCAAAGATGGAATCTCAACTTCAATGGGAAGCACTGCTTCCATTCCATAAACAAGAGAGAAGGGGGTGGCCCATGTTGAGGTGCGTACTAAAGTGCGATACCCATGTAAAGCAAATGGCAGCATCTCATGCCAATCCTTGTTGCTGACGACCATCTTCTGGATTATCTCCTTGACATTCTTGTTTGCAGCTTCAACTGCCCCATTCATCTTGGGTCTGTAAGGAGAAGAATTGTGATGAAAAATCTTGAATTATTTACAAAGTTTCGCCATCATTTTATTATTCAAATTCGATCCGTTGTCAGTAATTATCCTGTTTGGCACACCATACCGACAAATGAGATTGTTCTTGATAAATCGGACCACCACTTGCTTGGTAACATTAGTATAAGAAGCTTCTTCGACCCATTTGGTGAAGTAATCAATTTCCACCAAGATGGAACGATGTCTATTAGAAGCCTTGGGTTCAATCATCCCAATCAAGTTAATACCCCACATAAAGAAAGGTCATGGGGAAGAAATAACATTGAGAAAAGTAGGAGGCACGTGAATCTTATCCGCATAAATCTGACACGTATGACACCTCTTAGAAAATTTGTAACAATCGGGTTCCATTGCCAGCCAATAATATCCTGCCTTTAGCATCTTCTTAGCCATAGAGTGTCTATTGGCATGGGTACCAAAAGAACTCTCATGAATCTCGTGCATCAACATGTCTACTTCTTGTTTATCCATACATCTGAGCAAGTCCATGTCATGATTTCTTTTGTATAACACACCCTCATTGAGAAAGAAACTACCATCCAATCTCCTCAAGGTCTTTCTATCTTTTCTTGTCGCATCAACTGGATATTCTCGAGTCATGAGGAAATGCTTGATATCATGATACCAAGGTTTATCATCCTTTTCCACGTCTATGGCGAATTTATAAGCTGGCCTCTAGAGACACCCAATAGTGATCTGAGGTACATCATTCCACTGGTTCACTTTGTACATAGAAGCCAAAGTAGCCAAACTGTCCGCCATCTGATTTTTAACCCGAGGAATGTGGTAAAGCTCTACTTTGTTAAAGATAGTCAACATCCTCCTTGCATAATCTTTGTAAGGGATTAAGCCAGGGTGATGAGTTTCCCAATCTCCTTTAATTTGATTCATTACTAAAGTCGAATCACCGTACACATCAAGAATTTTGATTCTAAGATCAATGGCATCTTCAAGAACCATGATACAAGCTTCATATTCCGCCATATTGTTGGTACAATCAAACATCAACCTTGATGTGAAAGTGATGTGAGTTCCCTGGGTAGTAATGATCAAGACATCGATTCCTTTTCCACAAGCATTCACGGCTCCATCAAACACCATTCCCCATCGGGATTATGGATCTGGACCTTCTTCAGGTAAAGGTTCATCACAATCTTTCATTTTCAAATACATTACATCTTTATCAAGAAAGTCAAACTCAACAGATTGATTAAACTCAACTGACTGATGAGCCAGGTATTCTGCCAATACACTATTTTTAATTGCTTTCTAGGTATGGTATTCGATATCATATTCAGATAATAACATCTGCCAACGAGAAATTCTTCCCGTGAGAGTAGGCTTTTCAAAGATGTACTTGATCAGATCCATTCGAGAGATCAACCAAGTAGTATGATTCAACATATATTACGGCAGACGCTTCGCAGCCCAGGCTAAAGCACAACAAGTATTTTCCAACATATAAACCTAGACTCACAGTCGATGAACTTCTTGCTTAGGTAATAGATGGCATATTCTTTCTTTTCTGTTTCATCTTGTTGTCCCAAAATACAACCCATGGAGCTTTCCAACACAGTCAGATATAGAACCAATGGTCTTCCATCAACGGGAGGGAGCATGATAAGAGGCTCAAGATAATTCTCTTTGATACTTTCAAATGCCCTTTGGAAATCATTTCTCCATTCGCAACCTTGATTTTACTTCAACAGCTTGAAGATTAGTTCATAAGTTGCAGTCATATGGGAAATGAATCTGCAGATGTAATTCAATCGTCCGAGGAAGCCTATAACTTGCTTTTCAGTTCTTTGTGCCAACATCTCTTGAATTACCCTAAATTTAACAGGATCAACCTCAATTCCTTTTTGGCTGACAACGAAACCCAACAATTTTCCAGACTGGACACCGAATGTACAGTTATTAGGATTCAAACGAAGACAATATTTCCTCAAATGCTGAAATAATTTCAACAAGTCTTCCAAATGATCTTCCTCAGTTTGGAACTTATCAATCATATCATCAACATACACTTCAATTTCTTTATGCATCAAATCATGGAATAGGTCGTCATGGCCCTCTAGTACGTTGCACGTTGTTCTTAACCCGGGGCATCACTCTATAATGTAATGTTCCCTATGGTGTGATAAACGTAGTTTTTCCCAATCAAAGACCGCATAAATCTTTTCAAATGGAAGGTCAAAGGTTGATATCCGAAACAAGACGGGAAACCCAATCTAATTATCTTCCGACAATAGGTCAAAGATTAATATCCGAAACAAGACAGGGAACCCTATCTGAAAGATCATACAAGTTGTTTTCGGCAACAGGCATTGGATCAACACCCGAAGCAAGAAGGGAAAGCTATCCACATTCTGTCAAATATCTACCTCAGAATAGCCAGGATGAAGGTATATTCTGACTCTCTCTTATTATCAACAAGAACTACAGTAGTCTCGGCGATGTTGCCTCGGATGGCATCTTTAAGCCCTTCTCGGACTACTTGTCGACAGCTCTCCACCTTCAGAATGCTGCATATTTGGTTAAAAACCAATACAAACCAATAACTTCATTCAAAGGAGAGCGTGAAGTCTAGCGTACGACTCAACATCATTCTCTCCGGATGGCATCTTAAGCCCATCTCCGTGCTTTCTTCTATTTTCAATAATATCTACAGAGTCTAACGTACGGCTCATCCCCAACATCGTTCTCTCCTGATGGAATCTTAAGCCCATCTCCGATGTTTCTCTAATTCAAACGAAATTTTCAAGTCTAGCGTACGACTCAATATCCGACACAACTTCTCCAAATGGCATCTCAGAAGCCCATTCCAAGATCATCAATCAACAAAGTGCAAATTTTCAGTATTGAGTGTTCAATCATCTTCTACCTTCAGTCACGAAGGCAAGCATGCAAATCTAACCCTTCCAATACAAGAAGATTGAACAGGAGCAACTGTCATACCCCAAAATTTTCCCTCTTACTTCTCAAGACATTTCTCATATCCATACTCAAGGATTTCTCAAGGGTTGACCAGACAAACCCTCTCCTAAGCAATCAACCCAAACTAGGGTTTGGCTATCCTCAAGCCAAGGTGAGCCTCCAACATTTCTAGTAGTCATCATGCCTCATGATATGCTTCAAGGAACCTCCATGTCAAGTTTCAAGCCTTACAAGTCAAGTTTCCTCATACAATTGCTCAGATGGTTGAAAATCAAGTATTGGACAAAAGTCAACGTGGTCAACATACCAAACTTCATAATTTTTGGTAAACATCAATATTTTGAAGTAATATTCATCATTTGATCAAGGGTTGATCATGATTCATCAAGAAAAGCCAAGATTTGATTAAAAGTCAAAATTTCCAAATTAGGGTTTTTGAATAAAAAGTCAACAGAACTTTGACCAGGCATAACTTTCACATACTTTATAATAAAGTTTTCCACCACAGCTCATTTTGAAGAGAATTCAATTCTCTACAACTACATGTCTCACAAGCTTGGGCAGAAAATGCTTCATTTGGAAGTTATGGATCAAAACATTACAGGTCCTTTTCAAAGTCAACAAAAAGTCAACTCTTTGTAAGGAAGTGTTCATGAGCACGGAAACTTCAATTGAGATGAAACCAAAGAGGTTGTTTAGAGGACACCTTGAGCTTTCTAAAAAGTCCAAGAACACCCAAAAATGTTTAAAATTGAGCAAGATTCACCTTGCACAAGTTGAGCATTTTTGAGGAGGTGCACAAAGGGAAATACTTGACAAAACCCAAAATTTTCCAAATGGGCTTATAATTTTATGATCCAAACTAGATCTTAACATTATCCATGGCCTCTCTACACCTTGCCACGCCTATTCTTCAATTTATTTAATTTATTTTGAATTTAAAGCATTTAATTCAAATTTAAATTAAATAAAATACAAAAGCAAGGTATAAGACAAGTTCTTGATTTCTACCTATCTTGAGGACCAAGGAAGTCCAAAACATGCCAAATTGCAAGATGCTACAAGGAAGGAAAATGCAATTTTGGAAAGATTTGATAAATATTTACAAGGGAATATTTTTGCATTCAAAGCAATATATTTTCTCATTATTTCTTGATCAAATTGTATGCTCTATAAATACATGATACATTCACAAGCACAAGGGACGAAACCCTAGCCTCATGAGCCAACCCTAAAGTTCACAAAATTCTTACAAACTTTCAAAATTCGAAATCCTATTTCCAGCCACTTTCCTGCCGTCTCATTGATTCATTCGTGTTCCTGAGCATCCCAACAACCGATCCAAGCCCTTACACAAGGCCAAACCATTCCAGATCGTGTCATCCAAGCCTCTCCGATTTGGTAAACTTTTGAAATTCATTTTCTCTAATTCATGCATTACTAATGAGTTTCGATTGCTTGTATGATCTCAGGGTATCCATTAGAACAGGTTTGATGCATTACATGTGAGCTTTGACGCATAAATCACAAACTGCCATTGTTAGGTTTCCAAAACTGAGAAGCTTCGAATCTAAAATTTCTAGGAACATTCAGGGCAAACCAATAGCACCATTGAAATCGCAAGGGTCAAATTAGGGGGTAGGGTCCTTTTTGTTTAATTATTTGCTTTGTTTTGTAGGATTCAGGAATCAAGCTCGTCAGAGAAGACAACCGGAGCTAGGGCTCGCATCTCCCCTCTCGACTCCATTGACCGCGCTCGTGTTCCACGATTGGCTATATGAAAATCAAGGCCCCACGCGCATGTGTTTTTTCTTAAAAACTAATTTCATAAATTTATTTTCTGTTTTATATTCATCCACGTAACATAATACGGATGTAAGTTGCCAAGATGTTTTAAGTCTCTTGCTCTCCAAGGTCGTTCGAACCCCACTTTTGCTATTTTTCCAAAAATCTGATTTTACATAGATACCACATATGTATTTCCAGAGCAAGATATTGACACCACACGGTGGTCCAAGGGAGTTTTGGAACCTATGACCCCAAGGTCAGTGTTCAAACCTCAAAGAAGGCCAAACTAATTTTTAACACTTGTTTTCACTAACTCAAATTTTCTTATTTATCTTAATTTAATTTAATTACTTTTCAAACAATTTTCTAATGCATTAAAAATCACCCAAAAATAATTTCTTTTTTGCATTTAGGACGGAAAAATGTTTATTTAATTTTTGACATAAAAATTAATATTTTTGCATGCATATTTTAATTAATTGTTAATTAACCATAAAATTGACTTTTAATTGCTTTTCCTTACCAAAACCAATCCAGAAAATTCCCAAAAAACTGTTCTATCATCTAATTAGGATTACTAACCTAAAAAAAATTTCCTAACTAAAAAATCTTTTTTTTTACTAACATATTTTCTCTTATGCGAATTCTTTTCTTTTCCGATTATTATGTATCTGCTTCCAGGTTGTAATAGTTAGGTTAATTTTCTCGCATTTCTTTTTCCATATTATGTAACTGCTCATGGGATGTAATAGGTTAATTAGGATTTACTTTCCGCAATTTACTTTCCGCACTCCTATATTATGTAACTGCCCCAAAGCCATGTAATAGCGTAGGATTTACTTTCCGCACGTTACTTTCTGCAATTTACTTTCCGCACCTATATAAACTGCTAGTAACTAGGCGTGTATGACAAGATAAAAACGAACGTAGATCACTTCTAATTACAAGATAATATATCTGAATTCGACACACTCTTTTCACACATGCACTCCCTAGAGTATTCTCTCTCGTTGCCTTTCGAATTAATGGTCAAGTCCCTCGAACGTAGAGGTATCCTAGCACCGTTGCCTACAAACATATCATCATAGACCCTTCGATACAAAGATCATAGTCCCTCGACGTGGCCTACGAATACATGATCTCGTCCCTCGATTGTTGCCTACGAAAAGTGATGATCGTCCCTTCGAATGTGCTAGGATACTCCTACAAGTTGCCTTCTATGACCATCTGATGTCTCTTTCGAATGTCCCTCTTACATCCAACGAATAGGGTTACCTACCAACTAATGTTATGGATAGTGCTATTCTAAAGGAAAGTGAAATACACGAAAACGACCGTTCTGAGTAGGTAATAAGACTTTTAGTTGCTTGCTCTATCAAAATACTTTTCCCACCTCACACTTTTGTCAAAGTTAAAACACTTTTCAAAAATGAAACATTTCCAAACACTTCAGATACATTCCAAAGTGAATCATTATGAAGTCAAAGCGAAATGCTTTTTCAAAACCATTTTCAAACACATACACGTAAAGCAATTTTAAAGTGAGATAAAAGCAACTAAGAGCTGAGATAACTACGTATGGAAAAGCTAATACCTTCCCTTTTCATAACCTTCTCCTTTCTCTAATCTAACGAAGGTCTTTTTCTGTCTTTTCACCTTCCCTTAATGGATAAAATAAAAGTCGGTGGAGACTCTTGCTATCCGCAACATTTGCGATCAAAGCAAAACAAATTCCAAAGTCGGCCTCCCACCAGACATGTAATCGGCGATCACGGGAGACACCCTAAAGAGAGAATACCTTAGGGATTTCTAGATCACTTTACGCTTTCGCTTGACTTGTATGTTATATCTTAAGGGTTACTGGTATTATACTTGTGGGCATCCTACACCCGATCCGTGTTTCTTAGGTAAGTAGCAATAAATCATCATGTTAGGCGATACCAAACGGTCAACATGATGGGTACGCTAGTGCGACACTTTTATGTCCCGATGCTCCTCATGCTCAAGTTGAGGAAAGTATTTGGCGCCCCGTGGTGTCATCAAGACTAACTCAACTTTTAGAACCCTAATTGACCCATCTTGGCCATTAGAAGGTAGTGAGATGGCCGACTTTGGTGCTAAGGTTGGTTGATACCGATGCTACGCCATTAAGATCCGACTTTCGAGATGTTTCGCCGACCACTTGGTAGTCATATTGAAATAAAGCCTACGACAAAGATCAATGATATGAGATTCCTAGAACCCAAGCATTATTATAGGACGTGATGAACTCACTTAAACTTTGGTAGGGTAGACACCTATACCTCATGCAAGCCTTAAACCTAGGGCTATTGTGTGACTTGCTTGTGCATGCTATCTGTTCAATCATGACATCATTGCTCTGTTCAATCATGACTTGCTATTGTGTGACTTGCTTGTGCGTGCTATCATTTCTAACTATTTCAAAGACCTAGGGATTTATCTTTGCTCTGTTTTGTAGGGATTATGGCTTCTAGAAAGACTATCCGAATCAACTTCATGGGTATACCTTCTCAGTTGAAAGAATTGGTTTCAGAAATTCCCGATCATGCCCAGTTCATCAAAATACATGGTTATCTGCTTGACTTGGTTATCTCCGGTTTTGAAGAAGATATGATGCACGTCTTATTCCAGTTCTTCGATCCGAAACACCATTGCTTTACATTCCTAGATTATCAGTTGGTTCCTACCTTGGAAGAGTTCTCTAAGCTACTTGGGATACCTATTCTTGATCAGATGCCATTCACCGGTTTAGAAAAAGGCTCCTAAATACGAAGACATCGCATCAGCATTACATCTAAAACGGTCAGACATTGAAGCCAATTGGGAAACAAGAATCGGAGTTAAGGGTTTACTTGCTAAGTTCCTGATAAAGAAAGCTCGAGAATTCCTCAAAACTATGATTTTTCATGCATTAGAAGAAACTTTGGCCTTGCTAATCTATGGTTTGGTGTTATTCCCTAATCCAGATCAGTTCATAGATGTGAACGCCATCAAGATATTCCTCACTCATAATCCTGTGCCTACTTTGCTTGGAGACATTCTACATTCTCTCCACACTGCACCATCAAATGACAAGGAACTCTCATGTGTTGCATACCGTTACTTACCAGGTGGTTTATTTCGCACCTTCCTCAATCAGTAATGAAGAACGAGCAAAGATTGAAGTGGTCTCAAAGGCTAATGTCACTCTCTCATTTAGATAATTGTTGGTGACTTTTCTCTCAAATGGACTTCACATTCATTGAGCGTTGTGGGGAATTCCCTAATGTACCACTCCTTGGCATAAGGGGAGGTATCACCTACAACCCTTCTCTAGCTCTACGTCAGTTTGGTTATGCTCAAAGAGATGGTCCTCATGATATGCTTCTCCAAGATATTGTGTTCGACTACAACCACGATCTCCAAAATTACCATCGAAGGTTCATACACGCTTGGGGCATGGTAAAGAATACTGATACCAAGACTTTGGGACACCAAAACTCCATTCCTTGGGAACCTTACGTCAAATGGGTGCGAGCTCGAGCTCAAAACCTCATGATGCCATTTACGCCTGTTCTACCAGTGATGATGGAACCTGTTGCTATAGGTGACGAATCCTATACTGTTCTCCATCCCGACATGCCTACTGATTCCGAAGACTTGAAGAGGTCCTGGATTCAACTAAAAGAAGAAAGGGATACATTAGAAGCTCAGTGCTATGCAAGCGAGAAGAGGGTACTAGATTTGACCAAGCTACTTCACGAGGAGCGAAACATCAACGCCTACTTCAACACCAAGAGGAAGCGCCCATGGGAGACTTAGAGCATTCGGATTTTTGTTCTTTTGTTTTTCCAAACTATCTTTTGTACTTAAAAAGAAGAAAAAAAAAAAAAAAAAGAAAAAAAAAGAAACTAATAAAAGTTTGTTCGTGCTTGTTTAACAAATTTAAATTCCTAAGGTGCTTGAAAACATTGCATTGTATTTGCATAAACATCGCATATCATGGCATGACATTTCATAACTGTACATTGAATATCTTTTTCTCACTTTCTCGCTATTTATTTTAGCATAAATGGCTCTTGAACAGATCACAAAGATCTCCAGCTCGTAATGCTCGCTTCTAGGAAATGTTCACCACTTGGTCCAAGGCCGAAGACTTGAAGAAGCTCATCGCGTAAAGAAGAAGGTCATCGGTGTCCTCAATATGGGAAGACGCCACAAAGGGGACCTAGAGTGGTCACCGCTTAGAGCTCTCGACAAGAGTGTTGAAACTAATGAGAGTATCAAGAACAACGAAGAAGGCCAGTGAGTCCGAAACGGAGAAGAAGACTACGAGAATGAGCAGTATTCTTTTGAGGATGACAAATACAAACAACTTGAAGACCGTCTGAATGATGTGGAAAATCTGAAGATGTCCGGGATGAATTTTGATGATCTGAGCGTAGTTCCTGGTGTGGTAATTCCCCGCAAGTTCAAGGTTCCTACTTTGTCAAGTATGAAGGCCTCTTGTCCAAGTCGCATCAAGTCCTATGTTCGAAGATCAATCCCCACACTGATGACAGAAAGCTGTGGGTCCATTATTTCCAAGAGAGTTTATCCGGAGCTCAGTTGGAGTGGTATTATCTGCTAGAGAGTACCCACATCCATACCTGGAATGACTTAGCAGATGCTTTCTACAAGCAAGCATCAAGACATTGAATTAGCCCACCGCATGCAACTACAAAGCATGTCTATGGGTCGTGATGAGAAGGTCAAAGAGTATACTCTAAATGGAGAGATCTAGCAGTAGTTCAACCACCCTTGTCCAATAGGAGTTGGTTGATATGTTTATGGAACACCGATAGTCCCATTCTTTAATAATCGATTGAAATGGATTCACCGAAATGATACTTATAGGAGAACACATTGAAGTTTTAATCAAGAGCGGAAAGATTCGTGCAGAGTCATCCTCAAATGCTACGAAGAGATCTTTGGAAAGAAAGAAGCCAATGTCGTATGGTCGTAAAAGCCGAGCCAAACCGACCGTGCTCAACTGTGGGCGCTTATGATCTCCAATCCTACACCAACAAGAACCTATGAGACAACGCAGAATTAGAACGCCAACAAAGACATTTCACGAAGATCAACATGCCATTGTCGCAAGCATTGCAGACATGTTGAAAGAAGAGTCGACTTTGAGGACCCTCCCAAAGACGTCAACACTTCCTCTCCGAAGTACAATCCTAATGTCAAGTGTGCATACCACTCCAACAACCCAGGACACGACACTGACAACTATTGGGCTCTGAAGAACAACATCCAAGACATGATCGAAGCTAAAGAAATTTAGTTTGATCCTCCTACTGAAACTCCGAATGTGATTAACGCACCAATGCCTAACCACGACAAAAGTTCCAATGCTATTGACAAGAACTCTTATGTTTTTGATGTGAATGACCTGACCATTCCTCTGATGACTGTTAAGAAGAATCACAAGTTTGTCAATCCAGATGCCCGAGAATTGTCGTTGGTGCCCATCTGTACGTGACGGATGTGCTTGGTTGAGAATACGTATTCAATGCATGATGGATAACCGAGAAGTGCTATTTCTGAAACCTTCACTCGTGGAGAACCTGTGTGAAAACATGTCTAAGAATCTGAAGATCAAGATGTAAGTGAAGTCTCAGATAGGATACTTTGGGCAGCCTAGTGGAAAGTTTGATTTCATGGTGAAGTATACCTCGAAAGCTACAAGATTCCTATCAAGATGTCAAGGCAACTCGATGGGAGACGATTTCCCAGAAGACTATGCTGATGTCAACATGATAAGGATCTCCTCTGCTGATCCTGTGCCTAGAGTGGCACCTCTCATCATTACTTCCCCCAGACCATTTCCATACTCTTCTGACAAAGCTATATTGTGGAACTATGGAGTCGAAGTTTATTATCATGGCGTCAAGCAAGACCCGCTAACCATCAAAGACACTACAGTTGAAGCTACCATTCCTGACATCGACAACATTATCGGATCGAGCAAAGTAACCAGAACCGGAAGAGTATGTTCTCCAGAGAGATCTCCATCAAAAGACACTGCGACTCCAGCTCGCATTCCAACTATCGAACCAATTCCCGAAGCGCGAGGGAATGAACCAAAGGACTCATCCCCGCGGATATAAGTACCAAAGGAAGTTGCTGAAGATACCTCCAAGCAAGAAATGGAGGAAATTTCAAGATCATCAAGAAGAGTGACTACAATGTTATGGAACATTGGGACAGACTGGCCCAAGATCTCCATGTTGGCTCGCTATTATGCTCGAGGCTCATGCTAACGCCTTAGTGAAGTTTCAAGAATGCTCACCTACCGCAAGACACTACTATCGATCGCTTGATGTTTGTATTACGGCCGCCAACAACGGTCTAGGTTTCTCGATGTTGATTTGACTGGAAGGAAATACAACAAAGCCTTGCACATCTCTCTGAATGCAAGGGCACTACATTGTCTCATGTCTTGGTAGATACCTGCTCGCTCGAATATCCTACCAAAAAGTGCTTTTGACCGACTTGATGTTGAAGGATTGGTCTTGAAGCCCAAATATAGTTGTAAGAGCTTTTGATGGTTCTTAACAAACAAGATTGAGAGTTTATTTCGCCAGCTAAAGTCGGTTCCTGCACTTTCAACTTCACTTTGTCATGGACATCCGTCCAAAGATATTCTTGCCTACTGACACCCTTGGATACATGGGCAGGCGTCATACTCTACCTTACATCGGTCAAGTACCCAGAAGGGAAAGTTGTTACAAGATGCGTGGAGTAATATATGGTGAGCCATCCGCATATTCCGATACCTCAAAATGGAAGGTGAATTCATCGAAATTCGCAAGCCTTCAAAATAGTTCGAGGGTCATGCCTGCTGACTCTCCTATCACTCCCGGTTACACAAGTTCCGCTTAGGATGGCCTCACGAAAGATGCTCAAGTCAGCAGAAGGAGGTAATACTATTGGGGTCGGCCCCGATCTTCCTTTCAAATTTGACAAGATCGTTTAGGCTTCACCACCAAAGGATAAAGGTGATACGCCATTAACGCGTTTACCAACTTCCCTTCCACATCGCTAAGAATGGAGTCCATGCTATAGAGATGATGATTCGACATCGATTGATCTTCCCAACTCCCGACAACGGACTCAAAGAATTGGAAGACCAAAGATGTCATACCAATCTCCTTTAGTCAGGAGTAATTGCTTTTTGTTATGCTTTTCGTTTTCTACGCTTTGAACAATTAACTTTAAAGCCCAATGCCTTGCCCGGGGCAACACGGCTCGTTTGTGAGGGTTATTATCTGTCATTTGCATATTTTCATTCAATAAAATCATTGGACTTTTGCATTTAAGTACTGTTTCGTTCATTCTTTTAATTTACTACCCCTTCAAAAGCTATGTGTTCTTACACACACCCACGTGATACACTGCAGATTCACTCCGAATCTCGTTGATAACAGCTTTGCTATTGCTAAATATGACTTCGATAATCCAATCTACCAAGCCAAGACGAAGGTGAGGAAGCTTATGAAGTGCCAGGAGAACTTAGACTTACAAAGAAGAAGAACGAAGTTATATGCCACATGAAGAGCCAATGAGGTTGTTAATCTTGGTAATCGACGGGCCGTAAAAGAAATCAAGATAGGAGCAGGTCTTGAGAACAGTGTCAAAGAAAGGTTGGTCCAGATGCTACGAGACTATATTGAGGTTTTTGCTTGGTCCTACGAAGACATGCCAGGTCTAGATATTAACATTGTGGTACACCGATTACCAACCAAAGAAGGTTTTCTCCCTCTAAATCAAAAGGTTCACAGAGCGCCCCGAGATGTCGAGAAAATCAAAGTTGGAGTCATGAAACAGCTCAACACCTTTCTTAGCAAGCATTTTATCCACAAAGGTTGCAAACGTGGTGCCCGTACCTAAGAAAGATGGTAAAGTACGAATGTGTGTGGATTATAGAGATTTGAACAGAGCGAGTCCGAAAGACCACTTTCCACTTCCTCATATTGATGTTCTAGTGGACAACACCGCCCAACATAAATTCTTCTCCTTCATGGATGGTTTCTCCTACATAATCGATCAAAATGGCCTCAAGACATGGAGAAGACTACTACAAAGTGGGCACTTTCGCTAAAAGGTCATGTCGCTCGGATCAAGAACGTGGCGCCACTTATCGCGTGCATGGTGGCATTATTTTTGACATGATCCATCACGAGATAGAGGTCTACGCCGACTACATGATAGATAGATAATGTAATCAAGAAGAGCATCTCGTCCTTTTGCGGAAATTTTTTGATAGACTGGAGAAGTACATACTAAGACTTAATCCCAACAAGTTCACCTTTGGAGTCAGATCCGGTAAACTCCTAGGGTTTGTTGTCAATAGTAAAGGTATTGAAGTTGACCCTGCCAAGGTTAAAGCTATTCAAGAAATGCCGCACCATCGAGAAAGAAGTCGAGGTTTCTTGGGACGACTAAACTACATTGCCGTTCATCATGATCTAACCGCTACTTGTGAGCCAATCTTCATGTTACTGAAGAAAGATCAACTAGTGGAATGGAATGACGATTGCCAGATCGCTTTTGACAAAATCAAGGAGTACCTGCAGAATCCTCCTATCCTGATGCCACCTGCCGAAGGAAGACCTCTTATCATGTACTTGATGTTGTTAGAGAACTCAATGGTGTGTGTTCAGCAACGGACGAGTCCGTAAAAATATATGCAATATACTACCTTAGCAAAATTTTACCGATCGTGGAAACAAGATACTCACAAATGAGAAAACTGCGTCATTGGGTCGTCACGACTAAGAAGATATGTTGACTCACACTACCCCGCTGATCTCCAAGATGGATCCGATAAAATACATATTCGAGAAACCTGCTCTCTCCGGAAGAATAGCAAGATGGAAAATGATCTTGACCGAATACAACATCCAATATACTTCTCAGAAAGCGATCAAAGGAAGTGTAGTAGCCGATCATTTGGCTTATCAAGCCGTAGATGACTATCAGTCTATGCATTTCGAGTTTCCAGACGAAGATGTTTTGTTAATTACTGATTGCGAAGAACCAGGACCAGGCGAAGGACCTGAACAAGGATCCCGATTGACCATGGTCTTTGATGGAGCCTCAAATGTACTTGGCAATGGCATTGGCGCCATCATTACATCTCCTGCAGGCAGACACACGCCTTTCACCGCCAGATTATGTTTCAGTTGCACCAACAACATGGCCGAATACGAAGCGTGCATCATGGGTATTAAAGTTGTTATTGATTTAAGAATTAAATTCTTGCAAGTATATGGAGACTCAGCTTTGGTGATCAGTCAGATTAGAGGCGAGTGGGATACGAAGCATCCGAATCTCATTCCATATCAGGAGCATGTTTTAAATCTGATCCCTTACTTCGAAGAGATTACTTTGGTCACATTCCGCGAGAAGAGAATCAATTGGCAGATGCATTAGCTACTATGTCATCTATGTTCAAGGTCAGATGGGACAACGAAGCTCCCCAAGTCATCATCGAAAAGTTTGACGAACCAAAGACATCGTAGAACTTGATGCGTAGAGAGACCTTGGTTCTAATGGAAGTGAAGAGGTATCTCGAGACTCAGAATATCCCGCAGGAGCATCTATCAACGATAAGAAGTTCTTGAGAAGATTTGCATCCAAATCCTTTCTCAGCAACGACATCTTATACAAGCGCAATCACGATTTGTGCTTACTCCGCTGTGTAGATCAGAGAACTGCAGAACGTATCATGGAAGAATTACACAAAGGCGCATTCGGTACCCACTTCAGTGGACATACCATGGCTAAGAAGATTCTGAGAACAGGTTACTATTGGTCCACCATGGAAGCTGATTGCCACCGCTATGTTCGCTCTGTCACAAATGCCGATATATGCATAAAGTGCACGCACTTCCAGCACATTGAACGCTTAACCGCCTCCTTGGCCATTCGCAATGTGGGCATTGACATGATTGGAGAAATCAAACCCATCGCCCAATGGACATCGCCATCCCGGTGGCAATTGATTACTTTACCAAGTGGGTAGAACCAAATTTTTCAGATCCTGTTAAGAATGTTGTGGGTCGATTCATCAAGCATAATCTTATCCGCTTGCATGGCATCCCCGAAAGGATCATCACGTAATCATCGAACTCTACACGCAGCTCAAGATCAAGCATCACAACTCTTCTCCAAATCGCTTAAGATGAATGGCGCATGGAAGCCGCCAACAAAAATATCAAGAAGATCATACGTAGATGACATGACTTACAAGGATTGGCACGACATGTTGCCATTTTTCTCCATGGTTATCTCACTACCGCATTTAACATCTACAAGGGCAACCCCTTTCTCTCAGATATGGTATGGAAGCGCCTTGCCAATCGAGGTTCGGGATACCCTCAACCGTAGTCCTCCAGATGCAGAGCTAGGGAAGACGAATGGATCCGCATCACTCGACCGTGATCAACTTGATCGACGAGAAACGACTCGCATCCATCCGCCATGGATGATCTATCGTGGTTTAATGTTCGTAGTATTCAACAAGAAGGTCAAGCACCGAGTCTACAAAGTCGGTGATCTAGTAGTCAAGCGCATCATCCTTCCACAAGGTGACCTTAGGCAAAATGGACTCCCACCCATGAGGGACCATTTGTAGTCAAACGGTATTTTCCTACGGAGCTATGATACTTAGCACCATGGATGGCGAAGACTTCTCACACCCCGTGAATGCGTATATAGTCAAAAATACTACGATAAGTAGGAGATCCCATAACCAAAAAGGTTCGAGCAAAAGTTAAGGATATATACAAAACATGTACACCTAAGAAGTCGAAAACTCCGCAGGCATTGGGCAAAAAGGGTATCCCAGAGATCGAAACCCGAAGGGCGGTCTAGGCAAAAGTTAGGATTTAAGCGCATTTACTATGTCTCATCCAGATCACCTACCCATGCATTACTATCAAGATTCAAGATTCAAATGGCTAAAATCAATTCACCACTTTCTACCGACGAAGGAGATGAGATGGTTGAAATATATGAGCACTAGCATAGTTGAAACTCAACTAGATTACTTCCGATAGCTTTTTACTTCCATTATATACAAACTTCGCCATACGCCACTTTTTAATTAATGCAACTTCTTCTTTTTACAATGTTAAGTTTTATTATTTTTTGCATAAAGTCCAATTATTGCTTTGAATGATTATATGCATTTGACAAAAAACATCTGTTCACAAACATACGAAAAGCGAACAAACGAAAGTAATTACTACAGATTCTAGGAATTGAGATGACGACTAAAGTCACCAATACATTCCCCCGCTGGTTACTTTCACAAGAGTACAATCCCCACAGAGCCATCAAACCTTCTCCGACGAAGTATTAATATCTTCCCGCTAGTGTTCCAACACTCCAAGCTTTATCACGTTAGTCCCCGAGCAGTGGTCTTGATCAGCTTCGCCCTATTACATCAGTCTCCGAGCAGTAACGATTCATCTCGCATACACAGAGGTATTTATCCCCTGCAGAATATCTCTCAACGATTATCGCTCCTCAACAAAGAAGATCATCAAACATGGTCAGATAGTGCATCGGAGGAAACATACGTCTCTTTCATTCCCCAAACAGAGGTTTCAAAAAACTTCAGATTCATCACCTCTAAGGAATCTTCGAGCCTCGACTCCAAGCAATAATCAGATATTCCCCAACAAGATCTACGCACAAGATCCCCAGCGGAGTATCTCCCAGCATTTATTATTCCTAACAACATTAATATCTAGACTCGAAACTTGGTCAGATAGCGCATCGGAGGAAACCTATATCTCTTTCTCCTCCAAGTCAGGGTTTTCAGCAACTTCATCTCCAAGCAGAAGTCAGAAATCCTCGGCAGGACGTACTCATCTTCAAGATGGATATGTTTTGAAATACCACAACATCTACATTCATACATTATTCATAAAAAAATTATGACATGTGCATATATCATTCACATACATTGTCATATGCTGGCATGCATCATAATCTACATAGGACTAACTATATCCTGTCAAGATTTTATTTTCCCAGCAGGTAAAAGATATGTTCCAAATAGAAGGTCCAGGATTAATACCCGAAACAAGATGGGGAACCCAATCTGAAAGACCGTACAAATATTTTCAAATGGAAGGTCAAAGGTTAATACTCGAAACAAGACGGGAAACCCAATCTGATTATCTTCCGACAACAGGTCAAAGATTAATACCCGAAATAAGACGGGGAACCCTATCTGAAAGATCATACAAGTTGTCTTCCGGCAACAGGCATTGGATCAACACCCAAAGCAAGACGGGAAAGCTATCAACATTCTGCCAAATATCTACCTCAGAATAGCCAGGACAAAGGTTTATTCTGACTCTCTTATTATCAACAAAGAATACACAGTCTCAAGACGACTTTTGCCTCGGATGGCATCTTTGCCCATCTCGACTACTTGTCGACAACTCTCCACCTTCGTATCGTCTGATATTTGGTTAAAACCAATACAAACCAATAACTTCATTCAAAGGCAAACGTGAAGTCTAGCGCGACTCAACATCATTCTCCAGATGGCATCTTAAGCCCATCTCCCGCTTTCTTTTATTTTCAATAATATCTACAGAGTCTAGCGTACGGCTCATCCCCAGCATCGTTCTCTCCTGACGGCATCTTAAGCCCATCTCCGATGTTTCTCCTATTCAAACGACATTTGCAAGTCTAGCGTAAGACTCAATATCCGACACAGCTTCTCCAAATGGCATCTGTAAGCCCATTCCAATAAGATCCTCAATCAAACGAGTGCAAATTTTGTGTATTGAGTGTTCAATCATCTTCTACCTTCAGGTCATGAAAGGCAAGCATGCCAATCTAACCCTTCCAGTACAAGAAGATTGAACAGGGGCAACTGTCATACCCCAAAATTTGCCCTCTTACTTCTCAAGACATTTCTCATATCCATACTCAAGGATTTAACAAGGGTTGACCAGACAAACCCTCTCCTAAGCAACCAACCCAAACTAGGGTTTGGCTATCCTCAAGCCAAGGTGAGCCTCCAACATTTCCAGTGGTCATCATGCCTCATCATATGCTTCAAGGAACCTCCATGTCAAGTTTCAAGCCTTACAAGCTAAGTTTCGCACAATTGCTCGATGGTTGAAAATCAATCAGAATGGATAAAAAGTCAATTGTGGTTAACATACAGTCAAACTTCATAATTTTTAGTCAACATCAATATTTTGAAGTAATATTCATCATTTGATCAAGGGTTGATCATGATTCATCAAGAAAATCCAAGATTTGATCAAAAGTCAATGTTTCCAAATTAGGGTTTTTGAATAAAAGTCATGTAACTTTGACCGTGCATAACTTTCACATACTTTATCGTAATTTTTCCAACATGTTTATTTTGAAGAGCATTTAATTTCTACAACTTCGTGTCTCACAAGCTTGGGCAAAAATGCTTCATTTGGAAGTTATGGATCAAAACATTATGTGTCCTTTTCAAAGTCAACAAAAGTCAACTTTTGTAAGGAAGTGTTCATGAGCACGGAAACTTCAATAGAGATGAAACCAAAGAGGTTGTTTAGAGGACACATTGAGCTTTCTAAAAGTCCAAGAACACCCAAAATGTTAAAATTGAGCAAGATACGCCTTGCACAAGTTGAGCATTATTGATATTTTGAAAGATAGTTTTATGATCCAAACTAGATCTTAACATTATCCATGGCCTCTACACCTTGCCACGCCTCTTCTTCAATTTATTTAATTTATTTTGAATTTAAAGCATTTAATTAAATGTTAAATTAATTAAAATACAAAAGCAATGTATAAGACAATCATGATACCTATCTTGAGGACCAAGGAAGTCCAAAAACATGTCAAATTCTGCAAGATGCTACAAGGAAGGAAAAATGAAATTTTGGATAGATTTGATAAATATTTACAAGGGAATATTTTTGCATTCAAAGCAATATATTTTCTCATTATTTCTGATCAAATTTCATGCTCTATAAATACATGATACATTCACAAGCAAAAGGGACGAAACCCTAGCCTCATGAGCCAACCCTAAAGTTCACAAAATTCATACAAACTTGCAAAATTCAAAATCCTATTTCCAGCCACTTTCCTATCGTCTCATTGATTCATTCGTGTTCCTGAGCATCCCAGCAACCGATCCAAGCCCTTACACAAAGCCAAACCATTCCAGATCGTGTCATCCAAGCCTCTCCGATTTGGTAAACTTTTGAAATTCGTTTTCTCTAATTCATGCATTACTAATGAGTTTCGATTGCTTGTATGATCTCAGGGTATCCATTAGAACAGGTTTGATGCATTACATGTGAGCTTTGACGCATAAATCACAAACTGCCATTGTTAGGTTTCAAAAACTGAGAAGCTTCGAATCTAAATTTCCAGGAACTTTCAGGGCAAACCAATAGCACCACTGAAATCGCAAGGGTCGAATTAGGGGTAGGTCCTTTTGTTTATTTATTTGCTTTGTTTTGTGATTCAGAATGAATCTCGCTGGAGAAGACAACTGGCTAGGGTCTGCTCTCCACTCGACTCCATTGACCGCCAACGCGTGTCTCCACCTGATTGGCCTATTTGAAAATCTGGGCCCCACGCGCGTGTGTTTTTCTTAAAAACTGATTTCATAAATTTATTTTCTATTATATATTCATCCATGTAACATAATACACGGATGTATTGCCGGCCCAGCGGTTGCCAGCATGCTCTTAAGTCTCTTGCCCTCTCCAAGGTCGCGGGTTCGAACCCCACCTTTTGCTATTTTTTCCAAAAAAATCTGATTTTACGCAGGTACCACATATGTGTTTCCAGAGCCAGCATATTGACACCACGCGCCCTATGGTCCAGTGGTATGTTTTGGAACCTATGACCCCAAGGTCAAGGTTCAAACCTCAGCAACGCCAAACTAATTTTTAACACTTGTTTTCACTAACTCATATTTTCTTATTTTTCTTAATTTAATTTAATTACTTTTCAAACAATTTTCTAATGCATTAAAAATCACCAAAAAATAATTTCTTTTTTGCATTTAGGACAGAAAAATGTTTATTTAATTTTTGACATAAAAATTAATATTTTTGCATGCATATTTTAATTAATTGTTAATTAACCATAAAATTGACTTTTAATTGCTTTTCCTTACCAAAACCAATCCAGAAAATTCCCAAAAAACTGTTCTATCATCTAATTAGGATTACTAACCTAAAAAAAATTTCCTAACTAAAAAATCTTTTTTTTTACTAACATATTTTCTCTTATGCGAATTCTTTTCTTTTCCGATTATTATGTATCTGCTTCCAGGTTGTAATAGTTAGGTTAATTTTCTCGCATTTCTTTTTCCATATTATGTAACTGCTCATGGGATGTAATAGGTTAATTAGGATTTACTTTCCGCAATTTACTTTCCGCACTCCTATATTATGTAACTGCCCCAAAGCCATGTAATAGCGTAGGATTTACTTTCCGCACGTTACTTTCTGCAATTTACTTTCCGCACCTATATAAACTGCTAGTAACTAGGCGTGTATGACAAGATAAAAACGAACGTAGATCACTTCTAATTACAAGATAATATATCTGAATTCGACACACTCTTTTCACACATGCACTCCCTAGAGTATTCTCTCTCGTTGCCTTTCGAATTAATGGTCAAGTCCCTCGAACGTAGAGGTATCCTAGCACCGTTGCCTACAAACATATCATCATAGTCCCTTCGATACAAAGATCATAGTCCTCGACGTGGCTCACGAATACATGATCTCGCCCTCGATTGTTGCCTACGAAAAGTGATGATCGTCCCTTCGAATGTGCTAGGATACTCCTACAAGTTGCCTTCTATGACCATCCGATGTCCCTTTCGAATGTCCCTCTTACATCCAACGAATAGGGTTACCTACAAACTAATGGTATGGATAGCGCTATTCTAAAGGAAAGCGAAATAACACGAAAATGACCGTTCTGAGTAGGTAATAAGACTTTTAGGTTCTTGCTCTATCAAAATACTTTTCACACCTCACACTTTTGTCAAAGTTAAAACACTTTTCAAAAACAAAACATTTCCAAACACTTCGTATACATTCCATCGTGAATCATTACGAAGTCAAAGCGAAATTCTTTTTCAAAACCATTTTTCAAACACACACACAGAAAGAAATTTTAAAGTGAGCTAAAAGAAACTAAGAGCCCGTAGAAAACTACGGATGGAAAGGGGTGCTAATACCTTCCCTTTTCATAACCTTCTCCCTTACTCAAAATCTAACAAAGGTCTTTTTGTGTTCTTTTCACCTTCCCTTAATTGGATAAAAGAAAAGTCGGTGGCGACTCTTGCTATCCGCAACATTTGCGATCAAAAGCAAAACAAATTCCAAAGTCAGTTCTCCCACCGTATTAAAGTAATCAACACACATGAGGACTTTTCCATCTTTCTTTGGTACGGGCACAATATTGGAAAACCACTGAGGATAGACTTATGTCACAAGGAAACCTGCATCAATATGCTTTAAAACTTCCTCTTTAATCTTTATCGCCATATCATGATGAGTTCTTCTTAACTTCTACTTGATTGATTGGTGTGCACTCAGGCTTTAACGGTAAATGATGTTCCACAATATCAGTATCAGACCCTGGCATATCTTAATACGACCAAACAAAGATGTTCACATATTCCTTCAACATCTCAATCAAACGAATCTTCACCTCAGGATGTAGCAATGCTCCAATATTGACTTCTTTCACATCTTCCTCAGAACCTAAGTTAATGACTTCCAATGGCTCTTTGTACAGCTGAATGGTGATTTCCTCATGCTCAAGAAACTGAGAAACCTCTTCAGGGATCTCATCAAATACCTCTTCTTTGGCTACATATACAGGATGTTCAAAGTTGTAAGAGGGCGCAGGGTCATTGTACTCAATGATTTTATGAATTAATCTGCACATATGATTATGATTGATTTTAGAAACTGACACATGTGACAAATGACTATGCAGATTCAATTCAATTATTTCTTTTTGTGAAAGGTTTTTTCTTTATTACCATTTTTCAAGAAAAATTAGAAAATAAAAGACACAACTTAGATTTCAAAACAAATAGATTTTGCCCATACAACATCATTTTCCCCTTGGGCAGAGTGAAAGGATCATTATTTGAAACTTTAAACAACGAAAGTGAATTACTTAGACACGTGAATGTAATTGGAAATTTCAACACCAGTCCAATTACAAACTATGACTCCATGAGTCACATAGTTGGGCATTTCCAACTCTGCTCCATCTTCAACAATGGCATTGACTCCTGGAACAATAGGATCAAGATAACCAGCACTTCGGAAAACATCTGGGTATTTAGAAGCAACAAGTCCTGATCTCAACACTTCTCTTATGACCTTTGTGGAAAATCCTAAACCAAAACCATTCTTTTTCACTTTTGGCGCAATAACTTGTCCCCAAACATTGCTTGAACCTTTTTGAACTACATTCCGAGCATCGCCAACAAGCAATAAAATCTTCACTCCTCCGACACTATCAATAGAAAAAGCTTAAAATTGAGTTCCAACAACGGCTTCGTCAACTTCTACTATGGAAAAGGAGGATAAATGAGAAACCAACATAGCTTGTTCTCCTTCCACAATAATCATAGCACCTTCACGGACAAACTTTAACTTCTGATAGAGAGTAGAAGTCACAACAGCAGCCTCATGAATCCAAGGTCGTCCAATCAAACAGCTATAAGCAAGAAATATATCCATCGCCTGGAAGGTAATTTGAAACAGACGTGGGCCAATGTGAATGGGCAAATCCACTTCCCCAATAACAGATTTACAAGAGCCATCAAACGCCTTCATAATGATACCACTAGGACGCATCGGCGAGCCTTGATATTTAAGCTTTTAAAGAGTACTTTTGGGAATAACATTCTACGCAGAGCCATTATCAATAAGCACGTTAGGCAATGCATCATTCTTGCAATTCATGGAAATATGCAAAGCCATATTGTGATTCCTTCCCTCAGCGGGCAACTCTTCATCACTGAAACTCAGATTATTGCAACTTGTGATATTTTCAACCACACTATTAAAAGTTTCCAAAGGCACGTCACAATTAACAAAAGCCCGGTCCAAAAACTTCATTAGAGACTCTCTGTGAGCTGGAGAGTTCCTCAACAGATCCAAGATTGAAATATTTGATGGCATCTGCAGCAATTGCTCAATAATCTTGCAATCGCTCATTTTGATAATCTTCAACAAATCATCCATTTATTTCTCTTAGGTTACCCCACTAGTGTTCCCTTTAACCTTTTTGGGTACAACATTAGTTTCCACAATCTTCTTACCATCATCAACCTTCTTTGGAAACATAGGAGCAAATAGACGACCACTTCTGGTCATTCGACTAGCATCAACATATTTCCTACTTGAGATAACGGTTGAATTGTAACCTCAACATCTCTTTCTAGAATGATGGCATTGTACTTGTATGGAAAAACCTTTTTGGAATCATACGGACAGTCCAGGTTAGCTAATAACCAAAGGAGTAATTGGAGGCTTATTGTCGGAGAAATACTCATCAGCATAAACATACTCATCCTCATATTCAACAAACGATCCTTCAATCATATTGACACCATTGCTAAAACCAACCCTCCTTACTACAATCCAAATACTGTCTTCATCTAAAAGATGTCGAATATCTCTTTTTATAACATCACAACCACGATGATAAGTGTTACATACTGAGCATACACTATATTGGTGCACTTCTTTCCCTTCAGTGAAATTGAACTCGGTGTGCAAATTCACCAAATTAGCAGTAGTCTTGTTCACATCACGAATTTGAACTTCTACAGGAGGACCATAAACATCATTTGCTTCAACTTCTGGCTCATCCTTCAACTTGATAACCTGAATAAGGTTCCTGTTCATCATATCTTGAAGATCACTCTTTATCTTATCACAACCACGAGTATTCTCGCTACACACATTACAGGTAGTATGATCATGGGTGCAATAACCAACTTTACAGAGAGCAACACGCATCTTCACGATATCTCCAATGATCGAATTTGCATCATAAACCTTGATTTCACCATGAATCATATTCACAACACTTCCATTGTTGGGTAACGAATTCCCTTGTATATTAAGACCCATGTTTTATAAAGACAAAAGACCTGACCTGACCATCTTTTCCACCTCTGACTTCAACGAATAATAGTTTTCAATACTGTGCCCTGGAGCTCCTTGGTGGTATGCATAAGTCTGGTCAGCTTTGTAATACCATGGCAAAGGATTTGGAACAGATGCAGGTGCCCTTTGTTGTAACAAGTGCTTCTGAATCAATGTTGGATACAACTTTGCATAAGTCATTGGAATCGGATCAAACAGTTCTCTTTTTGGGCCTTGCCCTTGCTGAGATGCCTTGTTTTAAGGGATAGTAGGAGTTGAAGGGTAACAACAAAGAACTTATTGGTTCTGAGGACGCTTGTTAGGAGGTCTGATTCTCCTTTCCTGTACAATAGCATTAACTTCTTCTTTCTTTTTGGAAAATCCAAAAGATGGCTTCTTAGCCCCACTTGATCCTTCTTCTTTCGACAATTGTCCCTCTCAGACAGCCTCTTCTAGACGGACTCCCATGTTCACCATTTCACCAAAATCATTAGGTGCACTGGCCACCATCTTCCTGTAATATAAAGGATCCAAGGTATTCAGGAAAACTTTGGTCATCTCTTGCTCACTTAGAGGAGGTATAACCTATGCAGCAAGCTCATGCCATCGTTGAGCATACTCTTTGAAGGATTCCTTATCTTTTTGAACCATTGCCCTTAGCTGATCACGGTCGAGCGCCATGTACATATTGTAATTGTAATGCTTCACAAAAGATTCACCCAAATCATTGAATTTATGGATGTCATCGCTATCTAGATTCATGTACCATCTCAAAGTTGCACCGTCAAACTATCTTGAAAGAAGTGAATGAGCGGACATTGGTCTTCGTGATGAGTGGATATCCTTCTCAAATACATCATCAAATGGTCACAGGACAAGAATTTCCTTTATACTTCTCAAACTCTGGAACCTTGAATTTTGTAGGAACTTTCACATTAGGAACCAAGCATAGATCATTGACATTATCACCAAACAACTCTTTTCCTTTGAGGGCTTTCAGCTCTTTCTGCATCTTGTGAAACTGTTCCTGGAAACCATCAATTAGATCATAGAAATCCAAGCTTTCACTCGGAGGAGGAAAGGGATTGTCAAACTCTTTTTTTAAAACAGGAGTAGCATGCACCACAGGAGGTACGGAAATAATAGTAGGCTGGGCAAAGGAGGTAACTTGAGCAGTAGGATTGTAACCTTCAAGCATGAAATTCTCTAGCATTCCCCATGGATAACCAGGAGGCATACGGTGTTGGACGGTAGAAACTATTGGCACAGGAGGTGCGGAAACAACAGCAGGTTGGCCCAAGGAGGTCACTTGAGCAGCAACATTGTAACGTTCAGGCATGAAATTCTCTGACATCCCCTAAGGATAACCAGGAGGTATATGGTGCTGGACAGTAGAAACTATTGGCACAACAGAACCATGAGCATCTTGAATATCAGAGATAACAGTTGTCTGTTGAGGTTGAATGATACAAGGAAAAGGTGGAGGAGGTAGTGGATGATTTTGAGCAGCCACCAATTGTTCCACGATAGCAGTCAAGTTAGCCATACCATCTCTCAAGGAAGTAACCTCTTCGCGCAGCTCGCGACTCTCTTGCTCTAGATTTTCCATCTTCTTCTTGAAGTTGGCTCGAGTGTTATATCGATGCAAGAGCTTGAAGACTGATTGAAGCAGAGAAACGGATAAGACACCTGAGAGAGTATGAAAATGCAAGAATGTGTGTGTCATGATGCATGTCATGTAATGCATGTGATTTATTTATTATTTCTTTTTATTTTTATTCATTATTCAAGGAACCTAATAAAGACAACTTAATTTGCAAATAATCAAAGTATAACACAATTGAAATAATGAATAAAACTCATATCATTAATAAAATATTTTGAGGATTACAACTCTTCAATACATGTTTCAATAAAACCAAGTACAATAAAGCATAAAAATATAAACTAAGAATCCTAAGAAACCAAATCTGTAGAAGACTCTTCATCAGATGACCTCTTCCTCTTAAACTTCCTAATCTCTTCCTTTAGTTGCTCGTTCTTCAACACGTACCTATCAACATAACCTTTCTAAGCACCAGACTCAGAAGAAGTATGAGAATGAACAAGAGCACTAGGAAATGGGTGAACCCTGGAAGAAAGTAAATCCTTTTTCTTCTTCATCATCTCTACAGCACGGCTCTCAAGAATATCAATCAAATCATCCTTTTCTTTCAACTCTACCGCATGAGACATCTTTAAGGCATGGTATTTGTTCTTCCAAGCTTCCTTCTATTGTTGCATCCGAACCAAAGCGAACTGAAGATCCTATATGTCATCTGAACCCTGAGTAGCAGCCCAGAACAAATCATCAAGAGGCTCCTCATGAGACTATGGCATCTTCAACTCAATAGCTCTTGCTTGAACCAATAGAAGATAAGGCTCCAACGAAACATCTCCACTCTACCCTAGATTCTCTTTTCCTTTCCTGTGAATATGACGCCAAGCTTTCTCTATATCCTTCCTAGTTGCACTGTGGTCTTCACTCTCTTTAAGAAAGAAGCCACTCACATTAATACTCTTTGGTTTATCCCTCATCGGATAACCAAGATGACGGTGCGCAAGAATAGGATTGTATCTAATGCATCCCTTTGTACCAAGAAGAGGCACATTGGGAAAGCTACCACAACTGTCGATAATCTCTACATCATAATAAACCTGATGATACCATACAATATCAAAATTAGTGAGATCCATGATCTTCGGTGCCCAACAAGATCCCCTCCTAGGATCCCAAAAAGCACTAGTTGTAGGTAAATGCGAAGTAAACCAACGGTATAGCAATGGCGTACAACTGATAATCTCTCATTCTCGACGGAAGTTTCAAAGGTGAATAGAATAATAAGTCTCTACAAGAAGTGTGGGAACTGGATTCCCAATCATGAAGATCCTGATAGCATTAATGTTAACAAAGTTGTCAACGTTGGGAAACCAGAACAAACCATAGGAAAAATAGCGTGCCTTCTTCAAAAGAAATGCAGCCGGTAATCCTCTGATACACCCCTTGGTATTCATGTTGTCTTCAATTTCAAAACTTTTCAGCTGGGTGATAGAAACAATCTCATGATACTTAGGCTCCTCCTCCAAACCAGTAAAAGGAACAACACTAGTAATAGGTCGACCAAACAGATAAGAATACTCCTCCTAGGTAGGAACCAACTGAAAGTCGGGAAAAGTGAAGTAATGGTATTAACGGATCATAGAACTGAACCAAGGTGTAAAGCAAACGATCCTTCATCTTCGTCTTCATCAAAGGTATAATAGTCCCAAACTTCTTCCGAAAATCCTCTGGACTCTCAATCTTATCAATCAAGCTCATCAATCCCTCAATCTTAGGTTCCTTGAAACTGAATTTCTGAGTCCTCCTCTGCCAAAACTTCACGGTCAAAGTATACCTGAGATATTTGTAGAGGTCAATTTTAAGTTCCTTGAATAACTATTTGAAAAAATGTGTATGGGTGCATGAATGCATGATGCAACAAGCACACACAAAGATCACAAACAAGGGGGTCCATAGGTTCAACGTCACGAGCATGGAGTCTAAAGGTACTACCCACAAGGTATTCTAAGCTTTGTCACCTATAGATAAAGGTTATATAGGAATCCTCAGAGTTTTCATTCCTCCATCCAATACTACCAACTTCCCGATGTACTCGGTAATCAGCAATACCTTCAGGTGAAACTCGTCTAAGTCAATATCGCGTAGAAACTACTTCTGGATAACTCCGTAATAGTCCCTACACTACCCCTAAAAAGGCCAGGATGGGTTAAGGGTTCTACGGCTTCTCAACTTCATGGACTCTTAGGTTGAAAGTAGTCATGTCTTCTCGATCGCTCGGTAAACAAAATACCATAATCAAGGAGGTCTCCACTGAGTGGGGGATCTCATGTCTCCTTCTTCGGGGTTACTCCCTAAAAGTTAACATGACTATACTGCCAGTGTTATCTTCTATTTTCTCGAGTCCGGGTATAGGAACTCAAAAAGAAGATCACCAAGCACCTCTGAAAACCAAAAAAGTATCCAAACAAACAAGCACACAATATATACAAAAATATAACACATATATACAAATATACAAAAAATAGGGTCAACCCACTTAGATATGGTCTAGCAATAAGTCAAACATCCCCAGCAGAGTCGCCACTTTTTCTATAGCGGCAAAAACTAGGAGTATAAGTCATTGAATTGACTTAACTCAAAAATTAACAAAAGAGTCGCCACCGCACTTTTATTTTATCCAAAGGATTAGGAAAAAGAGCGAATAAAATCCTAACAAAACATCAGAGATATGAGATTGGGGGTTAGTTATGCAAAGGGAAGGTGTTAGGCATCCAAAGCATCTACGGTACTCCGCAGGAACCTTTTTGAAAATTTGCATATGTGTGCTAAAAAAGAGTATGTACAAAAATGGATGGTGGGGGAGAAAAGAAGTATTTCTTAATTAACAGATTTTAAAATGATAATAAAAGGTGTTTTATTATTTTTCTTGTGGTGATCGGTTAAGGCCTTAGATTCTTTTATTTTGTTTTTAGTATTTTAAAATACGACCTGCGTGTCGTGCCTCCCTCTTAATCTCTTGATTTAACTTCTTTTCTCATCTCACTCCCTCGTATGTAAAACGAGTATTCTTTTATGTAATGTAATGTTATGAAGAAAGAGAAGAATACAATATTAAAGGAGGATAACCTTGGAGATCTTGCTTGGAGCAGTTAAGATCGTCATCAAGTTTAGCTTAGGTTCTCTCATTGGCTTGAGAGAACAATTGCGCTAGGGGCCATAACTGTATCTTTTTATATGTATGTTGATGCATGTGTTTGTATGTTGATGCATGTTGTAATACGGTGAACTGACTTTTTTGTGTTTTGTATCGCAAATGTGCGGATAGCAAGAGTCGCCACCGACTTTTATTTTTATCCAATTAAGGGAAGGTAAAAGTACAGAAAAAGACCTTTGTTAGATTCTGAGTAAGGGAGAAGGTTATGAAAAGGGAAGGTATTAGCACCCCTTTCCATCCGTAGTTATCTACGGGCTCTTAGTTGCTTTATAGATCACTTTGAAAAAACTTGTGCTTTCTGTGTGTTTGAAAAATGTTTTGAAAAGGCATTTCGCTTTGACTTTGTAATGATTCATGTAGGAATGTATACAAAGTGTTCTAAATGTTTTTTTGAAAAGTGTTTAAACTTTAAAAAAAAAAAGTGTGAGTGTGAAAAGCATTTTGATAGAGCAAGCAACTAAAAGTCTTATGACCTACTCGAATTGGTCGTTTTGATTATTTACGCCTTTAGAATAGCGCTAGCCATACCATTAGGTAGTAGGTAGCTCCATTCGTTGGATGTAAGCGGACATCTGGGGACATCGATGGTCATAGAAGGCAACTTGTAGGAAGTATCCTAGCACATTCGGGGACTATCATCATTTTCGAGGCGACAATCGAGGGTCAAGATCATGTATTCGGAGGCGACATCGTGGGTCTATGATCTTTGTATCAAGGGACTATGATGATTTGTTTTGAAGGCAACGTGCTAGAATACCCTACGCTCGAGGGACATGACCATTTGAATTGTAGGCAACGAGAGAGAATTACCCTAAATGTGTGAAAAGTGTTGAATTCAGATATGTTAATCTTGAAAATTAGTGGGCTAAGTTCAATTTTATCTTGCCATACACGCCTAATTACTAGCAGTTTATAGGGTGCGGAAATTAAAATGCGGAATGTAAAGATGCGGAAAGATAAATCCTACGCTATTACATGGCTTTGGGGCAGATACATAATTGAAAAATGCGGGAAATAAAAGCCTAATTAAAAACTATTACATCCCATGAGCAAATACATTATTGGAAAAATAAAACGATAAGAGAAAATCGTCTGAATCGGAACAACCTGTGAAAGAATAAGAAAATCGAGAAATATGATGAAATCGAAATAAGAGAAAATGTTAGAAAAAATGCAATTTTTAATATGAGAAAATTAATACATGCTGGAAATGATATTAATATGCTAAAATAATTTTTTGGGATTTTTTGGAAAAGATTTAATAATTAAAATGCAATTAAAAGTGAATTAAATGCAAAATTAAGAATAAAAATAAATATGCATGCAAAATTATATTTTTTTATTTTAAAAATTAAATAAAGATTTTCTGAAAATAATGTAAAAAGAAAAATATTTTTTGGTAATTTTTTAATGTAGAATAAAAATATGAAAAGAATTAAAATTGAATGGAAATATTAAAAATAATTAGAAAAATAAGAAAAATATGAAGAAAATGCAAGTTTGTAAAAAGGAAAAAGAGAGTGGTCCTGGCAGGACTTGAACCTGTGACCTCCTGGAGAATCTCTTCAAAACAACACCTTAACCACTGGACCAGAGTGCACTTCGTGTTGGAAAACTGGGAATCAAAGGTATTTGAATGATGACGCGTCAGGGCTATATTTGAAAATCAAGTCAGCACGCGTGGACCCCATGTTGACTGTTTGGACGAATCAAAACGCACGAAACTGCCACGCCTTCCCCTCGCCGGTCCTCGCCGAGTCACGAGCTAGGCTCCGGCCATCTTCTCCTGGCCGAAAATGAAACACGCGAAACAAAAATAAATGGGAGGGACCCTATCCCCTAAATCGACCATGGCGAATCCAATCGGTGGCATCGGCTTATTGAAAGTGCTCAGAATAATCCCGGTTCGATCGAAATGCACCAACATGCCCTAACAATGGTGGATTATGATTTTCACGTGGAAACTTGCATGTAAGGTATCAAACACATTCTAATGAGTACCCGATCTCAAACAAACACATGAAAACAATTAATAAATGAAATACAAGAATCATTGAGAAAATTCAAACCAGAACAGCTTGATGTAAAGGATGATCTGGGAACCTCGAGGAATGGATGGAGTTTAATTGAGTTTCTTGAAAATTTTGGCAAAGTAATTGGGCTATGATGCTTGGCATATTGTTATAGAGGCAATTTGAGAGAAAAACAAGCAAAAAGATTGATCCTTGATTGTGCAATATTTTCCATTTAAAACAAAATCAAATATTTGAAAAATTTGATTTTCTTCCCATGTAAGAGAGAGCACGAATTTGGTAATGATCATGGGCTATCTTGGACTTCAAGGAAGATATAAATCCATTCCTTTTGAAAATAATTTATTTTCATATTTTATATGATTTAATTTTGAATTAAATGTCCTAAAATTCAAAAATAAATCATAAAAATAGAAAATCACCATGGCCAAGCATTTATGGGTCAAGAATAATGTCATGAACAAGTTTGGATCAAAAGAAAATAGGCCCATTTGGAAAATTTTGCAATTTGACCAATATGTCCTTTGTGCAATTGTCCAAAATTCCCAACTTCGAATAGTGTATCTTGCTCATTTTTCCACATTTTGAGGGTTGTTGGACTTTGGAAAGCTCTAAGAGTCCTCTAAACAATGTATTTGGTTTCATCTCAATTGAGTTACCATGCTCAATATATCTTCAAAACAAAAGTTGACTTTTGTTGACTTTGAAAAGGACTCAGAATGTTTTGAGCCATACCTCTCAAATGAAGCATTTTTGGACATCCTTGTGAGACATGAAGTTGTAGAGAATTGAATTTCCTTCAAAACAAGAGGTGGTGGAAAATTTGAGAAAGTATGAGAAAGTTATGGTCACCAAAGTTCGCTTGACTTTTCACCTAGAAACCCTAATTTAGAAAGTTTGACTTTGAGCAAATCTTGAGTTTTCTTGATGAATCATGATCAACCCTTGATCAAATGATGAATGTAACTTCAAAATGAGGATGTTGACCAAAAATCGAAGTTTTGATCAGATGTTGACCACAGTTGACTTTTTGATCAATACAACTGATTTTCAACCATCTGAGCAATTGTCTGAGGAAACTTGACTTGTAAGGCTTGACACTTGACATGGAGAATCTTTGAAGCATATGAGGAGGCATGAAGACCATTGGAGGTGTTAGAAGTCCATCTGAATCTGAGGAATGCCAAACCCTAGTTTGGGTTGATTGTCTAGGAGAGAGTTTGTCTGATCAACTCTTGAGGAATCCTTGAGTATGGATGTATGGAATGTCTTGAGAAGATGGAGGGCAAATTTTGGGGTATGACACATGTGAGAGACGATTTTCATGTTAAGTCGGTGAGATCAAACTAATACCAAATTCCCTCAAAGTAAATATTAAGTTTATGCTTTCCAAGTTTTAGCACTCATCAAGACTAGTATCGAACAATGTAGGTTTCCCCTTACGCGAGGTGCATGTTATATATTGGTAAGGTGCGATGGGATAAGTGTAATATCCAATTGCTAAAACTTTGGGTCAAACTTAACTAAACAATTATAATGAGATTATATGCGTTTAGATGCATGAGTTGGGAATGATCCATATGATGGATTAGAATAAAGAGTTATTCACCCAACTGAGATATTCGAGAATTATATTCGATACAATTGGAAGGAGTTCCTACCTAAATAACTGAGTATTGTGTAATCAGCCTAATGCTGACTTAAAACGAAGGGAAATATGTATCTCGACCCGCTAGAAAATCTTCCAACGGGATTTTCCGAATCAAATGATGAGGGTCATTTGGTTTGAGTAAAATAGTGGGAGCATATTTGATTAAAGGCCTAATTGAATATGTTGTTTTAATGATACTAATATTTTCATATCTTTTATGTAGATTACCATGAGTCAAAACACATCATCTAACAACATTTTGCGATCAATCCTTTATAAGGAAAAATTGTCTGGGATAAAATTTCTAGATTGGCACCAAAATCTGAGGATTATCCTCAAGCATGACAAAAGGCTGTATATCTTAGAGACACCTGTTCCTGAGGAACCTCCTAGTTATCCACCTAAGGCTGAAAAAGATTCTTATAAGAAGCATGTCGATGATACCAATGAAACCGCTTGTCTCATGCTTGCCACCATGAACTCAGAGTTGCAAAAGTAACATGAGAACATGGCAGCGTTCGATATGATCGGACATCTGAAAATGCTCTATCAAGAGGAGGCAAGGAATGAGAGGTTTCAGGTTTTAAAGGCCCTTTTTAATAGCAAGTTGGCTGAGGGAACCCCTGTTGGTCCCCATGTACTCAAAATGATTGGGTATGTGGAGAACCTTGAAAGATTAGGGTTTCTACTTGGAAAGGAACGTTCGACTGATCTGATCTTGCAATCATTGCCAGATAACTTCAGTCAATTTGTCATGAACTTCAATATGAATGACTTGGACAAAAGTCTTCCAGAACTGCTAAGTATGTTGAGAACTATTGAGCAGCATATGAAGTCAAAAGGGAAGTCCATTCTGATGATCAGTAATGGAAAGAAGCTGAACAAAAGGCCCACCAAGCAGGTCGGTAAAGGGAAAGGAAAGGATGTTGCCAAATCCAAACCTACCTCTCCTACTTTGAAGCCTAGTGGAGGGATAGAAAAAGAGGGAACTTTCTTCCATTGCGGTAAGACCGGACATTGGAAAAGAAACTGCCCAAAGTACCTGGAAGATAAAGAAAATGGAGTAGAGACTTCAAATTCAGGTATTTTTGTTATAGAAATTAATTTATCTACTTCTGCATCATGGTTATTATATACTGGATGCGGTTCTCACATTTGTACCAATGTGAAGGGGCTAAAAAGAAGTAGAGAATTGGCAAAAGGTGAAGTTGATCTATGAGTTGGCAATTGATCGGAAAAATAGAAAGTGTATTATTTTCACCGATGTAGTTATAATGAGTTTCCCCAAGTATCGATCTCGAGGACTGCGCGTAGTAAATACCTATTTGTGCTCTTAATTCAATTGAGCAAAAACAATGGTTCGGTTGAGTTTAAAACTTTAAATTATAATCGTAACAAAATAATGACTGATGAAATATATTGAGAATAATGCTAGGGTGAGTGGTTGATTTAACAAATTATGATCCGAATCCAAATTTCCTCATTGCATATGAAAACTTTCAATTACCTATCTCTAGATTGTTCTTCCTTAAGTCCTTAATGAAGAAAACTATTAAAACCCCAATCCTTATTCAAATGTCCATTCAAATAACTCTTGGTTTTAACCATAAAAATATCAAGAATTCAGGTGATTAAAAAGAGTTCCTAGTCCTAGGTGAGACTCCTAATAACCTAATTTTGTAGAAACCGTAGCAATCACAGTCCTGCCAATTGTTAGTCATAGGTATACATGTATTTCTCCGATACATAATCATAAGAACGCCACACAATTAAATTGAAATAGATAAACATGCATTAAGGAAATCAAGAATCAAAATTCATAACAATCATCAAATCAGGACCACCACCCTAGCATTAGGGGGTTTAGCCTCTCATAGTATTCGAAGAAAACATTAGATAAAAGTTAAACATTACAAAGAATAACGATGACGTTGATCTTCAATGGTGGTTTCCCATGAATCTCGCCGTCTCCGAATTCCTCTTCGTAGCTATCTTCTCTTCTCTGTAATATTTCTTTCGTGCTTTCAAAAGTCCTCTTTTTCTTTTCCAAAATTCCTTCTAATAGTCTCAGCCTCATCCAAGTCCTAGCCAAAGTCCAAAGTACCCTTAATGACAAAGAAAAGGTCCAAAACTCAAAAAGTGAAGTTTCCACACGCGTCCATCAACACGGGCCGTGTTGGTTAACACGGGTGCCCGTGTTGATTAACACGAGTGCCCGTGTTGGTCTTCTAAATCAAAGGTTCACTCCAGGTCAATCAACACGGGCCGTGTTGATTAACACGGGTGCCCGTGTTGATTCACTGACTTTGTTTTTTTTGCATTTTCTAGTGGCTTTCCGACACGGGCCGTGTTGATTCACACGGGGGCCCGTGCTGATGCATCTGTAGCCTCCAATATTGTTATTTTTGCACTTCTTTTGCCCCGAGTTGTCTGTTTTATTGTTCTGACCCTGAAAACACTCAAACACATAACCCAAACGTAAAATGCGATAAAATGACATATAACACTAGATAAATAAAAGAAACGATAACGAAATTCAATGCTAAATATCTGTGTAAAAACCACCGATCAAACTCCCCCAAACTTAAACTGTTGCTTGACCTCAAGCGAAGTTTATCAGTACTGATGAAAATCAAAGCAGATCGGTACTCATATGCAAGAGTTCAATTCTCATTCCTCATAAAGTAGTGCGCTCGGCATTCACATGACACGAAAATACCTCTCCAACTATGCTTCGCACTGAAGTGTTCTCTTTCTGCTTTTCCTCCTCTTTCATTCGCACAATCAGATTAAGGCACTGAGACTTATGATAATCATCACATACACATGACTAGCCAAGAACTTCACTTATTCGGGCACCAAACGAGCAACATTTGCCACTTTTTAATACCGATGAAATTTTCAAACCTTTTGGTTATTTATTGTCCTTTATCCGGACGACGTTTGGGGATCAACCCCCTTTGGGCTGAATAACCTGGTGAGGGCTACCCAACTTAGCGGGCCGGTTGCCTTTTACCGTATTTTCATCATTTAATGCCATTTTTACTTGCTTCTCAACCAATCATACCTACATGTGAATCTAAATTATGCCAAACTGTATAGATAAACTATTTAAGGAGTACTTCACAGACTTTAAGCACTATAGTACGAATCTACACGTTGGACTCATATCAATGTCACATTATTCCAAATTTCCTACCTTCAAACAATCATCCCTACATCTCACACAATATTTTTCCCAACCTTATTGAAATACAAGCTCTTATGTAAAACAAAATAAAATTTTTGGTCAAAATTCAGAAAAAATTTGGGAGAATTTCTACTAGTGTTATTACACAGCATTTAACATCAAATAAACAAAAACAAAATAATCAAACAAAGCAGTAAACAAAACAAAGCAATAAAACCTCCCCCAAACTTGAACTAAACATTGACCTCAATGTTTCAGACCAAACTCGAGAAAAGTGACTCACAAAAGGGGATGCAGCACCAGTTGCTACCTCCTAGCTTTCGCAAGATAGGATCCATTTTTATTACCTACGAACAAAACAAAAAGAAAAGATAAGTTACGAAAAACGTGGGTTGCCTCCCACGCAGCGCTTCGTTTAACGTCGCATGGCCCGATGGCTCATCCCCTTACGGGGGGTACTTTCTCTTCCACACCTTGTTGCTTGTACTTTTCGCAACCCAAAATCCAACCCCATCAAAAGCACTAGCCACTGCGTGATTCATGTTACTTCCAACTCTTATCTTCTCACCTTTGTCTACCTTCTTCTTTCCCTGCTTGGCTTCTTGACTGAACTTTGGAATTTTAATTGATGCCACCTGAGAGATTCTGCCTGAGACTTCTTCTGGGATTAATTTTGAAATTTTGCTCTCTCCCTCAATTTTGACCATACCAACTGAAAATTTATTCTTATCAGCTCCACCTTGTTTGTTGACCTCAAACACCTTCATGGTTATCTCCTCATCAAAACATTTTAAAGTTAGATGACCTGTCATAATATCAAAATTGCATCTGCTAGTCAATAGAAAAGGTCGACTAAGAACGATCGGGGTCTCTTCATCTTCAGGTATGTCCATGATCTGGAAATCCACTGGAAAAGAAAAATTTTCAATCTCGACCTACACATCTTCAGCTATCCCATATGACTTCTTGATGGTGTGATCAGCAAATTTTAATTTTGTTCCACTCCCGCTTATCTTTTCAATACCAAGCCTCTTTAAGATTGATAATGGCATTAAACTCACACTAGAGCCAGAATCAATTAAAACCCTTTTGAAAGTTCTATCTTTTATGGTGCATGGTATTGCCACCGATCCAGGATCCTTCTGCTTGACAGGTATTTTTCTCTCGGGTGTGATTGCACACAGCTTCTCATCAACGAGTACCTGTTCATCATCTGTTGGCCTCTTTTTTGATAGGATCTCCTTCATGAATTTTTGGTACAAAGGCATTTTATCGAGTGCTTCAAATAAAGGTATGTTGATCTCTAGCTTCTTGAACAATTTGACAAATTTATCGAACTCTTTCTTTTGTGTCCTTCTTTGCCACTCATGAGGATATGGCACCTAATCGCAGTTTTCTTTTCTTCACCGGCTTCACAGTAGCGCCACTTCTTCCTTTTTCCTCTTGTTCTCTCACTTCTAAATCCACTTCTATAAGTTCATCATCAACTTTACCTCATCTTCTTTCTTTGGCAACATTTTCACCCTTGTTGTGACAAAGATTCACATTCTCATGGTTCTTCCGATTGCCTTGTGCTTGCATTGCTACTTGTTGCACAATTTGCCTCATTTGAACCTCTAAATTTTAATTGCGCTGTGGTGCTCGTGATTGCTTCGTGTTTCTTCTTGAATTGGAAGCGGTAACCATCTTTTTAATGGTCGTTGCACCCCAAAATTTCCCTCTTCATTTTATTAATAAATAATTGGCTAACACTTAATTAATAGGTGCATTGCATACATGTCATTCATTCAGTAACCACGGGTTTGGAATGTTCTAAATCGTGTGAATCTGTATAATTCTGAAGAAGAGGTTTGGTTCCAAAAGATGAGTATCTGAGGTTCTGTTATTTCGAGCGACATCTCAATACGCAAGATGGATATTGATTTGGAGTTTTGAGGTTTTGATCGGCTATCAGATGGATATTGATTACAGTTTTGAGTTACAGTGTGTCGTGGTCGAATATCTGAGCCCGAATTGATTATATGGCCTTCTGTGAGTTTTGAAGTGTCAGTACACGACTTATCGATCTGCGCGATTCATCAGAAAATCAAGAACGGACGGATAAAATGATATTTGAGTGCATGTATCAAAAAGTCAACAAAAAGTCAAAGTTTGACCGGGCAAAATTTCGGGTCAAAATTATGGTCAAAAGTCGACAGTTGAGAAAATGCGATCATTTCTTGAGAAAAATCGGAAGAATCGGGTGAAAATGAGGTTTCTTGCATTTTAAGTAATCTTGGACTTAGAAATTTTTTCTAAGTTTTAGGTGCTTTGTTTTCACGGAGCCATGTTGTCGCATCCGTATCTTGCTCGTCTGTGGTCAGAAGTTTGTGAATTGATAGTCGTTGGAAAGAGCGCATTTCGTACTCCGACTTTGTCCTTGTGAAGATTTTTCCAGAAATGCCTGGATTTCGAGTTATAAAGTTCCGAAGTTGGATGTTCGTAACTTTTGAAGTTTACACTTAGTGAAAATTTTGAGTGTTTTTAATGTGTTCAAGCGCTCGACCACGAAGATATTTTACACGTATTTCGAGGCGTCGATTCGAGTCGAGTTCAAAATCAAAGTTGTTCATTTATTGGCAGTCTACAACTTTGCAGAAGAAATCGAATCCATTCGGGAAACGGATCAAAAATTACGAAGCTCGGAAGTTACGGTTTATCATTTCTTAAAAGTTCAACACTTAGAAATATTTTGAAGTGTTTATTTCTATGCTCAAGCTGACAGCTTCAGGGTCGATTTTATCATGTTTCGAGGCTCCAAATTGAAAAATGCTCAATTGGAAAGTTGTTCATCTCACGGCGTTCTAAAACTTTGTTGGAGGAGTCGAGTTCATTCGGGACTCGGATCGGAAATTATAAAGATCGGAAAATAAGATTTCATTATGTTTGTAAGATTCGAGTAGTTTTTGTGCACGTGTTCAGGGCTGTTTTCGTCATTGATTCGGTCGCCGCACGGAAAATTTCCGAACACGAAAGTTTGAGTTCGTAATTCCATCTTCAAGTTCCGTTTAGAAACTTTTCCGTTTCGGACGTCAGAGCTGGAAGATTTTTGTAGCATTCATGCATTCATTCAAAAACTTCATTTCTCCTCCCATTTCCAAAGAATTTAGAGATTTTTCTTTGTAAATATTTTAGGTTAGAGTGATGGACGTCAGAGGAAGATTCACCAAGAAATACAGTTTTAGGATTCCTAATGTAGGGAAGTTAAAAGAGTTAGCATCCTTGGTAGAAGATCCCTCGGATTTCAAAACTCTATGGAACTCTTTAATCAGTCCGAACACTCAACGTTGATGAAGGACTTCTCAAAACCGGTCGCTTTACGATCCGGGCCATCATTTCACTTTCCCCGACTATCGCTGATGCCTACTTTGGAAGAGTACGCACATCCTAGGTATCTCGATAAGGTGCCTTTCAATGGTTTGGAAGCCATTCCTAAGTCACCATCATTGCAAAATGACTCACTTAAAGAAATCGAGATAGACAAAACCTAACTACCAAAGGAAAACTCTTAGGACTCCTTCAAAGTTCCTAATGGAGAAGGCTCTAAATTCTCCGGTAGTATGGTAGCCTTGAAGCTATTTTAGCTTTACTCATCTATGGATTGTGTTGTTTCCTCAACGCCTCAAGTTTCGCTGATATCAACGCCATAAGGATCTTTCCGATTGGAAATCCTGCTCCCACTGCTGGTGATACGATTCTCCATTCACCATAGGAATCGCCAAGGAGATGGAACTATCGGTGTTGTACTGCTTTTCAAATGGATTGTCTCACATTTGCCTAAATCTCCTATCTTCCGCGAAAACAAAGACGATTAGCATTGGTCAAGAAGGCTCATGTCTCTTACAAACGATGATATCCATTGGTATACTTTAGCAGACAATGAGATGGAAATCATTGAGAGCTGTGGAGAATTTAACGAATCTACTTCCACTCGGTACAAAAAGGAGGAATCAACTACAACCCATTCTTGACGAGACGTCAACTCGGGTATGCAAACTCTAGTAAACCTCTTGGTTTCACAGTAGAAAGCTACTTTTATCATGAGGGAGAAGATTCCCAAGGATTGAAAGCTAGAATCATAAGGGCTTGGCACCATATCAGAAGGAAAGAAAGAGGTAAGGCAAGGAATTGTGTAGCCATGGAAATCTACACTTCTTGGGTAAAGAAAAGAGCAAAAGAATTCCGAATGCCTTATGCTTATGAAGAACCTATGTTCTCAGCAGCTTCCAAATCGACAATTTTTCCCGTTGAGACTATGGGAGAATAACAAGAAGCTTTGGCCAAGATGAGGCTTGAGAAAGAGGCTTTGGAAAACAAATTCTTAAAGACTGATGTGATACGGTGAACTGACTTTGTAGGATTTTTGTATCCAAATGTGCGGATAGCAAGAGTCGCCACCGACTTTTATTTTTATCCAATTAAGGGAAGGTAAAAGTAACAGAAAAAGACCTTCGTTAGATTCTGAGTTCGGGAGAATGGTTATGAAAAGGGAAGGTATTAGCACCCCTTTCCATCCGCAGTTTATTCTACGGGCTCTTAGTTGCTCTTAGATAACTTTTTTTTAAATTGCTTTCTGTGTGTTTGACAAAAATGTTTTGAAAAGGCATTTCGCTTTGACTTTGTAATGATTCATGTAGAAATGTATACAAAGTGTTCGGAAATGTTTTGTTTTTGAAAGGAAAGTTTGAACTTTGAAAAGGTGTGTGGTGTGAAAAGCACTTGATAGAGCAATCAACTAAGAGACTTATTTACCCACTCAGAATTGGTCGTTTTGTTGTACTTCACATTCCTTAGAATAGCGCCAGCCATACCATTAGTTAGTAGGTAGCTCCATTCGCTGGATGTAAACGGACATCTCGGGACATCGGATGGTCATCAAGGCAACTTGTAGGAAGCATCCTAGCACATTCAAGGACTATCATCATTTTCGTAGGCGACAATCGAGGGTCAAGATCATGTATTCGGAGGCGACATCGTGGGTCTTATGATCTTTGTATCAAGGGACTATGATGATTTGTTTGAAGGCAACGTGCTAGAATACCTCACGCTCGAGGGACATGACCATTTTGAAATCGAAAGGCATCGAGAGAGAATTACCCTAAGGGTGCGTGTGAGAAGTGTGTTAAATTCAGATATTTTATCTTGAAATTAGTGTGAGCTATGTCCAATTATTATCTTGCCATACACGCCTAATTACTAGCAATTGATAAGGGCGGAAAGTAAATGCGGAATGTAAAGGTGGAAAGGTAAATCCTACGCTATTACATGGCTTTGGGGCGTATACATAATTTAAACTTCATGGAAAATAAAACCTAGATTAAACTATTACAACCCATGAGCAATTACATTATTGGAAAAATAAAACGATAAAAGAAAAACGTCCGAATCGGAGCAACCTGTGAAAGAATAAGAAAATCGGGAAATATGATGAAATTGAAATAAGAGAAAATGTTAGAAAAAATGCAATTTTTAATATGAGAAAATTTATGCATGCTGGAAATAAGATAAATAAGCTATAATAATTTTTTGGGATTTTTTGGAAAAGGTTTAATAATTAAAAACTAATTTATGGTGATTTAAATGCTAAAATCAAAATAAAAATAAATATGCATGCAAAAAGGTATTTTTTAATTTTATAAATTAAATAAAGGTTTTTAAAATATGAATGCAAAAAGAAAATATTTTTTGGTAATTTTTTAAATGCAGAATAAAAATCATGAAAAGAATTAAAATATAATGAAAATATTAGAAATTAAAGAAAAATATGAAAATAGAGTTTTGGAAAAGTGTAAAAAGGGATTGTCTGAACCAGGAATCGAACTGGAGACATCCCTTTCAAACCTTGAAAACTGATATGCTGACCAATCGAGCCAAGCGCATCGTTGGAAACGGATAGTTTGAAATAACACGCCGCCGCTTCGCCGCGCCATCCAACGTTTTCCGATTTGAATTTTTAAAGATAGCGCCGGCTTTGGTTCACGCTGCACTCGCAAAATCAAAATGCAACACACATAATATAAATGAAATCTAAGGCCATGGTTCGATTCCTGAGCATTCGAACACGATGGTATGTGTCCTATTGTCCAATTTTTCCATTTAAACAAAACCCAATTCGAGCTCAGAACCCTAGATATGGTATATATCGATTCAGCCATGGAAACACGATTGGTCGCCCAGCATCGCAAAACTTGATTCTAATCACAAATAAACAATCAAAACAGATTAATAATGCATGAATGTTAGAAATCGAATTTTGAAATTTCAAGAACAAACCGATTTCGGATTGCTTGATTCTCGGATGGTTTTCGAATGAAGTAGGTATCTCAAATCACCCCGAGGTATCAAGGAATGTGTTTGACACCTAAAATCGATTGAAAACATCAGAGATGGATTGCCAATTGCTTCAAGAACACGTAAATTTTGAGTTTGAAACTAGGGTTCCGGAGCAATTTTTCGTCCTTTTGATTGATATGCATTGTGTATATATCTGAAGGATTTGAGATTGAATTTGAAAGATTTGATCAATAATCAATGATAATCAAATTTGATTTTTTCATGAAAATCAAATTTTCAAATTTGATCAATTTCAATCCAATCTTGCCTTTTTGCTTCAATTTCGATTTGGCTAGCATTTGTGAGTTAATTGGACATCAAGGAAAGAATAAAATCAATCTTTCAATTAATTTTGATTTTATACTTTATTTTTGAATTTAATTTGTATTTAAATGAATAAATTCCAAATTAAATAGAAAAATAAACCAAAAATTCGTGGCATTGGGCTTGGATATTCCTAATTGTATGAGGAAAAGTTAGATGAAGAAAAATAGGCCCATTTGCAAAGATTTGATTTTTGAAGTAACTCTCTTTGTGCATTCTTTCAAAATCGCCAACTTGTGAATGGTGCAACTTGCTCAATTTTCCACATTTTGAGAGTTCTTGGACTTTTTGAAAGCTCTAAGAGTCCTCTAACCAATGTCTTTGGTCTCATCTCAATTGAGTTACCATGCTCAAAATATCTTCAAAACAAAAAGTTGACTTTTGTTGACTTTGAAAATGACCTGTAATGTTTTGAGCTATTCTCTCAAATGAAGCATTTTTGGACATTCTTGTGAGACATGAAGTTGTAGAGAATTGAATTTCCTTCAAAACAAGAGGTGGTGGAAAATTTCTGAGAAAGTATGAGAAAGTTATGATCAACAAAGTTCAGTTGACTTTTCATCTAGAAACCCTAATTTAGAAAGTTCGACTTTTGGGCAAATCTTGAGTTTTCTTGATGAATCATGATCAACCCTTGATCAAATGATGAATGTAACTTCAAAATGAGGATGTTGACCAAAAATCGAAGTTTTGACTGTATGTTGACCACAGTTGACTTTTGTCCATACACCCGATTTTCAACCATCCGAACAATTGTCCGAGGAAACTTGACTCATGAGGCTTGAAAACTGACATGGAGAATCTTTGAAGCGAGGAGGCATGAAGGTCATTGGAGATGTTGGAAACCATCTTGACTTGAGAGATACCAAACCCTAGTTTGGGTTGATTGTCTAGAGAGAGTTTGTCCTGATCAACTCTGAGGAATCCTCGAGTATGGATGTATGAATCTCTTGAGTAGATGGAGGGCAAATTTTGGGTATGACAGCTGCCCCTGCTCAATCTTCTTGTACCGAAGGTTAGATTGACATGCTTGTCTTTCGTGACCTGGAGGTAGAAGATGATTGAACACCGAGTACACCGAAAATTTGCACTCGCTGGTGGATGATGCGGAACGGGCTTACAGATGCCATTGGAGAAGTTGGAGATCACGGGGAACCAGTCGCACGCTAGACTCGAGGTTGTTAATAGAGAGCCGATGAGATGGGCTTAAGATGCCATCTAGAAAGGTCGATGCGGAGGGTGAGTCGACGTTAGACTCGCAGATGTTCTTGAATGGAGGAGACGGGCTTAAGATGCCATCCAAGGAGTCGACGTTAGACTTTGTGATCACTTTGAATGAAGTTATTGGTCCGTATTGATTTTTAACCATATATGCAGATTCGAAAGTGAAGCAATGTTGATAAATAGTCGGAGATGGGCTTAAGATGTTATCCAAGGCAATCGAGTCGACGCTAGACTCGTAGTTGCTGCTGATAATCGAATAAATCTTCGTGTTGATTACTCCGAGGAAATTGTAGTTGGCCGTAATGTGGATAGCTTCCCGTTGCATCGGGTGTTGATCCATTGCTCGTTATCGAGGATAACCGAGGTGGTCTTCGATAGTTTTCCGCGGTTCGGGCTTAACTCGACCATCGGAGGCGGTCTTTCGTATAGTTTTCCGTACGGGCTTAATCCTCGACCTGCTTATGGGCGGTCTTTTAGATAGTTTTCCGCCGGCTCGGGCTTAACTTGACCTGCTTAAGGCTAAAGGTATGCTACTGCTTTGGAGAAAACAAGAAACTTTGATAGAATATTTGTTAGTTTATTAAGTATATGCATGACGTTGTATATGAATGACATATGCATGAATTATGACTTTACGAGAAATGAATGAATGATGAATGTCAGGATATTTCAAAACATATCCATCTTGAAGAAGATGATATTCTGCTTGAAGATTTCTAATCACTGGGAATCGAGTAGGTGAGAACCCCGCCAAGGAGAAGGAAGATATCCTGATTCCTCCGATGCACTATCTCGACCAAGTCTTGGGCCTAGACGTTGTTGAGGAAGGTAGAGATTCGAGAGGCTCGCTGTCGGAGATCTCATATAGACCCCGCCGAGGAGAGTCCGGGAGGCATCTGCTGAGGACCTTGTATGCACTGAGGAAATTTAAGAGGCGCCCCATCGGGATTCGAGTGTAGATCTCACTGAGAGCATTTGATGGTTGCCGAGAGACCGCTTGAAGAGTCTAGAGTCCGTTGTAATCTCCGGCCGGGAATAAAGGTGGCCTCCGATGCACTATCCGACCAAGTTTCAGTCCGGATACCGGGGAGAGGGGGAGGATTGAGAAATATCCGCTGGGATGAAGTGTTACCGCTGAGACCGATGTAACGTTGTTGCTGAGTGAAATGTCGCTCAGGATTCCCTTATACTCACTGGGAAGGTGTGTTGTGAGTGACACCTTTATGCTCTGGAACTATTCGCTGACTTTCGCCGTCATCCCACCCCGAACCGAGTAAGTACTTTTGCATATTCACTTTTCGTATGTTTGTGAGAGATTTTTATTGTCAAATGCGATAGTCATTCAAAGCAAACGTTGACTTATTGCAAATAACAACAAATGTAAATTGTAAAGAGAAAGAAGTCGTATTTTATTTTGAAAGGGGCAATAAGTAGTTTGTACACAAGAAAGGTAAAAGCTATGCGGAAACAATCTCGTTAAGTTCCAACTATGCTAGTACTCATATATTTCAACTATCTCATCTTCGTCATGAGAAAGTAAGTAGACCGATCTTCGCCATTTGAATCTTGAATGTTGATAGTAACTGAAGCAGGTGATCCAGAGACATAGTCGACGCTTAAATCCCTAACTTTTGCCTAGACCGCCTCTTCGGTTTTCGTACCATCGATACCTTTTGCCCAAGCCGCCTTTTCGTGTTTTCGACTTGCCGGTGTACATGTTTGTATATATATCTTAACTTTGCCCGAACCTTTGGTTCGCCAGATGCCCTTATTTTTGCCTAGGTTCGTCGACCTAGCGGTCTCTTTTATGCGTAGTATTTTGACTATGTCCGCGCTCATGTGGTGTGAAGTCTTCACCATCCATGGTGCTAAGTATCATAGCTCCACCGAAAATATCGGCTTGACTACAAATGGTCCCTCATAAGTGGGAGTCCATTTGCCCCGATCACCTTGTGGAAGAATGATGCGCTGACTACTAGATCACCGACTTGGTAGACCTGTGCTGACCTTCTTGTTAAATGCTCGATCATTCGCTTCGATAAACCTGCCCATGGCATGGACGCGAAGTCGCTTTCATCAATCAAGTTAACTGGCAAGCCGCAGTTCGAACCCAATCGCCTTCACCTAACTCTCGCTTCTGAGGACTCGTTCGAGGGTATCCGAACCTCGATGGGTAAGACGGCTTCCATACCGATACAAGAGAGAAGGGGTTGCCCTCGTTGATGTTCGAAGTCAAGTGCGATAACCATGAAGAGCAAATGGTAACATCTCATGCCAATCTTTGTAAGTCACCGCCATCTTCTCAGATAATCTTCTTAATGTTCTTGTTGCGGCTTCCATCGCGCCATTCATCTTAGGCCGATAAGAGAAGAGTTGTGATGTTTGATCTTGAACTCGCGTGCGTAGTTCGTGATCATCTTGTTGTTGAGATTGGAACCGTTATCTCCGTGATAATCCTTTCAGAGTGCCATACCGACAGATAAGATTATGTTTGATGAATCGAGCCACAACATTCTTGGTAATGAATGCATGAGGTCGCTTCTACCCACTTGGTAAAGTAATCAATTGCCAAGGATGAAACGATGTCCATTGGAAGTGGGCTTAATCTCTCCAATCATGTCAATGCCCCACATTGCGAAAGGCCACAGAGAAGTTAAAACATTCGAGGTACTAGAGGTAGCACTTTGTCGGATAACCGCATTTGTGACAAGATCGAGCATAGCGACAATCGCCTTCCATGGTGGACCAATAGTAACTCGTTTCAAAATCTTCTTAGCCATAGTGTGTCCACCGGAAGGGTACCAAATTCGCTGTAACTCTTCCATGATACGATTTGCTTTTTGGTCTACAATGAGTAAGCAAGTCGGGTTGCGCTTTGTATAAGATGCCGCTTGTCGAGGAAAGAATTTGAAGCAAATCTTCTCATGAACTTTTATCATTAATGTATGCCTCGCTGGATATTCCCGAGTCTCAAGATATCATCAAGTACCAAGTTTTCTTCTCACAAGCTCACAACAATACGCTGGTTCGCCGAACTTCTCAATGATGATCCGGGAGCTGTCCCATCTAACCTTGAACATAGACGACATAGTAGCCAATGCGCCGCTAACCGATTCTCTTCGTGGAATGTGATCAAAAGTAATCTCTTCAAGTAAGGAATCAAACTCGAACATGCTCTCGATATGGAATGAGATTCGGATGCTTCGTATCCCACTCGCCTTAACCGACCGATCACCAAATGAGTCTCCATACACTTGTAAGAACTTGATTCTAAGTCAATAGCGCTTTTGATACCATGATGCACGCTTCAGACCGCCATGTTGTTAGTGCAATCGAAACATAATCCGCAGGAGTATGTCCGCCTAGGGATAATGATGGCGCCAATGCCATTGCGGCAAGTGTTGAGGCTCCATCAAAGACCATAGTCCATCGGATCCTTGTTCGTGTCCTTCGCTGGCCTGGTTCTTCGTAACAGAACTAGTAAAACATCTTCGTCTGAAATTGAATCGCAGATCGATAGTTACCCTTATGAGCCAAATGATCGGCTACTACACTTCCTTTGATCGCCTCGAGAAGTGCTCGATGTCATACTCGGTCAAGATCATTTGCCATCTTGCTATTCTTCCGAGAGCCTGTTTTCAAAGATGTATTTTATCGGATCCATCTTAGAAATCAAGGTAGAGTCAACATATATGTCTTAGTCGGCCAGCAGCCGTTAAAGTTGCAAGTTTTCTCGAGTCTGTGAGTATTTGTTTCACAATGTAAACTTTTGCTAAGGTAGTATTGCATGCTCTTTTCGACTGACTGCCATGTTGCCCCAACACACACCCCATTGAATCTCTAACACCGCAAGTACATGATAAGAGGTCTTCCTGTGTGGCATAGGATAGGAGGATTCAAGGTACCTGATTTTGTCAAAAGCGATCCGCAATCGCCATTCCACCCACTACTTGATCTTTCTTTAGTAACTTGAAGATCGGCTCACAGTGGCGCTTAGGTGGCAATGAATCGCAATGTAGTTCAATCGGCCCAAGAAACCTTCCTGAAGGATGCATCTTCGAATAGCTTTAACTCAAGTGGTCAACCTCAATACTCTTCCATCCAACAAAACCTAGAGGAGTTTTCCGATCCGACCCAAAGGTGCACTGTTAGATTAAGTCTCATCCGTACTTCTTCAATCAAATAGTTTCCGTAAATGATCAAGATGTTCTTCTCACCGTGATCGAGCTATCACGACGACCCTCATCTCGTGATGAATCATGTCATGAAATAATGTTACCATACCGATAGTGGCGCCCGCGTTTTATCCGAACAGATAACCTTGTAGCAAAAGTGCCCCACCGTAACGAAAGTAGTCTTTCCATGTCTTCGGAGCCATTTTGATTGATTGTAACCGAGAAACCATCCATGAAGGAGAAAACCTTATGCCGAGCGGTCAACCAAAACATCAATATGAGGAAGTGGAAATCGCCTTCGCCTTGTTCGATCTCGTAGAATCACACATTCAGCATTGCCATCCTTCTTAGGTGGGCACGCCAAATGGGATAGAGGTGGTTAAGAAACCAAGAACCGCTTTGATTTTCTCCGACATCTCGTACGATGCGATTTAACCTTCCGCTTCGAGAGAACTTCCTTTGTCGCAATCGATGAACCACAATATCAATGTGTCTAAACCCGGCATGTTCTTCGATGACCAAGCAAAACCTCAACGAATCTCGTAGCATCCGAACCAACCTTTCTGCTCACCCCCTCCTACCTTGATTCTTTCTCTTTTCTGCCAAGACTCAAATTCACAACCTCAACTCGCTTTCAGTGGTCAGATAACTCGCTCTTTCTTGCCGAGGCAACCAAGTTCTCCCGGCACTTCACATCTTCTCACCTTCGCCTTCGCTTTGATCGGATTATCAAGTCATATTTAGCACTAGCATAGTCTATTAACTAGATTCTGAGTGATTCGTTGTATCACGGTGTAAGAACACATAGCTTTAATAAAGTAAAAGAAAGAAAACAAACAATTGAATGCAAAAGTCCAACGATTTATTGAATGAAAATACGCAAACGACAGATAATAATCGCAACGAGCCATGATGCCCGCAAGGCACTAGGCTTTCAAAGTTTATTGTTCAAAACATAAAGAAATAGCAAAACAAAACAAGAGCAATTACCCCGCTAAAGGAGATTGGTATGACGCCTTCGCCTTCCAATTGTCGAGCCCATGATCCTGAGTCGAAGATCCACTTACGATGTCGAAGCCGCTGTCGCTGCCTTTCAGCATGGATTCCACCCATGCAGAAGTTGGCCACGCGGCGATCATCACCCTTTGATGGTGAAGCCTAAACCACTTTGTCAAATTTGAAAGGAAGACGTGGAGTTGTCCCCAAATAGTACTACCTCCTGTTCAACAAGAGAGTTGAGCATCTTCAAGAGGCCATTCTAGGTGGAGTCTGCAACTGGAGGATGGGAGTCAGTAATGACCGTATTGTTTCAAAAGCTTGACAGGGAGTCTCAAGAATTCACCCTCCATCTCGAGGTATCGAATGATCGATTGATCATACCTTCTTCACCACACAATAACAACCTCCTTTCACCGCACGCCTGGCGAGGTACACGCCCTATGTATCCGGGCGCCAAGTAGGTAAGAATAAGCCGGACGGATGTCCATGACAAAGAAAGGAATCAAAAGTCTGGAACCGACTTTAACAGCAGAGTGAGCTCCAAGCATCAGGCGCTAACCATCAAAAGCTCTCACGATAATGTCACCGGTCTCGTAATCCAACCTTCGACATCAAGTCGATCAAAAGCGCCTTCGAAGGATATTCAGCGTAACCTGTATCCACCTAACATGAGATAATGTAGTGCCTTTGCATTCAATGGAGATGTGCAAGGCCTTGTTATGTTTCTTTCCTAAGGAGTCAAATCAAGATCGTAGAAGTTTAGTCATTGTTGGCAGCCAGTTAGCAATACAAACTTCGAATTGTCGGTAGTAGTGTTCTATGCACATGAGCATTCTTCGTAAACTTCACCAAGGCATTAGTAGCCTCGAGCATAAGAGCAAAGCGAGCATGGAGATCTGGACGGAGTCTCGTCCTAACTGCTCCACAACATTGTAGTCACTCTTCTTGATAATCTTCTAATTTCTCCATTTCTTGTTCGAGGTGTCTTCAGAACTTCCTTTGGTACTGTCGAAAGGTGATGAGTCACGGTTCTTTCCTCTAGTCGGGATATTGATTGAGTAGTGGAATGCGAGCCGAGTCAAAGGTCTTTGGAGGAGAGATATCTGAGAGAATACCCTTCCGGCTCGGTCACCCATCGATCCCGTGATGTTGTCAATGTCGAATAGAAACTTAAGAAGATCTTCAATTGTCGAGGATCTTGCCGACACCATGATAGTAAACATCACCCATAATTCCAAGGGATAGCCTTGTCGAGGAATATGGAACCGCCTGGAGAAGTGATAATGAGGTGCCACCTAGGCACGGATCACAGAGGAAACTTATAGTGTTAACATCAAGATAGTCTTCGGGAAATCGTCACCCCATCCCACGCTTTAACATCTTCAATAGGAATCTTGTAACTATCGTGATGTTGTACTTCACCATGTAATCATACTTTCCACTGGCTGCCCCAAGGTATCCCACAGATGGCATGTCATTGCATTGTCGATCTTCAACTTAGACATTTCTTCACACACCGACAGTGGTTTCGTAAATAGTATCTCACTGCTATCCATCATGCATCGAACACGCCTTCTCAACCAAGCACAACCATCAGTGACGAGCACCAACGACACCTCCTCGGGCATCCCGGATCACACCGGCTTGCAACAAATTCTTCTTAATTACCATGAGGAATGGTCAAGTCATCTATGTTGAAAACATAAGTATCGCCACCAAAGATTGGAACCTTTGTCATGAGAGCATAGGCGCGTTGATCACATTCGAGTCTCAACAGAGGATCAAACTCAATCGCTTAGCTTCAATCATATCTTGAATCTTGTTCTTCGAGCCCAACAATTGTCGCTGTCGGTCTGGCTGTTGGAATGGTACACTTAGCATTAGGATTGTATTGAGAGGAAGTGTTGACATTTCGAGGAGGATCCTGTAATCAGCTCGCTCAACATGTGTTGCAAGGTCGCGACAATGGCATGTTGATTCAGAACTGCCTCGCGGGCTGCTCACGCTGTCTCACCGAGGTCAGGCCGATGTAGGATCGAGATCACAACCGCCCTACAGATTGAGCACCACGGTCTTGGCTCGGCTTTTCCGACCATACACAAAGATTAGCTTCTTTTCTTAGCACCAAAAGATCTCTTCAGCATTTCAAGATGTCTCTACATGAATCTTCCCACTTGATACCAGCCTTCAATGCGTCACCGTCAATATCAACTCGTGAACTGAATGAAGAATTTCCAATCGATGATTGAAGAATGTCTGCTGTTCCCATGAACATATCAACCAACTCCCTATTGGACAAGTGTTGAACTCACCGCTAGATCTCTCCACTTCGAGCATACCCTTGAACTTTCGTCACGACCCATAGACATGCTTTGTAGTTGCATGCAGTGGGTGTCAATTCAAGATTGTACCATATTGTTCAGAAAGCATCACCAAGTCACCCAAGTACGGATACGCCATTCTCTAGTCGATAGTACCATTCCAACGGGTTCCTGACAAACCTCTTGAAAATAGTGCATCCACAACTTTCTCGTCATCGCGGGGGTTGATCTTCCGACATAGGACTTCAAATGCAGCTTAGGGCAAGACATGCCATCATACTTGGCAAAAGTAGGAACTTTGAACTTGGGAGGAATCACAACACCAGAACAAGACTCGTGTCATCAAAATTCAGCCCTGACATTTTCGTATTTTCCACAAGATTCGACGATCTTCAAGTTGTTTGTACTTGTCATCTCCTCGTGAGTGTTGGCTATAATCGAATCGTCCTCTCCTCCTTTCTTGGTTCACGCCGACACCTTCATCACCCTTGGTACTCCCTCGATGGACACTTCCTTCGTAGAGCTCAATACGGCCGACCACCTTAGGACCCCTTTGAAACGTCTACCCATGTCGAGGAGACCAACAACCTTCTTCTTGTTGATGAGCTTCTTCAGATCTTCTTGGCCTTGGACCAAGTCAGGAACATCAAACCGAGCATTCCGAGCTCGAGATCTTTGATACTGTCAAGAGCCATTTCTCGCTAAAATAAATAGCGAGCAAATGAGAAAACCAATCTCCAATGTACCGTGATGCAATGTTATGCTATGATATGCAATGTTTATGAATGCAATGCAATGTTTTCAAGGACCTAAGAGATTTAAATTTGTTAAACAAGCAATGAACAAACATTTATTAGTACTTCTCATTATTATTCTTTTCTTTTAAGTACAAGAGATAGTTCAAAGCAATAAAAGAAAACAAAAATCCTAAAGCTCTAAGTCTCCCATGGCGCCTGGTGCCGATGTAAGCGCTTGATGTTTCGCTTCCTCGTGAAGTAGCTTGGTCAACTCTAGAACTTTCTTCTCACTTGCATAACATCGAGCTTCAAAGGTATCCTTTCTTCTTGTGAATCCAGATCTCTTCAAGTCTTCAAAATCAGAGGCATGTCGATGGAGAACAAAGATACGCCACCTATAGCAATGTGTTCCATAATTACCGGTAAACAAAGCGTGAATGGCATCATGAGGTTTCGAGCCCGAGCTCGCACCCATTCGAGGTAAGGTTCCCAAGGAATGGAGTTCGTGCCCCAAAGTCTTGGTATCGGCCTTTACCATGCCCCAAGCATGTATAAACCTTCGCTTGTAATTCGAGATCGGATTGTAGTCGAACACAACATCTTGGAGAAGCATATCATGTGGACCATCTTTTCGAAAAAACCAAACCGACGAGAGCTAGAGAAGGTTGTAAGTAATACCTCCCTTATACCAAGTAGTGGTACATTAGGAATTCTCCACAACGCCAATGAATGTGAAGTCCTTTTGAGAGAAAAGATTCCAACGGATATCCGAATGAGAGTGACATCAATCTTTGAGACCATCTCAACCTTTGTTCATTCTTCAAATCGATGGAGGAAGGTGCTAAATAAACCACCTTGAAAGTAACGGATACAACACATGAGAGTTCCTTGTCGCTTAGTAGTACGAAGTGAGAGAATGTAGAATGTCTCCAAGTAAGGTAGGCACCGGATTGCGGTAAGAAACAACTTGATGGCATTGACATCTATGAATTGATCCGAGTTAGGAATAGAACCAAACCATAAATTAGCAAGGCCACAATGTTCTCAAATGCATGGAAACTCATAACTTTGAGGAATTCGGCTTTCGATTAAGAACTTGAAAGTAAACCCTTAACTCCACTTCTAGTTTCCCAATTGGCTTCAATGTCCGAGCGCTTAAGATGTGGGTCGATGCTGTCAACTTAGGAACCTTTTCTAAACCGTGAATGGCATTTGGTCAAGAATAGGTATCCCAAGTAGCTTAGAGAACTCTTCCAAGGTAGGAACCAACCGATAACTGAAATGTAAAGCAATGGTGTTTCGGATCAAAGAACCGGAATAGACATGCATCATATCTTCTTCAAACCGAGATAACCAAATCAAGTAGATAACCATGTCTTTTGATGAACCGAGCATGCAATTTGAATCAAACCAAATCTTTGAGTCGAGAAGGGATACCCATGAAGTTGATTCGGATAGTCTTTCTAGAAGCCATAATCCCTAAAAACAAAGCAAAGATAAATCCCTAGGTCCTTGAAATAGTTAGAAATGATATGCAATGCGAATGATGTCATGATGTCATGTTTACACACATTCACACAATGAGCCTAGGTTAAGGCTTGTATGAGGTATAGGTGATTACCCCACCAAAAGTTTGAGTTGGTTCATCCCGCCTATAATAGTAACCGGTTCTAGGAATCTCATATCACTGATCTTTCTCAGAGGCGCTTATTTCAATACGACGCCAAGTGGTCGATCGAAATGTCCCAAAAGTCTGATCTCAATGAGCGTAGCATCGAGTATCAACCAACCTCGGTTCACACCAAAGCCGCCATCTCACTACCTTCTAATGGCCAAGATGGGTCAATTAAGGTTCTAAAAGTTTAGTTAGCGCTGATGACACCACGCAGAAGCCAAATACTTTCTTCAACTTGGGAATGAAGAGTATCGGGCAACCAAAGTGTCACGCTAACGTAGCCATCATGTTGACCGCGAGTTATACGCCTAACGGCCGATGATCTAATGCTACTTACCTAAAAGGAAACCCGGATCCGGTGTAGGATCCCCAACAATATAATACCCAAGCAACCCTTAAAGATAAAGCATACAAGTCAAAAAAAGCAATAAAATTATCTAGAAATCCCAGGCAATTCTCTTTAGGGTGTATTCCTCAAACAGAGTCGCCATTCATGGTGAACCGACTTTGTAGGATTTTGTATCCAAATGTGCGGATAGCAAGAGCCACCCACTTTTATTTTTATCCAATTAAGGGAAGGTAAAAGTAATGTAAAAGACCTTCGTTAGATTCGAAGTTCGGAGAATGGTTATGAAAAGGAAGGTATTAGCACCCCTTTCCATCCGTAGTTATCTACTCTTAGTTGCTCTAGATCACTTTTTAAAATTGCTTTCTCGTGTGTTTGACAAAAATGTTTTGAAAAGGCATTTCGCTTGACTTTGTAATGACTCATGTAGAGTGTATACAAAGTGTTCGAAATGTTTTGTTTTGAAAAGAAATTTGAACTTTGAAAAAGTGTGTGTGAAAAGCATTTGATAGAGCAAGCAACTAAGAGACTTATTTACCCACCGTAATTGGTCGTTTTGTTGTACTTCTACATTCCTTTAGAATAGCGCTAGCCATACCATTAGTTAGTAGGTAGCTCCATTCTGGATGTAAGCGGACATTCGAGGGACATCGGATGGTCATGAAGGCAACTTGCAGGAAGTATCCTAGCACATTCAAGGACTATCATCATTTTCGTAGGCGACAATCGAGGGTCAAGATCATGTATTCGGAGGCGACATCGTGGGTCTTATGATCTTTGTATCAAGGGACTATGATGATTTGTTTGAAGGCAACGGTGCTAGAATACCTCTACGCTCGAGGGACATGACCATTTGAAATCGAAGGCATCGAGAGAGAATTACCCTAAGGGGTGCGTGTGTGAAAGAAGTGTGTTAAATTCAGATATTTTATCTTGAAATTAGTGTGAGCTATGTCCAATTATTATCTTGCCATACACTAATTACTAGCAATTGATAAGGGTGCGAAAAAATGCGGAATGTAAAGTGCGGAAAGGTAAACCTACGCTATTACATGGCTTTGGGGCGTATACATAATTTAAACTCATGGAAAATAAAAACCTAAATTAAACTATTACAACCCATGAGCAATTACATTATTGGAAAAATAAATGATAAAAGAAAACGTCCGAATCGGAGCAACCCGTGAAAGAATAAGAAAATCTGGAATATGATGAAATTGAAATAAGAGAAAATGTTAGAAAAATGCAATTTTTAATATGAGAAAATTTATGCATGCTGGAAATAAGATAAATAAGCTATAATAATTTTTGGGATTTTTGAAAAGATTTAATAATTAAAACAATTTATAATGATTTAAATGCTAAAATAAAATAAAATAAATATGCATGCAAAAATTATTTTTTAATTTATTAAATTAAATAAAGGTTTTTAAAATAATGTAAAAAGAAAATATTTTTTGGTAATTTTTAATGCGAATAAAATATGAAAAGAATTAAAATATAATGAAAATATTAAAATAAAGAAAAATATAAAAATAGAGTTTTGGTGTAAAAAGGATTGTCTCGAACCAGAATCGAACGAGACATCCCTTTCAAACCTTGAAACCTGATATGTCGATTCAATCGAGCCAAGCGTATGCACTTTGGAAACCGGATAGTTTGAACACGTGCTGGCCGTCACCGCCCCTCCTACTGCGCCATCCGCTGCCTTCTCCGATTTGAATTTTTAAGACACGTCATTGGTCTCACGCCATCCTCGGCAAATCAAAATGCAACACATAATATAAATGAAATCTAAGGCCATGGTTCGATTCTTGGCATTCTCAACATGGTGTCCGTCCAATTTTTCCATTTAAAGAAAACCCCAAATCGAGCTCAGAACCCTAATATGGTATATATCGATTCGTGCCATGAAACAACATTGGTTTGCCCAAAAGCTGCAAACTTCATTCTAATCACAAAAAACAACAAAAACAGTTAATAATGCATGAATATTAGAAACGATTTGAAATTTCAAGAACAAACCGATTTCGATTGCTTGATTTTCGATGGTTTTCGATGAAGTAGGTATCCGAATCACCCTCGAGGTACCAAGGAATGTGTTTGAACCTTAAAATCGATTGAAAACGGTCAAGGATGGATTGCCAATTGCTTCAAGAACACGAAATTTTGAGTTTGAAACTAGGGTTTCTGAGCAATTTTTTCGTCTCTTTTGATTGATATGCAATGTATATATACCGAAGGATTTGAGATTGAATTTGGAAAGATTTGATCAATAATCAATGATAATCAAATTTGATTTTTTCATGAAAATCAAATTTTCAAATTTGATCAATTTCAATCCAATCTTGCCTTTTTGCTTCAATTATTTGGCTAGCATTTGTGAGTTAATGGACATCAAGGAAAGAATAAAAATCAATCTTTCAATTATTAATTTGATTTTATACTTTATTTTTGAATTTAATTTGTATTTAAATGAATAAATTCCAAATTAAATAGAAAAATAAACCAAAAATTCGTGGCATTTTTGGATATTCCTAATTAATGAGGAACAAGTTAGGATGAAAATAGGCCCATTTGCAAAAGATTTGATTTTTTAAGTATCTCTTTGTGCATTCTTTCAAAATCGCCCAACTTGTGAATGGTGTAACTTGCTCAATTTTCCACATTTTTGAGTGTTCTTGGACTTTTGAAAGCTCTAAGAGTCCTCTAACCAATGTCTTTGGTCTCATCTCAATTGAGTTACCATGCTCAAAATATCTTCAAAACAAAAGTTGACTTTTGTTGACTTTGAAAATGACTCAGAATGTTTCGAGCTATACCTCTCAAATGAAGCATTTTTGACATTCTTGTGAGACATGAAGTTGTAGAGAATTGAATTTCCTTCAAAACAAGAGGTGGTGGAAAATTTGAGAAAGTATGAGAAAGTTATGATCACCAAAGTTCGCTTGACTTTTCATCTAGAAACCCTAATTTAGAAAGTTCGACTTTTGGGCAAATCTTGAGTTTTCTTGATGAATCATGATCAACCCTTGATCAAATGATGAATGTAACTTCAAAATGAGGATGTTAAAATCAGAAGTTTTGACCATGTTGACCACATGACTTTTGTCCAATAACTCGATTTTCAACCATCCGAACAATTGTCCGAGGAAACTTGACTTGAGGCTTGAAACTTGACATGGAGAATCTTGAAGCATATGAGGAGGCATGGCCATTGGAGATGTTGGAAATCCATCTTGACTTGAGAGATACCAAACCCTAGTTTGGTTGATTGTCTAGAGAGAGTTTGTCCGATCAACTCTCGAGGAATCCTTCGAGTATGGATGAAATCTCTTGAGTAGATGGAGGGCAAATTTTGGGGTAT
>CM038794.1:126852244-126962817 GCA_021764765.1 Vicia sativa
CACAAATAACCCGTTGTATCGTATTCTTTCTCTCTTTCTCTTTACTTTTACAATACATTTGGGATTCAATTGGTGGCAATTTTCGTTCATTGATACAAGGTGGAAGAAACTCTTTATCAAAACTCCATTGCCATTAATCATTGAACAAGCATACTCCATTTGACAAAACCACTAGCTTGATTTCATTCATTGAAAATAGTGTTATAATAGTAAGTGCATTAATTCAACATAAGTTGTGGGTTAATTCATCTTTCTCATCTCAATTAAAATCCATGAAACTATCATGTCCGGTTTTCTAGTAGCCAGTTAGAATAGACGGAAGTCAATTGGGACCGATTTGTCACTACATAAGTTTTATCATTAACTCGATAAATAATTTTTAATCCGGGATATTAAAGGGTGATCTATTCACCCCCATCTTGATGCCACACTAATACTGTTGGCTAAGATGAATCCCACTATGGGCGTATTGCTCAAAACTCACCGCCCAGCCGAGAAGAGGGAAAGGTCCTGAATAATCAGGGGACCGATTCTAAGGCAGTGCAGGGAAAGAGTAATCCATGACCCGGATAGTGAGGTATCCCTCACATATCCTCGAAGAACGAGAGGTTCAAGTTTATGGAAGTATGGTGGATCTTATCGGGAAGAGGTAAGGGGTTTTATCTCATACAGCTCGACACACCTATTTCGACAATATGAGTGTGAATCTACTGCGGCGAAATCTCTTCTATTGGAGGAAATGGACCAGCAATCAAAGAAGGCTCTTTACAAAAGGCTGGAGCGTAAGGTGCATTTTGAGATGACGTTGGCCTATACGTTGGGTGGTCTCCGAGGTTGAGCTTGATAGCTCGCGTGGCCCAAGAAGATGAAGGAGGTTGCTATGGGTGGGAGGATAAGTTGTCCAGCGATCTGGGCGGTAGAGGCGTGATGCGGCTCGGAAGGACAAGCAACCAGTAGCAGTGCGTGCGTTTGAAGGTTGATCTTTCTTGAAGCTTGAGGGCAGGGATACATGAAAGAGGCAGGTTGATCTAATTGGGCCACTTCAACGGCCTATGATGATGCAATGGTCACTTCTACTGGGAGCTTTGAAAATCCCTTGGCTCAGGTACATGTTTTAAATCCGAGCGTTGAATTGGTAACCGACAAAATGGGAATCCATTTCTATGAAGATGGTGAGATAAAATAGGACTTCTTCTGCGAAATGTTTGTGGAAGGTACTCTTCCGTCCAACTCTGGAAACATTCAGATCAACCCGTGAGTAATTCTTATTTATTTATTTTATTATGTTTGTTTGAAGTAGAGCCTATTTATATAATATGGATTTCGACCCATATTGGTGGTTTTTGAATCTTTTATTTTGTTGGGGTGGAGCCCCCATTTAAACTCCGAGATAAATTTTGTCCTAATGGTCGTGGATTTAATATTTAAATATTTTAGTTTATCATTCGTATGCCTATGATACTTTATATTTTGGAGAGGAAATGCTGTTATTAGTGCATGGTCTTTGACGATTAATGGGGAGACTAGTCAAAGTGGGCGATTTATTCTTGGACTTAGTCCGTTTCAACCTTGATTGAAGGCCTTAGGTCGATGGCATGAATGACCCGTCGCGAGTTGGGTGTTCTGTCGGGTGAGGTACTTGGACAGCGGGGCTCGTTTGAGTCCCCCACGTCGGGGCAGAGATCTAGCTCGTTAGATTAATGGAGCAGGTGTCTCTTTATGTTCTCTTATGTCATGAAACACTGGTATAAGGGCAAGGGTGTGATGTTGAGCTATAAGCACTTGGGTAATTTCCTGAGTTGTGTCGACCGTCAGTGTTTTAAGTATAATTTTTTTTTCGTTTTTTCGTTTTCGATGATCGAGTGAGTTTTTCCCCCTTGGAGGTTTTCTAAATAGTAGGCCCCTTTTCATGTCTTGGCATAGATACGGTAGGATCCTTCCTAGTTTGCTGTGAGCTTTCATTCGGTGGAGCTCTTAAGATTCCATTTAAGGACTAAGCTTTTGATGTCGAATTCACGAGGAATGACTTTGGCGTCGTAACGGAGAACTATCCTCTACATGAGAGATGCTTCTTTGAGGGCGCCTCGTTCTTATCTCTTCGACCATGTCGAGCTCCTCTCAAGATTGGTCTTCATCTCGTGTCGAGGAGATTCGGTTCTTCTCGAGGTTCGGATATCTTTATTATATAACCCCGGTTCCATAAGTGATCATGGGTTTCCCGTTGGATGAGTTGGGAGTGGTTCGGTAGGCCGAGCATGTTGTGCGATTCTCCGACCAATTTATTTTGATTACGTCTAACCTTATACGATCCAGCGTAGTATGAGTGCATTGGCGGATTAAGCACTGTAGTTAGATTACGGGTTGTTCAACGTGAAGTGTTGTCACGATTCCCAAATGGTCATGAAGTCTTGGAAATTTTGTCGGTGAACGTGTCGTTGTCGGTGACTATAAGCTTGTGTAATCTTAGAACTAGGTTAGTATGTTCCTTTTGTAGAAACATAGGATGTTTTTGGGCCATGATTTGGCCATTGGCTCATCCATTTGGTAAAGTAGTCGACACCAACTATCAAATATTTGTTTTACTCCCAAAGACAAATAGCATGAGGATGTCAAGACCCCACCACGGGAAAGGCCATGGAGAATGAGAGTTTGAGTTCGCTCGGATGGGCCGGTGCGTATATGCGCCGTTGGCACTTGTCACATTTCTTCACGTGCTCCTTAGCGTCGTCTGCATAGTCGACCAATAATGCTCCGACTAGAAGAGCTTTTGGTGCGATTTCCCCTAGGTGTTGGTGATGCCTTCATGTATTTCCTTTAATATGTGTGGTACTCTTGTTTCTTTGGCGCATTTGAGGAGGGTAGAAATCCCTCTATAGAGTTGTCTTCGGAATCCGTATGAACAGACTCTTGCTTTGATGATGCTCGCTTCCTTAGGGTCGTTAGGCGAGGTCCCATCGATCAGAATATTTGTATGCGGGCGTCATCCGGAGGTGTCCTCTTCAATGGCGATATGTTGTGGCCGGGATACTTTTCTATGATTGGTCGAGGAGTTGTAGCGGAAAAAGCTACGCTATAAGCCATTGAATTGACTTAACTTCGAAATTAACAAAAGAGTCGCCACACTTTTTTTATCCAAGGACTAGGAAAAGAGCGAATAAAATCCTAACAAAATATCGAGAGATCTAGGACCGGGGTTAGTTATGCAAAGAGAAGGTGTTAGGCACCAGGCATCTCTTGCCAGAACTTTTGAAATTTTGTATATGTTTAAAAAGTATATACAAAAATGGATGGTGGGGAAAATCAAGTATTTTTATAATTTTTGGTTTGATAGAACTTCCATGAGTTCGAACCTACATACCACCAATGTGCATGTTGAATCAACAAGTAGTTCAACTCAAAAAGACAAAATTTGTGTGTTGGTTGATTTTAAGAAAATATTAGTTTAGAAAAGCTAAAAGAGCTCAAAAAGTTTGAATGAGGTTAGGTGTTATTAGGAAAGAAAGTTTGAAAATTCATGGACTATAAGTCCTAGTTTTTTTTATAAGCGGTTCGAGTTTTGAAAACAAGAATCCTTTGAAAAAGAGGAAGATTTTGAAAATTAAAGAAAGGAAGAGATGAGGAGGCTAACCTAAGTACATAAAGTAAAGGTAAAGAAAAAACATCTAATTGGGTGAAATACTAGTACTTGACATGAGCCAATACCATATCCCATCCTTTGGATTACCACATAAACAACAAATAACCGGACAAAAACCCAAGCTTGAGATAAGTCGATGCCTCGGATGAATTCTCTTGTCTTAAGAAAATGGGAGAGTAGCAGTTTGTATTTTGAAAATCCACTCTTAATCGTATATAGGAATAACACCGTACAAAATAATAACCAAATAAGATAGAATAACACCAAGGGCACAAAATCTCCAAGTTGAGGTAGAGGTCCTAATCCTACAGTCCAAAGATCAAGCTCGGAAACACAAGGATAATCAAGTCCAATTAAGAGTTTTCATGTCTAAGTTGAATTATGGGTATTTTAGAAAAGAAAATTAAAGCTCAGTGAGCAAATTCAAAATGACAAGAAAGTAAAATGCTCAAATGAGCAAAGGAAAAATGACATGAAATGTAAATGCTAAAAGTAAAGTGCATAAAAATAAAAAGTAAAAATAAATGTGGAAAGTAAAGAGCAATAAAGTAAAAGATTAATTAAAGGTTAGCAAGATGACCATCTTGAAACTTGTCAAGTATATCATCGAATTGTTAATTGTTAGTAATCGACAAGGTGACCACCATCTTGAAACTTACGCATAAAGACTTGCCATAAGTTTGAAAAAATCAAGCGACCATACGACAAGTTTCAATTGTTTTTGTCAAGTATATCACCGGTTTGGAATTATCATATCACTTGATAAAAATGATTGAGGTTTCAAATGGACAAGGTCGGTGGAAATTTGCGAGGAAGCTTGATTGAACATCAGCGACCATATGACAAGAGCCACGGTGTTGAACCAAGATCAAAGCTCAAGTCATCTTTTGGGGCTTATGTTAGAACATTAAAGCTCATACCACCATTGATCACTTTCTCGGTCGGGACAAAAGAAAAATAAGTTGAAGAAGAAGAAAATATTTTCAAATTTTATCTTGCATCGATGAATTTATTCGGTCTAACCCGTCAAGATCAATCAACTCTCTTGGTGGATTTGGCTAAAAGCCTATCAACACCCAAGTTCCATTGATATTGAGAAATTTATGACTCTAAAATAAATTCAAAATTCAGAATAATAAAATGAAAATAAAAGTAAAAATTAAAAGGTTTTAAATAATGTTGAAATTAGGTTACTTTAATTGGACTTTATTGAAGAAATACATAAATAGTATTTTTTTTATCAAAATAAAATTCCAAGAAGATTTCCTAAAGTCAATCAGAGGTCAACAAGTGTTGACAAATTTTTTCCGAATTTTTACAATTCAAAAAGTATTTTAAAATAAAAATAAAATGATGGAATAAACCAAAAAATGGCAAACAATATAGTAAAGTCAGAAATAAAAATAAAATAAGGTCACCAATATTAGTCAAATGATTATTGGATCCTTCCAAAATTTTTTAAGCTCAAAAAGTATTTTAAATAATTAAAAATATCAAATAAAAGAGAAAAATCACAAAAAATATCAAATCTGAAGAAAAAAATTGTGAAAAAAAATTCAGAAAGAAAATATTCCAAAATATTTTTTATGATGTTTTTCATAATTTTTGGACTAAAAATGAATTTAATATGATTTTTTGAAGTTTAAAACATTTAAAATATCAAATCAGAAAATAAAATAAAAGCAGAAAAATATGGACCATCTGATCATAGTCAAAACGTGTTAGTAAGCTAATCCAATGGATCGACAGCGTTGTGCTTGGTATAGACCTCATGGAAATCACCGGATCATCAATTAAATTAAATTTTAAAAATAAAATCAAAAACAATGTCACATTGGATTGATCTTGACTAATAAAAGTAATCGGATCAAGGGCTCACATCGCGTTTATGGTAGAATCAAAACACGGATCAATTTGAAAATTACATGTCACATCTTCATTGGTTGAAGGCAGAACCGTGGGTAAATCTTGAACCTCCGTCATCAATACGTGATTTTCAAAGTGAAATAAAGTTTCCGGACCGATACCATTTGTTTACATTATCTTCAAGATGATTCTAATGGTACCATCGTGAAAACTTTATTTCACTTGCCTATAATCAATTTGGGAAAAAGTAGGAAATTAACGAGCACTTATTTTCAAAAATTCAGTCAATTCTTAATGAAAATGCTAATGGTGAAGATCACTAGGATACGGAGATGAGGAGAATGCAATGGTGCTTTATTTTTCAAGGTTTGATGGAGATTTCTACCTGAACGAAGTTCACTTTCAATGCTCAAAAATTGGACTTGGATAGCACGATTCGGGAAGCAAGGCATGATTCTTGTTTTGTTAGCTTGATGAGGTTCAAGGAAGAAGAATGAATGGTTAATTTCAAACGGAAGCGGTCTAAGAGTGGCGAAATCTCGAAATGTGAGGTTTGATGTGAGTTTGGCAGCGATTTTCTGGCTCTCCAAGCTTGAGGAAATGAGTGGAATGTGTCCCTCTTTATAGGAAGTGAATGGTGATGAGAATTGAGATAATTAGTGAGGTTTGAGTGATTTACGTGCAAGGTGTGCACAGTGAAGTGTGACTCGTTTTGTGTCAAAACACGATCAAAACTTGCGTTTCAAGGTGCTAAGCACTTATGGAAGATTTCTAAACATGATTAGAAGCAAAAACGCGCAAGAATTATGTGTTTAGAGGTTAAAACAAACCATTCTAAATCTGACTTAGAGAAAACATCGAGTTTAAAGACACGTACTTTAACCATGGTTCTTATCACTCAAGGACCTTTATGATACACTCTTGGACTCTTTAGAAAGCGGAGCTTACAAGCTGCAATACACTTGGAAAGATAGCATTTGGCAACACGAGAAAAAAGTTATATCCTCTTGAAATCTTGTGAAATCATCTGAATTTTCACACTTAGAAAAAATTCTAAGTTTTTCACAAAAAATTACCTATTATCTTTTCCATCCAAACATGGCCTTCCACTAAAAATTAGCTTTTGATTTTCAAATATGAAATGGAGTAGACCTCTCAAGGAACATTTTTCAAAAATAACCATCCGAAAATTCCAACAATTGAGAAAGTTATGACCTTGTGAAGTTGAGGAAAAATTATGAAATGACCTATAATCTTTTGACTCTTTGAGCAACTTCCAAACACTTTCAATCTTTAAAATTGATATGGATATAAATTTCACATATTCAAGATTGTTTTTCAAAAATAATGACCTCAAAATGATAAATTATGATCAAGATATGTTCATTTGAAGTTGATTGACCAAAAGTTAAGGAATTCATCAAGGACTTGTGTTCTTTTTATGAAGACACGCTAAGAAAGACAACTCATCCAAACCAGACGAACTACTAGAAAAAGAAGCTCAATCTTGTGGGAGGGAGATAATCATGACTCCACTAAGGGAATGGGAATAACATCCACAATCTCTAGATAGAAGGCGAACTATCTCGTCACAAAGGAGTTAGAAAAACAAAGGAACGACACCAACTTTATAAAGATAGTAAACCATCAACCCCGAATTAACACCAAAAACAATTTCTAACCAAAAGGTGGTAAGAAGACAACGTAAACACTAGGATACTCTATCTGGAAAATGTAACAAAACAGATCATACGACCAGTAATTAGAAATTCTGTCCATTGGAGTATTCAACAAATCCACGATGTATTACCTTCCATATGGACAAGGTTGTCATTCATGAGAATAACACATATTTGACACACTACTTTCCATAAAGAAAAGGTTTCCATTCATCGGAATAAAAAATCTTCGATAAACTACCTACAATAAGGAAAGGGTTGCCATTCATCGGAATAATAAATCTTCGATAACCAACCATCCATAAGGACAAGGTTGCCATTCACTAGAATAACAAATCTTCGATAAACTACCTTCCATAAGGACACAGTTTCCATTCATCGGAATAACAAATCTTCGATAAACAACCTTCCATAAATACAAGGTTTCCATTCATCGGAATAAATAATATTCGATAAACTACCTTCCAGAAGGACAAGGTTTCCATTCATCAGAATAAAAAATCTTCGATAAACAACTTTCCATAAGGACAAGGTTGTCATTCATCGGAATAACAAAACTTCAATAAACTACCTTCCATAAAGACAAGGTTGACATTCATCGTAATAACAAATCATTGATAAACTACCTTCCATAAGGACAAGGATCCCATTCATCGGAATAACAAATCTTCAATAAACTACCTTCGATAAGGACAAGGATGCCATTCATCGGAATAACAAATCATCGATAAACTACCTTCCATAAGGACAAGGCTGCCATTCATCGGAATAACAAATCTTTGATAAAATACCTTCCATAAGGACAAGGTTGTCATTCCACAGAATTACAAATCTTCGATAAACTACCTTGCATAAGGACAATGTGTCCATTAACCACAATAACAAATCATTGATAAACTACCTTCCATAAAGACAAGGTTTCCATTCATCGGAATAACAAATCTTCGATAAACTACCTACCATAAGGAAAGGGTTGCCATTCATCGGAATAACAAATATTCAATAAACAACCTTCCATAAGGACAAGGTTTCCATTCACCGGAATAACAAATCTTCGATAAACTACCTTCCATAAGGACAAGGTTGCCATTCAATGGAATAACAAATCTTCGATAAACTACCTACCATAAGGAAAGGGTTGCCATTCATCGGAATAACAAATATTCGATAAACTTCCTTCCATAAAGACAAGGTTTCCATTCATCGGAATAACAAATCTTCGATAAACTACCTTCCATAAGAACAAGGTTTCCATTCATCAGAATAAAAAATCTTTGATAAACTACCTTCCATAAGGACAAGGTTCTCATTCATCGGAATAAGAAAACTTCAATAAACTATCTTCCATAAAGACAAGGTTACCATTCATCGTAATAACAAATCATCGATAAACTACCTTCCATAAGGACAAGGTTGCCATTCATCGGAATAATAAATCATCGATAAACTACCTTCTATAATGACAAGGCTGCCATTCATCGGAGTAAAAATCTTCAATAAAATACCTTCCATAAGGACAAGGTTGACATTCCTCGGAATAACAAATCTTCGATAAACAACCTTCCATAAGGACACGGTTGTCATTAATCACAATAACAAATCATTGATAAATTACCATCCATAAGGACAAGGTTGCCATTCATCGTAATAACAAATCTTCGACAAACTACCTTCCATAAGGACAAGGTTGCCATTTATCGGAATAACAAATCTTTGATAAACTACCTTACAAAAAGACAAGGTTGCCATTCTTCGGAATAACAAATCATCGATAAACTACCTTCCATAAGGACAGGGATGCCATTAATCACAATAACAAATCATTGATAAACTACCTTCCATAAGGACAAGGTTTCCATTCATCGGAATAACAAATCTTCGATAAACTACCTACCATTAGGACAAGGTTGCCATTCATCGGAATAACAAATATTCGATAAACAGCCTTCCATAAGGACAAGGTTTCCATTCACCGGAATAACAAATCTTCGATAAACTACCTTCCATAAGGACAAGGCTTCCATTCATCGGAATAACAAATCTTCGGTAAACTACATTCCATAAAGACAAGGTTGCCATTCATCGGAATAACAAATCATTGATAAATTACCATCCATAAGGATAAGGTTGCCATTCATTGGAATAACAAATCATCGATAAAGTACCTTCTATAAGGATAAGGCTGCCATTCATCGGAATAACAAATCTTCAATAAAATACCTTCCTTAAGGACAACGTTGACATTCCTCGGAATAACAAATCTTCGATAAACAACCTTCCATAAGGACGAGGTTGCCATTAATCACAATAACAAATCATTGATAAATTACCATCCATAAGGACAAGGTTGCCATTCATCGTAATAACAAATCTTCGATAAACTACGTTCCATAAGGACAAGGTTGCCATTTATCGGAATAACAAATCTTTGATAAACTACCTTACATAAAGACAAGGTTGCCATTCTTCGGAATAACAAATCATCAATAAACTACCTTCCATAAGGACAAGGTTGCCATTAATCACAATAACAAATCATTGATAAACTACCTTCCATAAGGACAAGGTTTCCATTCATCGGAATAACAAATCTTCGATAAACTACCTACCATAAGGACAAGGTTTCCATTCACCGGAATAACAAATCTTCGATAAACTACCTTCCATAAGGACAAGGTTTCCATTCATCGGAATAACAAATCTTCGATAAACTACATTCCATAAAGACAACGTTTCCATTCATCGGAATAACAAATCTTCGTTAAACTATCTTCCATAAGGACAAGGTTGTCATTCATCGGAATAACAAAACTTCAATAAACTACCTTCCATAAGGACAAGGTTTCCATTCATCGGAATAACAAATATTCGATCAACAACCTTCCATAAGGACAAGGTTTCCATTCACCAGAATAACAAATCTTCGATAAACTAACTTCCATAAGGACAAGGTTTCCATTCATCGGAATAACAAATCATCGATAAGCTACATTCCATAACGACAAGGTTTCCATTCATTGGAATAACAAATCTTTGATAAACTACCTTCCATAAGAACAAGGTTTCCATTCATCAGAATAACAAATCTTCGTTAAACTACCTTCCATAAGGACAAGGTTGTAATTCATCGGAATAACAAAACTTCAATAAACTACCTTCCATAAGGACAAGGATCCCATTCCTCGGAATAACAAATCTTCGATAAACAACCTTCCATAAGGACAAGGTTGCCATTAATCACAATAACAAATCATTGATAAATTACCATCCATAAGGACAAGGTTTCCATTCATCGTAATTACAAATCTTCGATAAACTACCTTCCATAAGGACAAGGTTTCCATTTATCGGAATATTAAATCTTTGATAAACTACCTTACATAAAGACAAGGTTGGCATTCTTCGGAATAACAAATCATCGATAAAATACCTTCCATAAGGACAAGGTTGCCATTAATCACAATAACAAATCATTGAAAAACTACCTTCCATAAGGACAAGGTTTCCATTCATCGGAATAACAAATCTTCGATAAACTACCTACCATAAGGACAAGGTTGCCATTCATCGGAATAACAAATATTCGATAAACAACCTTCCATAAGGACAAGGTTTCCATTCACTGGAATAACAAATCTTCGATAAACTACCTTCCATAAGGACAAGGTTTCCATTCATCGGAATAACAAATCTTCGATAAACTACATTCCATAAAGACAAGCTTTCCATTCATCGAAATAACTATTCTTCAATAAACTACCTTCCATAAGGACAAGGTTTCCATTCATCAAAATAACAAATCTTCGTTAAACTACCTTCCATAAGGACAAGGTTGTCATTCATCGGAATAACAAATCATCGATAAACTACCTTCTATAAGAATAAGGTTGCCATTCATCGGAATAACGAATCTTCAATAAAATACCTTCCATAAGGACAATGTTGACGTTCCTCGGAATAACAAATCTTCGATAAACTACCTTCCATAAGTACATGGTTGCCATTAATCACAATAACAAATCATTGATAAATTACCATCCATAAGGACAAGGTTTTCATTCATCGGAATAACAAATCTTCGATAAACTACCTTCCATAAGGACAAGGTTGCCATTTATCGGAATAACAAATCTTTGATAAATTACCTTACATAAAGACAAGGTTGCCATTCATCGAAATAACAAATCATCGATAAACTACCTTCCATAAGGACAAGGTTGCCCTTCATCAAAATGACAAATCTTCGATAAACTACATTCCATAAGGACAAGGTTTCCATTCATCGTAATAACAAAACTTCGATAAACTATCTTCCATAAAGACAAGGTTGAAATTCATCGGAATAACAAATCATTGATAAACTACCTTCCATAAGGACAAGGTTCCTATTCATCGGAATAACAAATCTTCGATAAACTACGTTCCAAAAGGACAAGGTTGCTGTTCATCGGAATAACATATCATTGATAAAATACCATTCATAAGGAAAAGGCTTCCATTCATCACAATAACAAATCATCGAGAAACTACCTTCCATAAGGACAAGGTTTCCATTCATCGGAATGACAAATCTTCGATAAACTACCTTCCATAAGGACAAGGTTTCCATTTATTGGAATAAAAAATCTTTGATAAACTACCTTCCATAAAGACAAGGTTGAAATTCATCAGAATAACAAATCATTGATAAACTACCTTCCATAAGGACAAGGATGCCGTTCATTAGAATAACAAATCTTCGATAAAATACCTTCCATAAGGACAAGGTTGCCATTCATCGGAATAACAAAAATTCGATAAACTACCTTCCATAAAGACAAGGTTGCCATTCATCACAATAACAAATTATCGATAAACTTCGTTCCATAAGGACAAGGCTGCCATTCATTGGAATAACAAATTTTTGATAAACTAACTTCCATAAGGAAAAGGTTTCCATTCATCGGAATAACAAATCTTCGATAAACTACCTTCCATAAAGACAAGGTATCCAGTCATCGGAACAACAAGTCTTCAGTAAACTACCTTCCATAAGGACACGGTTTCCATTCATCGGAATAATAAATCTTCGATAATTTACATTCCATAAAGAAAAGGTTGTCATTCATCGAAATAACAAATCTTTGATCAACTACCTTCCATAAGGGCAAGGTTTCCATTCATCGGAATAACAAATCTTCGATAAACTACCTTCCATAAAGATAAGGTTGCCATTCATCAGAATAACAAATCTTCAATAAATACATTCCATAAGGACAAGGTTTCCATTCATCAGAATAACAAATCTTCGATAAACTACCTTCCCTAAAGACAAGGTTTCCATTCATCGGGGACTTCAATAATAAGTTTTCGACTTGTTGGAGGTAAATGGTCAAACCCTAGCGAGAGAATCCTCTTTGGGTTACTGGAATAAGATCAAATTGGCATCAGCAGACTTGCTGGGGAATATCCGCTGCTCAAATAAGGAAATTGTCACCCGGTATTAGGTTAAAATAGTGACAATATTATTGGAGAATGAGAACGGACTTCTTGGGAAAATCAAGTTCACTCTCATTGAAGAGATAAAGTCTTCTTTGTGCAATATCCATCTAGAATATAAATTCTTGAAACAAAACATGTCACCTGAAGAATAGAATCCAAGTTAAGACCGCGCTAGGGAAGAGGCTCTGAATGGACGAAAGCCTAGTTGAGACTCTATTTTTCCACGGAGGATAATTATGGGGACTTCGAAAAGACATATTCTAATTACCAACATATCGAATGGGTAATGATTTAAGTTGTGCATAATGTATAGATATCGTGCATGAGATGTACACGACATCTTATTGAGGATCGACAAAGAAGATCAAATAGTGCATGGACGACACTCGCCACATAAAACCTTTGTGAACTTGGGCTTGAAAAGGAAAAATCCTATCGGTAGCGTTGCCAATATTCCTAGGCTTTGTTTAACAAACACATCTTGTGGAGACATCATTATGTCTCATCGGGCATCATTTGTTTAAACTCTTACGGGAGAAATGAGATATTCCGTAGGAGCAATCTACTTTGCACTTATATCTCATATTAGACCAAAAGCGTTAAAGAGGTCTGATGGTACCAACTTCAACATTATCAATCTTGTTCGTTATTAGGATAGTTCTATCTTATCCCTTTGCTTCACGTCCGAAGTAAACACACTTAAAATTGTAAAAATTTTACAAGTATGTTCTAACATATCTGTTTGTTTTGAAACGCATTTTCAATAATAAAAGAATATTTTTATAAATTGAATAAAAATAAGATTTCAAAGGAATTGGATAAAGGCTCAAATTTTATTGATGGAATGGTAGTCTTCCAATAGTGTGACTCCATAGATGATTAAAAAGTTTTGAGAAAATGGTAAATACATGGAAAAGGTACATCGAAGAACAATGAACACTATTCTCCCTAACAAAACTCCTGCATTGTAGTCTTCAGTTGAGGTATGAAGATAATCCATGCAGATTGTTGCTTCAGTGATCAAGTCTTGTCTGATGTAGTTACTTGCCATATAAGTCCCTAACTTTTGCCTAAACTGCCCTTGCGGGTTTTCATCCTACCGAGAGATTTATTCTGTTTATGTCTCTAATTTTTGCCTAGACCGCCCTTTCGGGTTTTCAGTCTACCGAGACCCTCTTTTTTTCCTAAGTCGTCCTTTCGAGTTTTCAAGTTAGCGAGTTGTTCTTTTATTTATTTAGGCGAAGTATTTCTTGACTACATCAGCATTCAGAGGACGTGGGAACTCCTCGCCATCCATAGTTTCAAGAATCAATGCACCGCCAAAGAAAGCTTTCTTGACAACATATGGGCCTTTATAATTGGGAGTCCACTGGCCTCTGGAATCAGAGTTTAAAGAGATGATCTTTCTGAGTAAGAGGTCACCTTATCTGAACACATGAGGTTTGACCTTCTGTTTACTATGGAAAATGGTAAACAAGCGTTGGTCCTCCCTATGTCCTAAAACTAAGGGTTACTCGCATGTTTGACCAATTGATCTTAAGACACGTGCTAAGATTTTTTATATTGTACTAGTTCTGTTGAAATATACCCTAGTCAAGAAACGGTTTTCTAAGGCCAAGGGAACAAGTACAATGGCTTTCCACATAGAGACTTGAATGGTATTTGGCCTTTCGTGACCGACAGTAGATTCCAGACGAAATAAATCTCAACAAACTAACTAGTTGGTGACTCGTGACCGACAAGCAGTGTTGAAAAGTTTATGCAAAGTAGAAGAAAACATAAAGACTTTGCTCGAAAATGAATACGAAAAACTAAAGACATTCAAAAGATAAAGTGAAAAGATAAACTGATTCCATTGAAATAAAGGCGATGATTCACGTACATCAAAAGCTTAGCAACTCTTTCTTCCTTAAGCGCGGAATTGGGCAGAGTTTTGGCAAGCAGTTTGAGCATAGAAGTGAACACACCAAAAATTATAGCAGAATGACTTATTTATAGTGATTTACAAGATAACTTCTTAAGGAAATCTACTGATGAAATTGAAACTAAAATGTAACTGCTTCATAGGATTTCGCCATCCACTTGGCGCTTAAAACCCACGATCTCTTGAAGTAATTTCCCATGATCTTCAGAGCTTGACTTTTTCCCGCTCGTGATTACAAAGGGTTAACCGCTCCTAGCTTTGATACATCTCAGAGATAATGAAATTTCTCTAACTCCCCTAGGCTCCATCTTCGACAATATTTGAACTTCGATTGATTCCTTCACTTAATCCATAGCATGTCAAATCGACTAGCATATTTGTCTTGACCCTTTTTCCTTCTGGCCGCAGATCTCAACTTTTTTCCATGTTTATTTGATACTTTGGTCGAATTGACCAATTTCTCGGTCTATTCTTTTGGTCAACACATTTCTTTCTGACATCCTTGGCTTAGTTTCATAAATCCTTCTGAAGAACCTATATTCGTTAAGGATTGACCCCTAACTTAAAAGGAAGTTTACCTTTGATACATACCCTTAAACATGTTTAGAAATTTTAAGGTAACACCTTATTATCAAAATCCTTCTTCATTCCTTTCTTGTATAACTGACCATGACATAAAGCATTCATTCTCTTTTCTTCAATCAAATTCAATTGGTCAAACCGATTCTGAACCTATTCAGCATCAGATAATTCAGCTTCCATTATCACACGCAAAGATGGAATCTCAACTTCAATGGGAAGCACTGCTTCCATTCCATAAACAAGAGAGAAGGGGGTGGCCCATGTTGAGGTGCGTACTAAAGTGCGATACCCATGTAAAGCAAATGGCAGCATCTCATGCCAATCCTTGTAGCTGACGACCATCTTCTGGATTATCTCCTTGACATTCTTGTTTGCAGCTTCAACTGCCCCATTCATCTTGGGTCTGTAAGGAGAAGAATTGTGATGAAAAATCTTGAATTATTTACAAAGTTTCGCCATCATTTTATTATTCAAATTCGATCCGTTGTCAGTAATTATCCTGTTTGGCACACCATACCGACAAATGAGATTGTTCTTGATAAATCGGACCACCACTTGCTTGGTAACATTAGTATAAGAAGCTTCTACGACCCATTTGGTGAAGTAATCAATTTCCACCAAGATGGAACGATGTCTATTAGAAGCCTTGGGTTCAATCATCCCAATCAAGTTAATACCCCACATAAAGAAAGGTCACGGGGAAGAAATAACATTGAGAAAAGTAGGAGGCACGTGAATCTTATCCGCATAAATCTGACACGTATGATGTAAGACCCATAAATTTAAATAAATAAATATTTTAAGATTATCATATATTCGCTTATCTATAATATATTTTAATCGGGTATAAAAATTAAATAATATTTATCTAAGTAAATTGATTCATGCAAAAAATAAATATATATATATATATATATATATATATATATATATATATATATATATTTTAAATTTTATTTTAGTAGTGGTTCAGGAAAGAAATTTTCTATAAATTTTGGTTTACCTCTTTAGCGTTCGGTAAAAAGTAGCCGCTTTAATTTTTGAAACTACCCATTTTTGTAACAAAAATTTAGGGATAGACTAAATAAAAAATTTATGATAGGATTATGAAATAAAAATATTTGCTCCGTCTGAATTAATTTTCAGTCTCTCTAGTAGCGGTAGTTTTAACAGCAAAATTTTAAAACAATCTTTGTTCATGAAATTTTATCAATAGGATCACAAAATTATATTCAATAAAATAATGAAAAGATATTACTAATAATAAAAATTTTATTTTCTCGACTGATTTTTTTTTATATTACAGTATAGAATAATCGGAAGAAAGATTTTATTATCAGCAAAAATTATTTCAGACATTTTTATCGATTCACATAACCTTTGAAGCGCACTAATGCTTAGAAAGAAAATGAATTCATCATTTAGGAAATTTAGCAAGAGATATTATGTTGATTATGAAGTGATGGCTAATTATGAATTGATGTCGGCAAGCATTAATTTATATTAATCTATAGTAACTTGACATAGTAAGAACATGTAGTATTTATTTTCACTGAAGTGACTATCTACTCAAAGTAGTATTTAAGGACATGTGGTATACTCATAAGATACTTACAAGCCATACAAAGCATAGTCTCAAAATTCACCACTTCTATATCGAATAAATCTTCATTCTAAAAAGTAAGCATGTTAGACATATTAGTTATAAGTTGCTTTTTCCATCTCATGGTTGTTCCAAGAAATTTAGTATAATAATAGGTTCTACATTAATGTGTCACTATGCTAATAAAGAAAAATTATTCTTACAAGACTATGATTAGTAAAGAAATATATAGGTTGATAAGTTATATTTATTTACGTGTAATAGGAACTATTTGTATACAATAATAATTAATTTTTTTTTTTTTCAAAAAAAAAATTATGAAATTAATTTAATGATTAAGGGGTTAAATTATCAAGAGTTAACATAATTTCTAGAACAAAATATACTAGTATATATTTTAAAGATATAGATACTGTGATGAATTTTAGGAATAAAATTAGAGTAATTATTTTGAATTTAAAGTGAAGGATAAGTTGTTTAATAACTATAAACTAAAATTTTTTTTGTAAAGTAAAAAGAATACACGTTAGTTTTAATCAATTTAGAATAGGTTATTTTAATTTGAAAAAAAAAATAAAATGATAAGTATTAGAGAATTTTTGATAACTTATAATAAGGTGACTATGGCTTTATGTTTTTAAGCATCAAATAAATAATACTGATAATATTTATTTTTAAATTCAAATTAACTGTATCTTATTTTTAACATAAATATTAAGGACCCTATATGTTTGTAAACTACACTAGAAAGTATGTTCTTATTTTATGGTAGTAAAATTTAGGAGTTGAGCGTTCCTGTTATGTATTAAATGAAATTAGTTTATTATATAAATTGTCAAGAAAATATAATATAGATATATTATAAGTTTAAGTTATAATTATAATAAAAATAAGAAATTAATTAAACAAAATAAATAAACCGAGTGATTGCGGAGTTTACAACGTACGGGTTCATTTTATATCAGTCCTTCTAATTTAGTTCATTTTGAATAAAGGTATACAACCGACAGACCGACTTCAACAAAACTCCATTTCCCACAACTGTTGTGACCGTAAGGACATCTTTCTATTTTTATATACTCATCTCATTAATATATATATATATATATGTGTTATGTATTTTCTTACGTGTTTATTTTGAAGGTGACTAGTTGAAAAGGTGAGTAATTGTTATATAAATATTTTGTGCAAAATTATTACATATGATATGTTGTGATGATACACATGTGTTGAGGTGTATATGTCCGAAATTGTATGCTCATACATCTCATGGTTACGTGGCTACCGGAGAGGAGTCACGAGGTGCACACCAGAGAGGTGGCACAGGTGCGTGTCGAGGGAACCACCTTATCCCAAGTGGATCATTGAGTTGATTGGTGGGTGTTACCCATCACCTTAAGTGGCTAAATTCTAAAGCGGAACCACGACCCTTTGCGGAGGGATTGATATTCCGGAATCATGTGCATCGACATATAGACATTGCATTAGGAATGAGTCTTAATTATGCTATATGTATTATTGTCGTGAATGTGTATATACATGTGTTAGAATGAGATCTCTAGCCATGTATAATGTATCCTCTAGATATCTTGGTTGCTCGCTCTTGTATATTTGTTATTTTCGGATTGATGACCCTTTCGATGGATTGTGTGGGCTATCATGATAGATTATGTGCGCCCGAGACACGAGGAGACACCGTCGAAGGCGATGGAATCACCTTTCACGATACATGGTGGCCGTCCAGGGATTGACCCGGCTAGGACTCTGCCGTGCACCGGAGCGTGTTGGAGACCACTGCTATTATGGGACAGGAACCAGAGACCACTATTTCCCGTCGAGCTATCACCTTTTCTATCCCACCATCATTGATCATCTCCAGCTACCTCTCGGGGGAGATTGATCGTCATGGATTATCGACCTACCCTTCCACCTCAACCGTACCCTTGTACGCCCCAGTTGAGAGAGCATGGCCAACCTTTCACGATATATCTAGGCCTTCCCCAGACCTAGAGATGTCACTAGGGCCACCACCGACCTTTACTCGTGATGTCTATCCGTGGCGAACTTCCCTGTCGATCCGGCCTGCGTGCCTTTACTCGAGCCGGTCATTAGTGAGGCGGAGGGCGGCGACGAGGAGGACCCTCGGCGGGACTATGATCCAGAATACGATGGGGAAGGATCCGATCATACGTTGTGAGTGCTTGTAGCGGTTGTATGGAGCCGTGCGGGTAGTTATTGTGGTTGTCGTTAGGTATCGATTGGTCAGGTTAGGGAAGGGAGTACATGAGGTGGTAGGAGTAGTTAGGACAGGTTGGAGGATTCCTGTGACATTAGTGTATGGTCCGAAATTTTCTCCTTGGGGCAGCTCTCCTGCGTGAGTGGCTGCCGAGGACTTCATTATGTCGTTTACGATTTGTATCATAACTACTATCTTCACTTTATATTTTATGACGCTTGACGTTTATATGTATAATATAGTTTATGTTCTAAATATGGTCCAACTAATCCTTATATATAAAAACATAGGTCGTGTTCTTAAAAATGTTTTTTTTTAAAATAAATAAATAAAAAAAATAATAAAAAAAATATATATATAAAAAAAAAAAAAAAACCTACCCTTTTTATAAAAGAAAACCTTTAGTTAATTAAATTATAGTACCTTTTAAATACACTTCCGCTGTTAAAAATCGGGGTGTTACATTGTGGTATCAGAGCCTAGGTTTATCTACTTAGGAATCGAGAGTTTAGTATTCTAGGCTAATCATATGTTGGGAGAAATTTAGAACATATATCCACATTATTAAGCATAGTTAAACTTTGGAATCCAATCACGATTTGGAAGTAAGATATTGGGAATTCTCTTAAAATAAGTAAGGAGAATTCTAATTGGGTATTGGTTTTGTAGGAAAACTATGCGCCCAAGACGTGGCAATACTAATGAGGGGATGAACAACCAACAGGTGGATCAAATGGCTCAGCGATGGCTAATATGGCAGCCATATGTGCTGCTAAGAACCTTCGAGATTTGGAGAAGCGGGAAAGAGAGATAAGAGTCGGGGAATCAAGAGGATTAACTGATTTTCGTCGCCACGATCCACCTAAATTTCAAGGGGATGTTATTCACGAGAAGGCTGACTTATGGTTACAAGAAATTGAAAAAATATTTGAGGTAATCAATTGTCCACCAGGAGCGAAGGTGTTATATGCCACATATCTTCTCTTAGGTGATGCAGAGTATTGGTGGAGAAGCACTAGATTAATGATGGAGGGTGCTCAGGAGGAAATAAATTGGGAAGCCTTTAAGACAAAATTCTTAGACAAATACTTTCCAATAAGTGCGAGGACCAAATTGGGAGATGATTTTCTGAAACTTCGACAGGGGGGTATGACTGTAGGCGAGTATGCCGCCAAATTTGAAACTTTATCTAGGTATTTCCGATTCTTCAGGGAAGGAGTGGATGAAGGTTACATGTGTCACCGTTTCCAAAGGGCTCAAGTATGAACTACAAGACTCGGTGGTACCATTAGGGATACAACGCTTTCAACCACTAGTGGAGAAATGTAGAGAAGTGGAGGACATGAAAAACAGGAGGGCAAATCGCGGGGCGGTCCAGAACTCTGGAGGACCTAGTCGTTCAAATTTTCATAATCATGGACGTAATAAACAACAGATAAGGCCATACCAACGACCACACTATAATAATCGAGGACCTCAACGCACAGAAAATCATAACACCAAGGAGGAGGACTCGAGCTGCCCCAGGTGCGTTGCTACCATTGTGGTGAAGGTGGGCATTATCTGAATGAATGTCCTAATAAGGGTCCGACCTGCTACAAATGCAACAAAAGAGGACATATTGCGAGGATTACAAAGCTCCAAAGCTGGTCACCTTAATATCGCCAGTCGTCCAGGCCAACTGCTCGAGAAGTGTATTGCATGAGTGCGGAGGGACGATCTCCATCCAACAACTTGATCCGAGAATTGTGAAGTTGAAGGTACCATTTTAGCGCACTTTTTGATTAAGAGCAACACATTCATTCATATCCAGTTGCGTTGATCGATTGAAAATGATAGTAACTCCATTACCTTTTGACTTAGTAGTATCTACCCCTGCTAAGGTTCTAACTGTGAACACTGCTTGCTTATTATGCAAAGTAGTGGTTCAAGATAGAGAATTTCTAGTTAATCTAATATGTCTACCCCTACAATCTCTTGAGATTATTCTCGGGATGGATTGGATGTCATTTCATTATGTTATGTTAGATTGTGCTCGGAAGTTGGTTATTTTGCCTGAGATGGGGGTTGTTAAATACCTATCAGCTAACCAACTCAAAGTTTCTCTGAGGAATGGAGCCTTTGACCTTTCAATACTTGCTAGTACAGAGGTGATGGCTGAAATAAAGATTGAAGACATGTTAGTTACTCAAGACTTTCAGGATGTGTTTCCCAGTGAGATTCCTGGTTTACCACCTGTAAGAGACATTGAATTCTTCATTGACTTACACCCGGGAACTGGACCCATTTCCATTGCACCATATCGGATGGCGCCAAAGAACTCCAAGAACTTAAGAACAATTGGAAGACTTGATGGATAAGGGTCTCATTAGGCAAAGTGTTTCCCCATGGGGAGCTCCAGTACTTTTGGTAAAGAAGAAGGACGGGCGTTCCCGACTATGTGTGGACTACAGGCAACTTAACAAGGCGACCGTGAAGAATCGATACCCCTTACCTCGCATTGATGACTTGATGGATCAACTTAAAGGAGCATCAATATTTTCTAAGATTGATCTAAAGTCCGGTTATCACCAGATTCGTGTAAGAGAAGAAGCGTACAAAAGACTGCATTCAGGACTCGTTATGGACATTATGAGTACCTAGTCATGCCATTTGGAGTGACTAATGCACCCGCTATTTTCATGGATTACATGAACCGAATTTTCCACCCATTTCTGGACAAATTCATTGTTGTATTCATTGACGATATCCTTGTTTACTCTCAAAGTAAAATGGAACACGAAGAGCATCTACGTCAAGTACTACAAATTCTGCGTGAAAAGAAGTTGTATGCTAATCCATCCAAGTCGAATCGCTAGAAAGGGTAAATTTCTTGGGACATGTCATATCAAAGGAAGGAATAGCTGTAGACCCAACAAAGATTGAAACCGTTCTCGCCTGGAAACAACCTCAGACCGTCACTGACGTAAGAAGTTTTGTGGGATTGGCTGGATACTACCGGCGATTCATTGAAGGATTCGCTAAGATAGTAGCTCCATTAACTCAACTAACTAGAAAGGATCAACCTTTTGCTTGGACTGGGAAATGTGAAGCTAATTTTCAATTGTTAAAGAAGAAACTTACGACATCACCTATATTGATTCTGCCACAACCTGAGGATCCCTACGAAGTTTATTGTGATGCATCTCATCAAGGATTAGGATGTGTATTGATGCAACACCGAAAGGCGGTAGCATATGCTTCGAGACAATTGAAGACACACGAAAGGAATTACCCCACTCATGATTTGGAGCTTGCAGCTGTAGTTTTTGCGCTAAAGATTTGGCGTCATTATCTTTATGGATGTACATTCACAGTATTTAGCGACCATAAGAGTTTGAAGTATTTGTTTGATCAGAAGGAATTAAACATGAGACAAAGGAGATGGATGGAAACCTCGAAGGACTACGATTTCACATTACAATATCATCCAGGAAAAGCAAACGTGGTGGCAGATGCGTTAAGTAGGAAAGGTGCCCTTGCAACAGCATCACTGATGGCCAAACAACAGGAGTTATGGGAAACATTCAGAGACATGCACCTAGACGTGAAGATGGGACAAGGAACTCTTCAGTGTGGAATGGTCAAGATCTCTAATGGATTGTTGAAAGACATTCGAAACTGTCAAAACAATCCACTCTTGGAAGAGAAAAGGGAATTGATGGTACAAGGAAAAGCACCCGGTTTTAAAGTAGGACCAGATAATATCTTAAGGTGCAATGAAAGAATTTGTGTACCCGATGTTCCCAAGATAAGGAAGCTAATTTTAGAGGAGGCTCACAAGAGCAAACTTAGCATTCACCCTGGAGCAACAAAAATGTATAAAGATTTAAGACAGAACTATTGGTGGCCAGGAATGAAGAAGGAGGTAGCAGATTATGTAGCATCATGTTTGACTTGCCAAAAGGCAAAGGTAGAACATCAAAGGCCAGCAGGACTGCTACAATCTTTAGATATTCCCGAATGGAAGTGGGATAGCATTTCGATGGACTTTATCACTGGTTTACCTAAGACTCGAAGGATGCATGACTCAATTTGGGTAATTATCGATCGCCTGACCAAGTCTTCTCATTTCTTACCTGTAAAAACAACCTATAAAGTGGCCAAGTTGACGGAAATTTACATTCTTTGAGATTGTTAGACTACATGGGGTGCCATCTAGCATCGTGTCGGATCGAGACCCAAAGTTCACATCGCAGTTTTGGGGTGCGTTACATGAGGCACTTGGAACCAAGCTAAGATTAAGTTCGACCTACCATCCACACAGATGGACAAAGAGCGAACAAATCAGTCATTAGAGGATCTACTTCGAGCATGTGTATTGGATGATAGAGGAAGTTGGGATGATATACTGCCTTTAATCGAATTCACCTACAACAACAGTTTTCATACTAGTATCGGAATGGCTCCATTTGAAGCTCTATATGGACGAAAATGTTAGACGCCATTATGTTGGTATCAAGATGGTGAGAGTATGATTGTAGGTCCAGAGATGGTTCAACAGACTACAGAAAAGGTTAAAAGCATTAGAGAAAAAATGAAAGCTTCACAAGATCGTCGAGCTATATGCGAAAAAGGCGTAGGCCTTTGGATTTCGAAGAAGGAGACCATGTGTTCCTCCGTGTCACACCCACCACCGGAGTAGGGAGAGCAATCAAGACGCGAAAGTTAACTCCAAAGTTTATTGGGCCCTATCAAATAACTTCAAAAATTGGACCCGTGGCTTCAATTGCATTACCACCCTTTTTATCTGGAATACATGACGTGTTTCATGTCTCACAACTACGAAAATACATGCCAGACCCTTCTCACATAATCAAGCCAGACACCATTCAACTTAAAGACAACTTATCATTTGAAGTAGTACCGGTTAGGATCGAGGATAGAAAGATGAAACTGCTAAGAAATAAGGAAATTCCATTAGTGAAAATAATTTGGAACCAAGCGACTGGCGATGCAACTTGGGAACTTGAGAGCGCAATCCGAGAAAAATACCCAGAATTGTTTACAGGCATGTAGTTTCGAGGACGAAACTATTTTAGGGGGGAAGTATTGTAAGACCCATAAATTTAAATAAATAAATATTTTAAGATTATCATATATTCGCTTATCTATAATATATTTTAATCGGGTATAAAAATTAAATAATATTTATCTAAGTAAATTCGATTCATGCAAAAAAAATAAATAATAATATATATATATATATATATATATATATATATATATTTAAATTTTATTTTAGTAGTGGTTCAGGAAAGAAATTTTCTATAAATTTTGGTTTCTGTCTCTTTAGCGTTCGGTAAAAAGTAGCCGCTTTAATTTTTGAAACTACCCATTTTTGTAACAAAAATTTAGGGATAGACTAAATAAAAAATTTATGATAGGATTATGAAATAAAAATATTTGCTCCGTCGGAATTAATTTTCAGTCTCTCTAGTAGCGGTAGTTTTAACGCTTAAAATTTTAAAACAATCTTTGTTCATAACGAAATTTTATCAATAGGATCACAAAATTATATTCAATAAAATAATGAAAAGATATTACTAATAATAAAAATTTTATTTTCTCGACTGATTTTTTTTTATATTACAGTATAGAATAATCGGAAGAAAGATTTTATTATCAGCAAAATTATTTAGACATTTTTATCGTTACACAACACTGAAAGCTGCACTAATAGAAAATGAATTCATCATTTAGGAAATTTAGCAAGAGATATTATGTTGATTATGAAGTGATGGCTAATTATGAATTGATGTCGGCAAGCATTAATTTATATTAATCTATAGTAACTTGACATAGTAAGAACATGTAGTATTTATTTTCAAGTGACTATCTACTCAAAGTAGTATTTAAGGACATGTGGTATACTCATAAGATACTTACAAGCCATACAAAGCATAGTCTCAAAATTCACCACTTCTATCGGGTAAATCTTCATTCTAAAAAGTAAGCATGTTAGACATATTAGTTATAAGTTGCTTTTTCCATCTCATGGTTGTTCCAAGAAATTTAGTATAATAATAGGTTCTACATTAATGTGTCACTATGCTAATAAAGAAAAATTATTCTTACAAGACTATGATTAGTAAAGAAATATATAGGTTGATAAGTTATATTTATTTACGTGTAATAGGAACTATTTGTATACAATAATAATTAATTTTTTTTTCAAAAAAAAATTATGAAATTAATTTAATGATTAAGGTTAAATTATCAAGAGTTAACATAATTTCTAGAACAAAATATACTAGTATATATTTTAAAGATATAGATCTGTGATGAATTTTAGGAATAAAATTAGAGTAATTATTTTGAATTTAAAGTGAAGGATAAGTTGTTTAATAACTATAAACTAAAAATTTTTTGTAAAGTAAAAGAATACACGTTAGTTTTAATCAATTTAGAATAGGTTATTTTAATTTGAAAAAAAAATAAAATGATAAGTATTAGAGAATTTTGATAACTTATAATAAGGTGACTATGGCTTTATGTTTTAAGCATCAAATAAATAATCTTGATAATATTTATTTTAAATTCAAATTAGCGTATCTTATTTTAACATAAATATTAAGGACCCTATATGTTTGTAAACTACACTAGAAAGTATGTTCTTATTTTATGGTAGTAAAATTTAGGAGTTGAGCGTTCCTGTTATGTATTAAATGAAATTAGTTTATTATATAAATTGTCAAGAAAATATAATATAGATATATTATAAGTTTAAGTTATAATTATAATAAAAATAAGAAATTAATTAAACAAAATAAATAAACCGAGTGATTGCGGAGTTTACAACGTACGGGTTCATTTTATATCAGTCCTTCTAATTTAGTTCATTTTGAATAAAGGTATACAACCGACCGACCGACTTCAACAAAACTCCATTTCCCACAACTGTTGTGACCGTAAGGCATCTTTCTATTTTTATATACTCATCTCATTAATATATATATATATATATATATATATATATATATATATATATGTGTGTTATGTATTTTCTTACGTGTTTATTTTGAAGGTGACTAGTTGAAAAGGTGAGTAATTGTTATATAAATATTTTGTGCAAAATTATTACATATGATATGTTGTGATGATACACATGTGTTGAGGTGTATATGTCCGAAATTGTATGCTCATACATCTCATGGTTACGTGGCTACCGGAGAGGAGTCACGAGGTGCACGGAGAGGTGGCACGGGTGCGTGTCGAGGGAACCACCTTATCCGAAGTGGATCATTGAGTTGATTGGTGGGTGTTACCCATCACCTTAAGTGGCGCTAAATTCTAAAGCGGAACCACGACCCTTTCGGAGGATTGATATTCGGAATCATGTGCATCGACATATAGACATTGCATTAGGAATGAGTCTTAATTATGCTATATGTATTATTGTCGTGAATGTATATACATGTGTTAGAATGAGATCTCTAGCCATGTATAATGTATCCTCTTATATCTTTGGTTGCTCCGCTCTTGTATATTTGTTATTTCGGATTGATGACCCTTTCGGTGGATTGTGTGGGCTATCGCCAATAGATTATGGCCTGAGACACGAGACACCGTCGAAGGCAGCGAATTCACCTTACGATACATGGGCGTCACGGGGATTCAACCGGCCTAGGACAGCGCCGTACAGGGAGCGTGTTGGAGACCACGCTATTATGGGATAGGAACCGAGACCACTATTTCCCGTCGAGCTATCACCTTTCTATCCCACCATCATTGATCATCTCCGCTACCTCTCGGGGAGATTGATCGTCATGGATTATCGACCTACCCTTCCACCTCAACCGTACCCTTATCGCCCAGTTGAGAGAGCATGGCCAACCTTTCACGATATATCTAGGCCTTCCCCAGACCTAGAGATGTCACTAGGGCCACCACCTTTACTCGTGATGTCTATCCCGTGGCGAACTTCCCCTATCGATCCGGCACCGTGCGTACTCGAGCCGTCATTAGTGAGGCAGAGGGCGGCGACAGGAGGACCCCTCCGGAGGACTATGATCCCGAATACGATGGGAAGGATCCGATCATACATTGAGTGCTTGTAGCGGATTGTGTGGAGCCGGTGCGGGTAGTTATTGTGGTTGTCGTTAGGTATCGATTGGTCAGGTTAGGGAAGGGAGTACATGAGGTGGTAGGAGTAGTTAGGACAGGTTGGAGGATTCCTGTGACATTAGTGTATGGTCCGAAATTTTCTCCTTGGGGCAGCTCTCCTGCGTGAGTGGCTGCCGAGGACTTCATTATGTCGTTTACGGTTTGTATCATAACTACTATCTTCACTTTATATTTTATGACGCTTGACGTTTATATGTATAATATAGTTTATGTTCTAAATATGGTCCAACTAATCCTTATATATAAAAACATAGGTCGAGTTCTTAAAAATGTTTTTTTTTTAAATAAATAAATAAAAAAAATAATAAAAAAAAAAAAAAAAAAACCTACCCTTTTTATAAAAGAAAACCTTTAGTTAATTAAATTATAGTACCTTTTAAATACACTTCCGCTGTTAAAAATCGGGGTGTTACATATGACACCTCTTAGAAAATTTGTAACAATCGGGTTCCATTGCCAGCCAATAATATCCTGCCTTTAGCATCTTCTTAGCCATAGAGTGTCTATTGGCATGGGTACCAAAAGAACTCTCATGAATCTCGTGCATCAACATGTCTGCTTCTTGTTTATCCATACATCTGAGCAAGTCCATGTCATGATTTCTTTTGTATAACACACCCTCATTGAGAAAGAAACTACCATCCAATCTCCTCAAGGTCTTTCTATCTTTGCTTGTCGCATCAACTGGATATTCTCGAGTCATGAGGAAATGCTTGATATCATGATACCAAGTTTATCATCCTTTTCCACGTCTATGGCGAATTTATAAGCTGGCCTCTAGAGACACCCAATAGTGATCCGGTACATCATTCCTGGTTCACTTTGTACATAGAAGCCAAAGTAGCCAGTCATCCATCGATTTTAACTTGAGGAATGTGGTAAAGCTCTACTTTGTTAAAGATAGTCAACATCCTCCTTGCATAATCTTTGTAAGGGATTAAGCCAGGGTGATGAGTTTCCCAATCTCCTTTAATTTGATTCATTACTAAAGTCGAATCACCGTACACATCAAGAATTTTGATTCTAAGATCAATGGCATCTTCAAGAACCATGATACAAGCTTCATATTCCGCCATATTGTTGGTACAATCAAACATCAACCTTGATGTGAAAGTGATGTGAGTTCCCTAGGTAGTAATGATCAAGACATCGATTCCTTTTCCACAAGCATTCACGGCTCCATCAAACACCATTCCCCATCGGGATTATGGATCTGGACCTTCTTCAGGTAAAGGTTCATCACAATCTTTCATTTTCAAATACATTACATCTTTATCAAGAAAGTCAAACTCAACAGATTGATTAAACTCAACTGGCTGATGAGCCAGGTATTCTGCCTATACACTATTTTTAATTGCTTTCTAGGTATGGTATTCGATATCATATTCAGATAATAACATCTGCCAACGAGAAATTCTTCCCGTGAGAGTAGGCTTTTCAAAGATGTACTTGATCAGATCCATTCGAGAGATCAACCAAGTAGTATGATTCAACATATATTACGGACGGCTTATGCCCAGCTAAAAGCACAACAAGTATTTTCCAACATATAAACCTAGACTCACAGTCGATGAACTTCTTGCTTAGGTAATAGATGGCATATTCTTTCTTTTCTGTTTCATCTTGTTGTCCCAAAATACAACCCATGGAGCTTTCCAACACAGTCAGATATAGAACCAATGGTCTTCCATCAACGGGAGGGAGCATGATAAGAGGCTCAAGATAATACTCTTTGATACTTTCAAATGCCCTTTGGAAATCATTTCTCCATTCGCAACCTTGATTTTACTTCAACAGCTTGAAGATTAGTTCATAAGTTGCAGTCATATGGGAAATGAATCTGCAGATGTAATTCAATCGTCCGAGGAAGCCTATAACTTGCTTTTCAGTTCTTTGTGCCAACATCTCTTGAATTACCCTAAATTTAACAGGATCAACCTCAATTCCTTTTTGGCTGACAACGAAACCCAACAATTTTCCAGACTGGACACCGAATGTACAGTTATTAGGATTCAAACGAAGACAATATTTCCTCAAACGCTGAAATAATTTCAACAAGTCTTCCAAATGATCTTCCTCAGTTTGGAACTTATCAATCATATCATCAACATACACTTCAATTTCTTTATGCATCAAATCATGGAATAGGGTCGTCATGGCCCTCTAGTACGTTGCACCAGTGTTCTTAACCCGAAGGGCATCACTCTATAACAGAATGTTCCCCATGGTGTGATAAACGTAGTTTTTTCCCAATCTGAAAGACCGTACAAATCTTTTCAAATGGAAGGTCAAAGGTTGATATCCGAAACAAGACGGGAAACCCAATCTAATTATCTTCCGACAATAGGTCAAAGATTAATATCCGAAACAAGACAGGGAACCCTATCTGAAAGATCATACAAGTTGTCTTTCGGCAACAGGCATTGGATCAACACCCGAAGCAAGAAGGGAAAGCTATCCACATTCTGTCAAATATCTACCTCAGAATAGCCAGGATGAAGGTATATTCTGACTCTCTTATTATCACCTCACTGTGCGGCGTACGACTCGGTTGCCTCGGATGGCATCTTTAAGCCCTTCTCGGACTACTTGTCGACAGCTCTCCACCTTCAGAATGCTGCATATTTGGTTAAAAACCAATACAAACCAATAACTTCATTCAAAGGAGAGCGTGAAGTCTAGCGTACGACTCAACATCATTCTCTCCGGATGGCATCTTAAGCCCATCTCCGTGCTTTCTTCTATTTTCAATAATATCTACAGAGTCTAACGTACGGCTCATCCCCAACATCGTTTTCTCCTGATGGAATCTTAAGCCCATCTCCGATGTTTCTCTAATTCAAACGAAATTTTCAAGTCTAGCGTACGACTCAATATCCGACACAACTTCTCCAAATGGCATCTGTAAGCCCATTCCAGCGCATCATCAATCAACAGCGAGTGCAAATTTTCAGGTGCACTCGAGTGTTCAATCATCTTCTACCTTCAGGTCACGAAAGGCAAGCATGCAAATCTAACCCTTCCAATACAAGAAGATTGAACAGGAGCAACTGTCATACCCCAAAATTTTCCCTCTTACTTCTCAAGACATTTCTCATATCCATACTCAAGGATTTCTCAAGGGTTGACCAGACAAACCCTCTCCTAAGCAATCAACCCAAACTAGGGTTTGGCTATCCTCAAGCCAAGGTGAGCCTCCAACATTTCTAGTGGTCATCATGCCTCATGATATGCTTCACTACGCCAAATAAGCTATTTAATAGCGCTTTTTGTTTTGATAGCTTAAAAGTGCTATTAACCCTATTATAAAATATTTATTTAATAGCACTTTAAAGCGCTATTAAAGTACCAATTATAATAGCGTTTTAATTAAAGTGCTATCAAAGTCACATTTTGCATGTTTTTAAAAGCTAATATATAACATATGTTTGATAAGCTTTCAAATAAAGTGCTAATAAATGGTATATTTGGTACAATATTTTTAATAATCAGTACAATATTTTTCTTACACAATCATTTTTTGGTGTAAATATAAAATAACTATATTCAATTCAACACAAATAACGCTTTAAGTTACTCATTGCATATATATTATGATCCATCAAATACCAAATAACATTTTAAATTACCAAATCCTATTGTTTCCAAATATCATAACATATAGAATATTAAGAGGCGTTTGCATAGCCAAATTTGTAGATGCCCATCTATAGTACTTCAATCCAAATCCAAAAACATACAATCAAATTCTCTAAACAAAACACCAAAAAATAAGAAAGGATAACAAAACAATCCCATGTAGTAACCACCTTCATGATCCAAAGCGTTGAACTCATAGATACAATCACTAATTAGGCAAAATAATTGCTTCTTGTTTTCATCATAGAAGGAATATTGATTATGTATTGTACAATAAAAACTAATTCAACATATAAAGAATAATCAAACATTTAATATGGGTCTAACAAGAAGCGCATAAAATAAGGAATGATTATTATAAACTAATAACAATAAATCGATATAACTAATGCAATAATTGAACTAATTAAGTCTAACAAGAACATGACTTGTAAATATATAGACCACAATTTCCATTATTAGATGCATATAAACACTAAACAGAATATAATTCAAATTCTCAAAATATACATAAACACTTAATTGTGTGTAACTTTCGTTCATGATCCAGAACTAGATATCAAACACCTTACAATTGTTCTACGAATATCTAAAAATTTCAAGTAGAAACGGAAAACTATAAATCAATCATACAATAAGATATAAGTCATTTTTCCATATTTTCCTATTTCAAAATTTAAATTCGAGACCAAGAAAGAACACTCATACCTCATGCCATATCTTCTAAACCAATAAAATACTAAAATCATTTATACGACAACTCTAAATCCAACTCAAAAATTAAAATTAAACATCTAAGTCAAAACATTTGAACTCTAAATCCATGTGTAATATTTGTCTTGTTTATCAAGTATCAAGTCAAGGAAAAACTCACCGAAAACATCATCCACCACATAAGTAGCCCAATCCTCCTTAACCTCAGTTAACTTATCATGAGAGTAGGTACGACATTTGTGGTCAAAAAAGTACTTCAAATATGAAAACATCAACAATTAATCGTGTTAGAATTAAATTATATTAATTTAATTTACAAAAGAATAATAATAATAATTAAAATCACGTACATTTGTGGGGATCATAAATTCATTTTCCATGATGACCTCTTTCATAAATCGCATTACAAAGTATCCACAATCAATGCCATTAATTTGACGAGGACACTACAAAAAAAAATTTTATATCGATTAATTTTACTCCACATAATTGTTTTAAAATAACATTAATTTAGACACATACCTTTATTTTTTGCCATGAGATTTTCTTTGACTTTGACACTTTAGGCACTTTAGAACTACTATTAGCACGATAAATTTGCAAAGCGCTAACAAAATGAAATTAACTTCAAATGAGTAATTATATAAATAATAATACGTACATAAATTTTAAATTAAAAGAGTCTATACTCACTTCTCAAATTTTGTTTTAAAATTTTGATGTTTTGTTGGCTCACCATTCAACGGATCCATGTAATATATCACCTCAGCATTGAGATTGATGACAAGCAACACCCAATGTTTCCTGCACCCAACATTTAAATATTGCATTAAAGATTCACATTCATTAGAGTTTTTTTTCGTTAATTTAATAACTTTTTGAATATAAATCTCACCCTAGATTACAAGGTGCAAGAATCATCTTATCCTTGAACTCCTCATCTTTCAAAAGTATTTTTGCTATACCATTTCCTAGATTATCCTCCCGTGATACATGTGGAGATATGAAAGAGAACTTATTTATTAATCCATTTGGACTAATAAACTTGTCATACAAATACCTAGAAATGAACAACTATTAATATATTTGTCACCAATGTGAATATCAGTCAACAATACAAATAACATTAATATTAATAATATATTTGTCAAATAAGAGAATATTTGTAATAATAGAGGTACCTGGAAAATACAGTGATAATAGATGCACTTAACCAATTGTGATCAAGAATCTCCTTTATACTCTCTACACGTAGTTGCTCTAAAACTCCTCACCAAATATACTTTCCTCCATTTTTATTTGAATTAATGATCCAACCCTCATCATCTTTTTCACATACATATCAAGGAAAGGTAAATTTGCAATACCAGCTGAACCGCCAACTCTAGGAGACTCTTCGATTTTGAATTTTTTGTTACTTTTGTTGGGTGATGGCTGAATATTCAACCTTGTGTTGAATATTGTTACCTTTGTTTTGGGATTGACCAGGAATCTAAAAAGTTGTATTAATTAATATTAGTGATCAAATAATAAAACAAGTAGCGATCAAGCAACTTGATTATAAGTAATTTACCTTTTCACATTCAGCAACAAATTCAAGAAGTTTCGTTGGCCATGGCACAATTGTTCCTATTGCTTGACCAACCATGGATACATCTCCATCTTCAACAGATATAGGCAATGGGGCATTTGGCACAATAGCAACTTCGATATTAACCTTGACATATCCAGGTGGTAACGTCATGCCATGTACCGTGTTACCTTTGGTGTTATATAGTTTTCCACGAGCAACCAAACAACGACTCGGGGAGGATAAATATATATTAACAGGAAAGAGACCCTAAACCAATAAGATATGAATACAAAGATTAACATCATTATTGAAAGAACAAACATATCGAATTTGAGAGATAATAAAGAAACTAATTACCTCGGGAATGTTGCCAAATGATCCAGGGTTGCAAGAACCTTTATCACTAGGTAGTCGACTCACTACTTTTTCTGGTTGTTTCCTTTCTACCACTTGTTCAAGGTGTTGCCTCTGTGCCACTTTTTCAGGTTGTTGCAACCTCTCTGACACTTGTGTAGGTTGTTGCCTTTCTTCCACTTCTTCAGTTTGTTGCCTCTCTAGCTTCTCTCTATCCAACTTATCTCTCTCAATCTTTTCTCTCTCTAGCACCTCCAATCTACTTTTGAGTGAATTACAAAAGCCATACAATTTTTCAAAATCCATTTGTGTGGGGTGATTTTGGCGTGGTAATATGTCCCTAGAACATACCCCAAAACCATAAGTCCTAACACGTCCAGAGTAGTTTGGGAGATTAAGAGCCTCAAATAATATGTTTGTGGGACCAAGGTCTTGTCTCTCTTCTTCAGATAGAGCTTCTGTTAACTTCTCCTGACATTGATAAGTATAAAAGAAATAACCAATAGTTAGATACAAGTTGCAATTAATGGCTATTCTATCAAAATAAGACACAAAGACTCAATTAATTAAGGAAAATCGAGTTTAATGACTTGAACTAACTAACAAAATACAAATTCGGTAACAATGATGAGTATAGAAAAAGTGTCACATCTATAATGTGAGCATTTTGGAAATAACATCTATAGTGTCACATCTAAAATTTGACTTACACATTGATCCACAACTCTTTGAACATTCTCATTATCAATCACCCGCTCTTATTGGCAGGCGACCTTCCACACTTGACTACGGTTTATCTCACCAACTTGACTCTTACTGTATATACATTTTACAAATTAACATAGCAATTAAATTTTTTATAATATTGTATAGTACATTTATACACATACTTACCATATCGACTTCAAGCGAGCACACCTAAACGTGACTTTCTATAGGGATGTTGAGGATTTAACGCTCTTTCTCGATTCTCATCACTAACTTTCGCATTTATTATAAAAATGCATCCCACAACACTATCACTAATACTATAATCATGCAAAACTTTAAGGATCCATATCCAAGTGATAAAAGTATTACAAACTTTGCGTCATATGTTGGGCTACAAATTTATCCCAATCATCTTGTTTTATACAAAAGAATATTTGGCGGACGATGTTTAACAAAACCACCCTTACTATCTTTTAGATATGACCTCGCCATTTTGTTACGAATGCCTGCAACTTTCCGACTTCTCTATATACAAAGGCACGATGTTCCTCGCCAATTATAAAAGCTTTGCAAATAATTGTTTATTAAAACATAGTTCAGTTTATTTAAACATCCCAATGGATACATTAACGAAATTAAAATTTTACAACTAGCTTAAGTTAGTGTGTTACTTCAATTTCATCCCAAATGTTTTGTTTATAAACCCCACCTCTTTATTTTTTCGCGCTCAATTGTCCAAGCTTATTGGAACTAACCGTGACTGTGACACCAATGAAACTAGCAAAAGTCTTGCTATTATGCTTGATTGGTTGACCTCGGAATTCCATTGAACCTATAACAAAATTAAAGTGCAAATAAAGAATCAACAGTCTCACTAATAGTGTTTAACATTCAAATAGTTTCAAACAACTAACTCATAAAAGATAATCATGTATGTAACCATCACTCATACATAGTTCAGTAAAAGGAAAATTGCCAAGAGAGTAAACAGTATCATAAAACTCTAGCTATTTTACCTCAATTCTCTTTCCATTGCTTTTGGCTTTGTGAATTTTTTGCAATCGGGTCACACCACGTTTACCAACTGTTTTCTTACTAGACGAACCACTTTCATCATCAATAGAAGCCATATTTCACCTATAAAATTTAAAAGTTATATACCATACAAGAATAACATTAAGAAGCAATAACAATAAAAAAATGAAAAACAAATAAATAAACCATACAAGATTAAGTCGGCCTTTTCCTCTTCCTTGTAGTTGGATTCCTACTTTTCTGTTTTCTAGTTACATAAAATGATGGATTGATCCAAATCCCATCACTGTGATCGTTTCTCATATAAAGAATATCATCTATAATTGATTCGAGACTCAAGGATTGTGAAGTATTAAAGAAAGGGTCATCCTCAACATCTATATTTGGAGTGGTGTGATCATTTATTTTGTTACTTAGAAACACAATAGACCATTTTCATCGGCAGGATCAGTGACATAGAACACTTGGTGAGCTTGTGATGCTAAAATAAAAGGCTCGTCTTTATACCCTACTTTATTAAGATCGACCTTCATGAACCCAGGGTCAACATGAAGGCCATTGTTATTGTCAACCCACTTGCAACCAAACACGGGCACTTGAAAGCATGAGTAATCCAATTCCCAAATCGTTCAATGACCCCAAAATATGACAATTTGGAAAATGCGGATTTCTATTTTGGAACTTGAGATATGCAGATTATTCTGAGTGTGACACCGCTATTTTGCATGCTTTGATGATCATGTTCTTCTGTATAAAATGTATACTTGTTAATTATATAACCAGAGTACGATAGAACATTTGAATTTGGACCATTTGCTAGCCATCTCAATCTTTCTGAAATTGAATCAGGATTTTTAGCAAATTCTGAAAAAATGTGTTCTTTTAGCCATGGTATAAAACTTCGATTGTGTTCTCTTGTTAACCAATTTTCACTCTTATTAGGGTTCAAACTTTGAAGTATTTCTTTGTGCTTTTCAACATATGGCTCAACCTCATCAGCATTGTGTAGAACATACAAGTGTGATTGCTCCAATTCGATGTCTGACATGGTTACTAGTTTACTTGCACCATCCCTTCCCTGTTGTTTTCAGTGTCGTGACATTGGAATCCCTATGGGCTCAATATTAGAGGTATTCGTACAAAACTCAATGGCTTCTTCAACTAAATATCGTTCAACAATACAACCATCTGGTCGACTTCGATTCTTCACGTACCCTTTTATTATCTTCATGTAACGCTCAATCGGGTACATCCACCTCATATAAGCTGGTCCACAATATTGTGTTTCCATTATAAGATGGACTGTAAGATGAACCATTATGTCAAAAAATGAGGGTGGAAAATACATCTCAAGCTCACATAATGTGACAACAATTTCCTTTTGTAACGTCGGTAACTTCTCAGGGTCAATAACTTTGCTACAAATAGCTTTGAAGAAAAAACAAAGTTTAGTTATGGTCCATCGCACATTTTCAGGTAAAATGGAACGCATAGCCGGAAGAAAGTTCTCCATTAAAACATGACAATCGTGAGACTTTAAACCCTTCAATTTGAGATCTTTCATAGATACCAAACTCTTAATGTTTGATGAGTAGCCCTCTGGAACTTTAACATTGTGAAGAACCTTACACAAGATCTTTTCTCTTTTCTTGACAGTATGAGCTTTGGAGGTAGAAATGTACGCTTCCATCCCTCTTAACTGTAACTCATTTCTTAATCCCATACTTTGCGGGTCTAACCTTGCATTAATGCCATCCTTAGACTTTCTGGAAGATTGAGTAATGTACCAACGACACTTTCAAACACATTTTTTCTATATGCATCACATCAAGGAAATGTCTAACATACAATGACTTCAATCGGCAATTCAAAGAAAATTGACTTTTTTCCATCCTCCTTTACAAGTTCACTTGAAAATGGCTTTCAAAATTAGTGCTCAAAAGCTTTACCTTTTGGTATAATTGATCACCGTCAAAGCCAAAGGAGCTCTATTTTCTTGATTCACCATTAAAAGCTTTTCTCCATTTTCGAAAATGATGGTTGGTATTTAAAATCTCGGTGTCCAAGAAATACATTCTTCATACAATACTCCAATCGTATTGAATGTGTACCATCTTCACATATGGGGCATGCAAATTTTCCTTTGACAACAGGCGATAGATTCCCATAGGCGGAAAATCATTGATTGTTCCAAATAACATAGCCCTCAAGTTGAAGGATTCTTTTTTATACTCATCATATACCTCCACATCTCCCACATATGCTTTAAATCTTCAATTAATGGAGCCAAGTATACATCTATATCATTTCACGTTGCTTGGGCCCGTTATTAACATACTCAACATCGTGTATTTGCGCTTCATACATAGCCATGGAGGTAGGTTATAAATCAACAAAATAGTGGCCAAGAAGTAAGTTTACTACTTTGAATACCATGAGGATTTATTCCGTCGATGAACAATGCAAGCGTGGTTTCTTTCTTCCTTCCCAAAATTTGGGTAATCATGATCAATTTTGCCCATTGAGGAGAATCTGCGGGATGTCGGAGCATTCCATCAACAACCCTTTCATTTGCATGCCATGTTAAGTTCTTTGCGTCTTATGCATTATGATACATGCGCCTAAATCTTGGTATTATCGGAAAATACCATAGCGTTTTGGCTGGGTGTTTCTTTCTTCTTATAGCGTGGGGCACTACATTTAGGACACATATTCAACGATGCATACTCCGAAATAAAATGCAATCATTTGGACAAGCATGTATCTTCTCGTAACTCATGCCAATAGAACATAACAATTGTTTAGACTCATACGTTCGACTAGGGAGCACGTTGTTCTCGAGCAAAATATCCTTTATGAGTCAACAAGTGCGTGAAGCTCCTATCGGACCATCCATGGCGTGCTTTTAAGTTATACAACTTTAAGACCGTTGTGTCTTGTAACAGTACATCCATCATACAACGGAGTCTGCATCACTTACTATCCGCTCAAACATTTGAGGACAATCACGAAGATCTTCCTCAATTACATTGACAAATTCTTCAACTCGATCAAACGCATAATTCGTATCTTTTTCAAAATCATTTGATGAATCTCTCCCATTGCTCCTTTTTGTGGACTTGGTTTTTTTTTCCCCGTGCATTATCCAGCATGTGTAGCTTTTATCAATTCCATTACATATTAAGTGATCTTCCAAAACATTTGCACTAACATCCGTATAACAACATTCTAAGCAAGGGCATATGATTTTACTAGTGTCTTCAGCATGAGCAATAGCAAACCTAACGAACTCACGAACTCCATCTTCATATTCTTTTGGCGCTCGATTGGCAAACATCCATTTTCGATCCATATTTCCTAACAAGTAACATATATAACTAGTTAAAAATTGGTTCTAACAACGAAATTATGTTCCATCTTGGATCATTTCACATTTGAAACTCTACTTTTAAATTGATTATTTCACATATTATGAACTGTATTATAATGGTATCTAACATGCTTATCAATATGATTTATCAGAGTAGAAACTCGAACAGCTGGAATTTCATTATCAAGAGAGTGGTATAGATTGCCTAATACATATATCATAATACCCTCTAAAGTATACTGATCAAAGTTATTAAGTAATATTAATTCATCGTTGGATAGTAAACCATTGTTTTTTATATATTCAATAGCAGAAGGTTTATTATCATCAATAAAGAGTTTTATTAAATTAGGATAATTTTATATACATCACTTTTATCACTCAGGAATTATAGCATCATCGGAAGTATTCAATTCGGATAATACTAATATTGGGTTTACTACTTTTCTATTTAATATAATATTAAGGATCCACTAGTTTGTAAAACTCTATATTCTCAAACCCACTTATTTTTATTAAACCACATAAAAGCAGGACCAAGTCATGATTACGTTCTAAGGTTCAAACAAAGGGTCTTCATATTTTATACTCACATGCCAAATTTATTTCCAAGACATTATTATAATAATAATTAATTTGACTTGTTGTAATAAATACTACAATATCACCATTTTATGATAATGAAATAAATTTTTACGAAACAATATCTCAATACCCAAATCGTGAAGCATATTATATTTTGAAGTTGATACCTATTACCCCCATTGACCAATCATAGGAAGAGAAATCATGAACTCAAACTGCGGATATATATACATCAAGAACAAAAAGCTACAAGACAAACCAAAACAACATCTCATCTTCCAGCGGTTTCACGGATCAACTAGTTATAGAAAACTTTGGAACTTGATAGTATTAAATCACATTCTGAGTCCCAATGTGTTCTATTTTTGTTCAAAAGGAAAGGGAAAAGGAAATATATAATTCTGTGTGTGGTGAAAGCAGATGGCGAGAATGGAAAAATATTGAATATATAAATGCATAAGAAAACAAAAGAAAATAGGACAATGTGTCAATTAAAGTTATGGAAAAGAAAAAGCATCATGTGTTATACTTCTTATTATATCACTATGTTCTTTAACTTTAGGAATAAATGTCAAAAGACAATGATAAAGCAGAGAACAATAATAAAACCTCAACATTGTATGAAAAACATAGAAACGTGATGAAACCAACACAGATGTAGTTAATTATATCAAAGTTTGCAAGTCTTGATCCACCTCTTCTTTGTCTCTGAGCCACCGATCAAGTTTTTCTGAAATCAAAAAACATCCAACATTAACGAAATGCCAATTTTGCTTGGATTGAAAAGAAGAATCGATTAATTGTGACTAAATCACACCAAAACAACGAAGCCTTATCACTCAAACTAGAACAAACTTTTCAACTCATCTTCAACCAATGTCTTGACTTTTTGCTCTCCATAAAACTTCATTCCTCTCTTCTCTTCTTCCATGTCTACATTCTTTCTTACGCTCAACTCGGATGGCATAGCACTTATATCATTCAATTCCCACTAGATATCACTTCCGCCTCTCATAAACTCAACATGAGTTCCTTCTCATTCAAAACCATACTCATGGGCTGGTCTCAAATACAACTCTTTCCGTGTAATCTCTCTCAACATTGATATTTACGGTTAACTAGGACTAGAAATTGAAAATTGCACACAACTTCAACACATAGACCTTAGTTAAAACTAATTCAATGGCCAAATACCTTACACTTCGTGCCACTACTCTGGCTGCTCACATCAATAACTTGCTCATCTCTCACCATTCAGGCACACATCAATAACACAAGCCTTATCACTCAAATCTCGAACCTCACAATGCAACTTAACCTCACAAACCCTCATTCTGACTACTCAAAATCACGAATATCCGTCAACACAAAGACATCATAACGCTCAAACAACACGGAGAATCAGCGGATAGCGCGAAAAAGAAAGATTACTGGATACAAATGAAGAGAGGATGGCGCGCGTGGGTGAGATGACAAAGGGTTGAGTTCGACGGAGAATGAGATTTGGTTGTTCTTTCTTTTCGGTGTTTCCTCCTTACATTTGAGTGTCGTTTGAGAAGTGAATCGAATCAATCGATGGTGAATCCGATGGTGAAGAATGGATCGGGTGAGAAAAGTAAGGGATGCGGTGGTAAATCAATGACTAACGGTGAATCAATGAAAACCGAAGGAAGAGAGGAAGATTTGGGTGAATCAGTTGGGAGAATCAATGGCTAAGAAGGAAGCAGAGGAAGATAATGTTTTTGGGAGAATCAATGGTAGTGTTTTTGTTTTTGGCGGTGAGTGGATGCGGGAAACCCAATTTTCCCAAAATGTGTTTTGTTTTTTTTTTAATCAATTAATTAATTAATTCATTATTATATATAACATAGCACTTTTTAATAAATGCTATTATATAGGTAGTCAAATAATAGCGTTTTATACAAAATGCTATCTTAAAGAAGTTTAATAATAGCGTTCTGGTACAAAGTGCTATCAAAATTACATAGTCTGTATTATATAATAGCGCCCGATTAAAAAGTGCTATTATAAATGTGTTTTTTCCATTTTAATAGCATTTTTTAAAAAAGTGCTATTAAATTAGGTGATACAAAAAATCATTTTTGGCGTAGTGCTTCAAGGAACCTCCATGTCAAGTTTCAAGCCTTACAAGTCAAGTTTCCTCAGACAATTGCTCAGATGGTTGAAAATCAGTTGTATTGGACAAAAAGTCAACTGTGGTCAACATACAGTCAAACTTCATAATTTTTGGTAAACATCAATATTTTGAAGTAATATTCATCATTTGATCAAGGGTTGATCATGATTCATCAAGAAAATCCAAGATTTGATCAAAAGTCAATGTTTCCAAATTAGGGTTTTTGAATAAAAAGTCAACAGAACTTTGACCAGGCATAACTTTCACATACTTTATCAGAAATTTTTCCAACACAGTTTATTTTGAAGAGCATTTAATTCTCTACAACTTCGTGTCTCACAAGCTTGGGCAAAAAATGCTTCATTTGGAAGTTATGGATCAAAACATTACAGGTCCTTTTCAAAGTCAACAAAAAGTCAACTCTTTGTAAGGAAGTGTTCATGAGCACGGAAACTTCAATTGAGATGAAACCAAAGAGGTTGTTTAGAGGACACCTTGAGCTTTCTAAAAAGTCCAAGAACACCCAAAAATGTTTAAAATTGAGCAAGATTCACCTTGCACAAGTTGAGCATTTTTGAGGAGGTGCACAAAGGGAAATACTTGACAAAACCCAAAATTTTCCAAATGGGCTTATAATTTTATGATCCAAACTAGATCTTAACATTATCCATGGCCTCTCTACACCTTGCCACGCCTATTATTCAATTTATTTAATTTATTTTGAATTTAAAGCATTTAATTCAAATTTAAATTAAATAAAATACAAAAGCAAGGTATAAGACAAGTTGGGCTTGATTTCTACCTATCTTGAGGACCAAGGAAGTCCAAAAAACATGCCAAATTCGTGCAAGATGCTACAAGGAAGGAAAAATGCAATTTTGGAAAGATTTGATAAATATTTACAAGGGAATATTTTTGCATTCAAAGCAATATATTTTCTCATTATTTCTGATCAAATTGTATGCTCTATAAATACATGATACATTCACAAGCACAAGGGACGAAACCCTAGCCTCATGAGCCAACCCTAAAGTTCACAAAATTCTTACAAACTTTCAAAATTCGAAATCCTATTTCCAGCCACTTTCCTGCCGTCTCATTGATTCATTCGTGTTCCTGAGCATCCCAACAACCGATCCAAGCCCTTACACAAGGCCAAACCATTGCAGATCGTGTCATCCAAGCCTCTCCGATTTGGTAAACTTTTGAAATTCATTTTCTCTAATTCATGCATTACTAATGAGTTTCGATTGCTTGTATGCTCTCAGGGTATCCATTAGAACAGGTTTGATGCATTACATGTGAGCTTTGACGCATAAATCACAAACTGCCATTGTTAGGTTTCCAAAACTGAGAAGCTTCGAATCTAAAATTTCTAGGAACATTCAGGGCAAACCAATAGCACCATTGAAATCGCAAGGGTCAAATTAGGGGGTAGGGTCCTTTTTGTTTAATTATTTGCTTTGTTTTGCAGGATTCAGGAATCAAGCTCGTCAGAGAAGACAACCGGAGCTAGGGCTCCGGCATCTCTCCGGCTCTCTGACTCCATTGACCGGCCAGTGCCTGCGTGTCTCCATCAGATTGGGCTATATGAAAATCAAGGCCCCACGCGCATGTGTTTTTTCTTAAAAACTAATTTCATAAATTTATTTTCTGTTTTATATTCATCCACGTAACATAATACACGGATGTATTGCCGCCCCAGCGGTTGCCAGCATGCTCTTAAGTCTCTTGCCCTCTCCAAGGTCGCGGGTTCGAACCCCACTTTTTGCTATTTTTTCCAAAAAAATCTGATTTTACATAGATACCACATATGTATTTCCAGAGCCAGCATATTGACACCACACGCACTGTGGTCCAGTGGTATGTTTTGGAACCTATGACCCCAAGGTCACAGGTTCAAACCTCAGCAAGGCCAAACTAATTTTTAACACTTGTTTTCACTAACTCAAATTTTCTTATTTATCTTAATTTAATTTAATTACTTTTCAAACAATTTTCTAATGCATTAAAAATCACCCAAAAATAATTTCTTTTTTGCATTTAGGACAGAAAAATGTTTATTTAATTTTTGACATAAAAATTAATATTTTTGCATGCATATTTTAATTAATTGTTAATTAACCATCAAATTGACTTTTAATTGCTTTTCCTTACCAAAACCAATCCAGAAAATTCACAAAAAATTGTTCTATCATCTAATTAGGATTACTAACCTAAAAACGTTTTCCTAACTCAAAATTTTTTTTTTACTAACATATTTTCTCTTATGCGAATTCTTTTCTTTTCCGATTATTATGTATCTGCTTCCAGGTTGTAATAGCTAGGTTAATTTTCTCGCATTTCTTTTTCCATATTATGTAACTGCTCATGGGATGTAATAGCTTAATAAGGATTTACTTTCCGCACTCCTATATTATGTAACTGCCCCAAAGCCATGTAATAGCGTAGGATTTACTTTCCGTACTTTACTTTGTTCAATTTACTTTCCGCACCTATATAAACTGATAGTAACTAGGCGTGTATGGCAACATAAAAACGAACGTAGATCACTTCTCATTACAAGATAATATATTTGAATTCCACACACTCTTTTCACACATGCACCCCCTAGAGCATTCTCTCTCATTGCCTTTCGAATAAATGGTCAAGTCCCTCGAACGTAGAGGTATCCTAGCACCGTTGCCTACAAACATATCATCATAGACCCTTCGATACAAAGATCATAGTCCCTCGACGTGGCCTACGAATACATGATCTCGTCCCTCGATTGTTGTCTACGAAAAGTGATGATCGTCCCTTCGAATGTGCTAGGATACTCCTACAAGTTGCCTTCTATGACCATCTGATGTCTCTTTCGAATGTCCCTCTTACATCCAACGAATAGGGTTACCTACCAACTAATGTTATGGATAGTGCTATTCTAAAGGAAAGTGAAATAACACGAAAACGACCGTTCTGAGTAGGTAATAAGACTTTTAGTTGCTTGCTCTATCAAAATACTTTTCCCACCTCACACTTTTGTCAAAGTTAAAACACTTTTCAAAAATGAAACATTTCCAAACACTTCGTATACATTCCAGCGTGAATCATTATGAAGTCAAAGCGAAATGCTTTTTCAAAACCATTTTTCAAACACATACACAGAAAGCAATTTTAAAGTGAGATAAAAGCAACTAAGAGCCAGTAGATAACTACAGATGGAAAGGGGTGCTAATACCTTCCCTTTTCATAACCTTCTCCCTTTCTCAGAATCTAACGAAGGTCTTTTTCTGTTCTTTTCACCTTCCCTTAATTGGATAAAAGAAAAGTCGGTGGAGACTCTTGCTATCCGCAACATTTGCGATCAAAAGCAAAACAAATTCCAAAGTCAGTTCTCCCACCGTATTACAGAACTGGCGACTCTGCCGGGGAGACACCCTAAAGAGAGAATACCTTAGGGATTTCTAGATCACTTTACTGCTTTCTGTTTGACTTGTATGTTATATCTTAAGGGTTACTTGGGTATTATACTTGTGGGGCATCCTACACCCGGATCCAGGTTTCCTTAGGTAAGTAGCAATAAATCATCGCGACTGTTAGGCGCATACCGAAACGGTCAACATGATGGGTACGTTAGTGCGACACTTTTTATGTCCTGATGCTCCTCATGCTCAAGTTGAGGAAAGTATTTGGCGTCTGCGTGGTGTCATCAGCACTAACTCAACTTTTAGAACCCTAATTGACCCATCTTGGCCATTAGAAGGTAGTGAGATGGCCGACTTTGGTGCAGACTAAGGTTGGTTGATACTCGATGCTACGCTCATTAAGATCCGACTTTCGAGATGTTTCGGTCGACCACTTGGTAGTCATATTGAAATAAAGCCTACGACAAAGATCAATGATATGAGATTCCTAGAACCCGGTTACTATCATAGGACAGGATGAACTCACTTAAACTTTGGTAGGGTAGACACCTATACCTCATGCAAGCCTTAAACCTAGGGCTATTGTGTGACTTGCTTGTGCATGCTATCTGTTCAATCATGACATCATTGCTCTGTTCAATCATGACTTGCTATTGTGTGACTTGCTTGTGCGTGCTATCATTTCTAACTATTTCAAAGACCTAGGGATTTATCTTTGCTCTGTTTTGTAGGGATTATGGCTTCTAGAAAGACTATCCGAATCAACTTCATGGGTATACCTTCTCAGTTGAAAGAATTGGTTTCAGAAATTCCCGATCATGCCCAGTTCATCAAAATACATGGTTATCTGCTTGACTTGGTTATCTCCGGTTTTGAAGAAGATATGATGCACGTCTTATTCCAGTTCTTCGATCCGAAACACCATTGCTTTACATTCCTAGATTATCAGTTGGTTCCTACCTTGGAAGAGTTCTCTAAGCTACTTGGGATACCTATTCTTGATCAGATGCCATTCACCGGTTCAGAAAAAGGCTCCTAAATACGAAGACATCGCATCAGCATTACATCTAAAACGGTCAGACATTGAAGCCAATTGGGAAACAAGAATCGGAGTTAAGGGTTTACTTGCTAAGTTCCTGATAAAGAAAGCTCGAGAATTCCTCAAAACTATGACTTTTCATGCATTAGAAGAAACTTTGGCCTTGCTAATCTATGGTTTGGTGTTATTCCCTAATCCAGATCAGTTCATAGATGTGAACGCCATCAAGATATTCCTCACTCATAATCCTGTGCCTACTTTGCTTGGAGACATTCTACATTCTCTCCACACTCGTACCATCAAATGACAAGGAACTCTCATGTGTTGCATACCGTTACTTACCAGGTGGTTTATTTCGCACCTTCCTCAATCAGTAATGAAGAACGAGCAAAGATTGAAGTGGTCTCAAAGGCTAATGTCACTCTCTCATTTAGATAATTGTTGGTGACTTTTCTCTCAAATGGACTTCACATTCATTGAGCGTTGTGGGGAATTCCCTAATGTACCACTCCTTGGCATAAGGGGAGGTATCACCTACAACCCTTCTCTAGCTCTACGTCAGTTTGGTTATGCTCAAAGAGATGGTCCTCATGATATGCTTCTCCAAGATATTGTGTTCGACTACAACCACGATCTCCAAAATTACCATCGAAGGTTCATACACGCTTGGGGCATGGTAAAGAATACCGATACCAAGACTTTGGGACACCAAAACTCCATTCCTTGGGAACCTTCGTCAAATGGGTGCGAGCTCGAGCTCAAAACCTCATGATGCCATTCGCTGTTCTACCGGTGATGATGGAACTGTTGCTATAGGTGGCGAATCCTATCTTATTCTCCATCCCGACCTGATTAGAAGACTTGAAGAGGTCCGGATTCAACTAAAGAAGAAGGGATACATTAGAAGCTCGATGCTATGCAAGCGAGAAGAGGGTACTAGATTTGACCAAGCTACTTCACGAGGAGCGAAACATCAACGCCTACTTCAACACCAAGAGGAAGCGCCCATGGGAGACTTAGAGCATTAGGATTTTTGTTCTTTTGTTTTTCCAAACTATCTTTTGTACTTAAAAAGAAGAAAAAAAAAGAAAAAAAAAAGAAAAAAAAAGAAACTAATAAAAGTTTGTTCGTGCTTGTTTAACAAATTTAAATTCCTAAGGTGCTTGAAAACATTGCATTGTATTTGCATAAACATCGCATATCATGGCATGACATTTCATAACAGGTACATTGAATATCGGTTTTCTCACTTTCTCGCTATTTATTTTAGCATAAATGGCTCTTGAACAGACTGTCAAAGATCTCCAGGCTCAGAATGCTCAGTTCTAGGAAATGTTCACCAGCTTGGTCCAAGGCCAGGAAGACTTGAAGAAGCTCATCGCCAGAAAGAAGAAGGTCATCGGTGTCCTCAATATGGGAAGACGTCACAAAGGGGGACCTAGAGTGGTCAGCCGTTTAGAGCTCTCAGACAAGAGTGTTGAAACTAATGAGAGTATCAAGAACAACGAAGAAGGCCAGCGTGAGTCTGAAAACGGAGAAGAAGACTACGAGAATGAGCAGTATTCTTTTGAGGATGACAAATACAAACAACTTGAAGACCGTCTGAATGATGTGGAAAATCTGAAGATGTCCGGGATGAATTTTGATGATCTGAGCGTAGTTCCTGGTGTGGTAATTCCCCGCAAGTTCAAGGTTCCTACTTTTGTCAAGTATGAAGGCGTCTCTTGTCCGAAGCTGCATTGAAGTCCTATGTTCAGAAGATCAATCCCCACACTGATGACAGAAAGCTGTGGGTCCATTATTTCCAAGAGAGTTTATCCGGAGCTCAGTTGGAGTGGTATTATCTGCTAGAGAGTACCCACATCCATACCTGGAATGACTTAGCAGATGCTTTCTACAAGCAGTACCAGTACAATTCTGAATTAGCGCCCACTCGCATGCAACTACAAAGCATGTCTATGGGTCGTGATGAGAAGGTCAAAGAGTATACTCAGAAATGGAGAGATCTAGCAGAGGCAGAGTTCAACCACCCTTGTCCAATAGGGAGTTGGTTGATATGTTTATGGGAACGCTGATAGTCCCATTCTTTAATAATCTGATTGGAAACTCTTCAGCCGGATTCACCGAGCTGATACTTATAGGAGAACACATTGAAGCCGGAATCAAGAGCGGAAAGATTCAGGTAGAGTCATCCTCAAATGCTACGAAGAGATCTTTTGGAAAGAAAGAAGCCAATGCTGTGTATGGTCAGAAAAGCCGAGCCAAAACCGACCGTGCTCAATCTGTGGGGGCAGTTATGATCTCCAATCCTACACCAGCGCAACCTCAGTGAGACAACGCGCGTAACTAGAACGCGCACAAAGACACTTCACGAAGATCAACATGCCATTGTCGCAAGCATTGCAGCACATGTTGAAAGAAGAGCTGATTACTTTGAGGGACCCTCCCCAGCACGTCAACACTTCCTCTCCGAAGTACAATCCTAATGTCAAGTGTGCATACCACTCCAACAACCCAGGACACGACACTGACAACTATTGGGCTCTGAAGAACAACATCCAAGACATGATTGAAGCTAAAGAAATTTAGTTTGATCCTCCTACTGAAACTCGAATGTGATTAACGCACCAATGCCTAACCACGACAAAAGTTCCAATGCTATTGACAAGAACTCTTATGTTTTTGATGTGAATGACCTGACCATTCCTCTGATGACTGTTAAGAAGAATCTGCTGCAAGCCGGTGTCAATCCAGGATGCCCGGAGAATTGTCGTTGGTGCCCATCTGTACGTGACGGATGTGCTTGGTTGAGAATACGTATTCAATGCATGATGGATAACCGAGAAGTGCTATTTCTGAAACCTTCACTCGTGGAGAATCTGTGTGAAAACATGTCTAAGAATCTGAAGATCGAAGATGTAAGTGAAGTCTCTGTATGGGATACTTTGGGGCAGCCTAGTGGAAAGTTTGATTTCATGGTGAAGTATATTGTTCCTGAAAGCTACAAGATTCCTATCGAAGATGTCAAGGCAACCTGATGGGGAGACGATTTCCCAGAAGACTATGCTGATGTCAACATGATAAGGATCTCCTCTGCTGATCCTGTGCCTAGAGTGGCACCTCTCATCATTACTTCCCCCAGACCATTTCCATACTCTTCTGACAAAGCTATATTGTGGAACTATGGAGTCGAAGTTTATTATCATGGCGTCAAGCAAGACCCGCTAACCATCAAAGACACTACAGTTGAAGCTACCATTCCTGACATCGACAACATTATCGGATCGAGCAAAGTAACCAGAACCGGAAGAGTATGTTCTCCAGAGAGATCTCCATCAAAAGACACTGCGACTCCAGCTCGCATTCCAACTATCGAACCAATTCCCGAAGCGCGAGGGAATGAACCAGTGACTCATCCTGCTCAGACATAAGTACCAAAGGAAGTTGCTGAAGATACCTCCAAGCAAGAAATGGAGGAAATTCTGAAGATCATCAAGAAGAGTGACTACAATGTTATGGAACAATTGGGACAGACTCCGTCCAAGATCTCCATGTTGGCTCTGCTATTATGCTCTGAGGCTCATGCTAACGCCTTAGTGAAGTTTCTGAAGAATGCTCACCTACCGCAAGACACTACTACTGATCAGTTTGATGTTTGTATTGCTAGCCTGGCTGCCAACAACGGTCTAGGTTTCTCTGATGTTGATTTGACTTCTGCTGGAAGGAAACACAACAAAGCCTTGCACATCTTTGTTGAATGCAAGGGCACTACATTGTCTCATGTCTTGGTAGATACCGGTTCTGCTCTGAATATCCTACCAAAAAGTGCTTTTGACCGACTTGATGTTGAAGGATTGGTCTTGAAGCCCAGCGACATAGTTGTAAGAGCTTTTGATGGTTCTTAACAAACAGTACTTGGAGAGCTTATTCTGCCAGTTAAAGTCGGTTCCCAGACTTTCAACTCCACTTTCTTTGTCATGGACATCCGTCCAGCATATTCTTGCCTACTTGGACACCCTTGGATACATGGGGCAGGCGCTGTTACCTCTACCTTACATCAGAAGCTGAAGTACCCAGTGAAGGGGAAAGTTGTTACAGTATGCGGTGAGGAGTAATATATGGTGAGCCATCTGCAGTCATTCCGATACCTCAAAATGGAAGGTGAATTCATCGAAACTCCCTGTCAAGCCTTCAAAATAGTTCTGAGGGTCATGCCTGTTGACTCTCCTATCACTCCTGAAGTTACACAAGTTCCGCCTAGGATGGCCTCGCTGAAAGATGCTCAAGCTGCAGTTGAAGGAGGTAATACTATTTGGGGTCAGCTCCCCCCGATCTTCCTTTCAAATTTGACAAGACTGGTTTAGGCTTCACCGCCAAAGGATAAAAGGTGATACGCCACGAACGTGCCGGCCAACTTCCCTTCCACATCAGCAAGAATGGAGTCCATGCTATAGAAGATGATGACAGCGACTTCGACATCAGCGATTGGATCTTCCCAACTCCCGACAACGGACTCAGCAATTGGAAGACCAAAGATGTCATACCAATCTCCTTTAGTCAGGAGTAATTGCTTTTTGTTATGCTTTTCGTTTTCTACGCTTTGAACAATTAACTTTAAAGCCCAATGCCTTGCCCGGGGCAACACGGCTCGTTTGTGAGGGTTATTATCTGTCATTTGCATATTTTCATTCAATAAAATCATTGGACTTTTGCATTTAAGTACTGTTTCGTTCATTCTTTTAATTTACTACCCCTTCAAAAGCTATGTGTTCTTACACACACCCACGTGATACACTGCAGATTCACTCTAAATCTCGTTGATAACAGCTTTGCTATTGCTAAATATGACTTCGATAATCCAATCTACCAAGCCGAAGACGAAGGTGAGGAAGCTTATGAAGTGCCAGGAGAACTTGGCAGACTTCTACAGCAAGAAGAACGAGTTATACAGCCACATGAAGAGCCAGTCGAGGTTGTTAATCTTGGTACTGACGAAGCCAGAAAAGAAATCAAGATAGGAGCAGGTCTTGAGAACAGTGTCAAAGAAAGGTTGGTCCAGATGCTACGAGACTATATTGAGGTTTTTGCTTGGTCCTACGAAGACATGCCAGGTCTAGATATTAACATTGTGGTACACCGATTACCAACCAAAGAAGGTTTTCTCCCTCTAAATCAAAAGGTTCGTCGTATGCGTCCTGAGATGTCAGAGAAAATCAAAGTTGGAGTCATGAAACAGTTCAACACCGGTTTCTTAGCCGTTACTTCTTATCCACAGTGGGTTGCAAACATGGTGCCCGTACCTAAGAAAGATGGTAAAGTACGAATGTGTGTGGATTATAGAGATTTGAACAGAGCGAGTCCGAAAGACCACTTTCCACTTCCTCATATTGATGTTCTAGTGGACAACACCGCCCAACATAAATTCTTCTCCTTCATGGATGGTTTCTCCGGTTACAATCAGATCAAAATGGCTCCTGAAGACATGGAGAAGACTACTTTCGTCACAAAGTGGGGCACTTTCTGCTAAAAGGTCATGTCGTTCGGACTGAAGAACGTGGCGCCACTTATCAGCGTGCCATGGTGGCATTATTTCTTGACATGATCCATCACGAGATAGAGGTCTACGTCGACGACATGATAGATAGATAACAGACCGAAGAAGAGCATCTCGTCCTTTTGCGGAAATTTTTTGATAGACTGGAGAAGTACATACTAAGACTTAATCCCAACAAGTTCACCTTTGGAGTCAGATCCGGTAAACTCCTAGGGTTTGTTGTCAATAGTAAAGGTATTGAAGTTGACCCTGCCAAGGTTAAAGCTATTCAAGAAATGCCAGCGCCCCGCATCGAGAAAGAAGTCAGAGGTTTCTTGGGACGACTAAACTACATTGCCAGATTCATTGCGTATCTAACCGCTACTTGTGAGCCAATCTTCATGTTACTGAAGAAAGATCAACTAGTGGAATGGAATGACGATTGCCAGATCGCTTTTGACAAAATCAAGGTACTGCGAGAATCCTCTATCACGATGCCACTACGAAGGAAGACCTCTTATCATGTACTTGCGGTGTTAGAGAACTCAATGGGGTGTGTGTTGGGGCAGCGTGTGAGTGCGGTCAAAAATATATGCAATATACTACCTTAGCAAAATTTTACCGTTGTGAAACAAGATACTCACACTCGAGAAAGCTGGCGGCGGGCTTGGGCTGCTCGACTAAGGCGGTATATGTTGACTCACACTACTGTTGATCTCAAGATGGATCCGATAAAATACATATTAGAAACACGCTCTCTCGGAAGAATAGCAAGATGGAAAATGATCTTGACCGAATACAACATCAATATACTTCTCGAGCGATCAAAGGAAGTGTAGTAGCCGATCATTTGGCTTATCAAGCGTAGATGACTATCGATCTATGCATTTGAGTTTCAGACGAAGATGTTTTGTTAATTCGATTGCGAAGAACCAGGACCAGGCGAAGGACCTGAACAAGGATCCCGATAGACCATGGTCTTTGATGGAGCCTCAAATGTACTTGGCAATGGCATTGGCGCCATCATTACATCTCCTGCGTGACACCGCCTTTCACCGCGATTATGTTTGGTTGCACCAACAACATGGCCGAATACGGCGTGCATCATGGGTATTAAAGTTGTTATTGATTTAAGAATTAAATTCTTGCAAGTATATGGAGACTCAGCTTTGGTGATCAGTCAAATTAGAGGCGAGTGGGATACGAAGCATCCGAATCTCATTCCATATCAGGAGCATGTTTTAAATCTGATCCCTTACTTCGAAGAGATTACTTTGGTCACATTCCGCGAGAAGAGAATCAATTGGCAGATGCATTAGCTACTATGTCATCTATGTTCAAGGTCAGATGGGACAACGAAGCTCCCCAAGTCATCATCGAAAAGTTTGTGAACCGCCTTTGTGAACTTGATGCGGAAGAGACCTTGGTTCTCTGAGTGAAGGGTATCTCGAGACTCGGGAATATCCAGGAGCATCATCAGCGATAAGAAGTTCTTGAGAAGATTTGCATCCAATCCTTTCTGCGACATCTTATACAAAGCGCAATCACGATTTGTGCTTACTCTATGTAGATCGAGCTGCGAGCGTATCATGGAAGAATTACACAAAGGCGCATTCGGTACCCACTTCAGTGGACATACCATGGCTAAGAAGATTCTGAGAACAGGTTACTATTGGTCCACCATGGAAGCTGATTGCCACCGCTATGTTCGTTCTTGTCACAAATGCCAGATATATGCAGACAAAGTGCACGTACCTCCAGTACCATTGAACGTTTTAACCGCTCCTTGGCCATTCGCAATGTGGGGCATTGACATGATTGGAGAAATCAAACCTACTGCTTCCAATGGACATCGTTTCATCCTGGTGGCAATTGATTACTTTACCAAGTGGGTAGAACCAGCCTCGTTCGCATCTGTTGCCAAGAATGTTGTGGGTCGATTCATCAAGCATAATCTTATCTGTCGGTATGGCATCCCCGAAAGGATCATCACAGAATCATCGAACTCTACACGCAGTTCAAGATCAAGCATCACAACTCTTCTCCAAATCTGCCTAAGATGAATGGCGCAGTGGAAGCCGCCAACAAAAATATCAAGAAGATCATACAGAAGATGACATTGACTTACAAGGATTGGCACGACATGTTGCCATTTTCTCTCCATGGTTATCTCACTACCGTACGAACATCTACAAGGGCAACCCCTTTCTCTCTCGTATATGGTATGGAAGCAGTCTTGCCAATCGAGGTTCAGATACCCTCAACCAGAGTCCTCCAGGATGCAGAGCTAGGCGAAGACGAATGGATCCAGACTCGCCTCGACCAGATCAACTTGATCGACGAGAAACGACTCGCATCCATCTGCCATGGACAGATCTATCAGAAGCGAATGTTCAGAGCATTCAACAAGAAGGTCAAGCACCGAGTCTACAAAGTCGGTGATCTAGTAGTCAAGCGCATCATCCTTCCACAAGGTGACCCTAGGCGAAAATGGACTCCCACCTATGAGGGACCATTTGTAGTCAAAACGGTATTTTCCGGCGGAGCTATGATACTTAGCACCATGGATGGCGAAGACTTCTCACACCCTGTGAATGCAGACATAGTCAAAAAATACTACGCATAAGTAAGGGCATCCTGGCGAACCAAAAAGGTTCGAGCAAAAGTTAAGGATATATACAAAACATGTACACCCGGCAAGTCGAAAACGGCTTGGGCAAAAAGGGTATCGGTGGTGAAAACCGAAAGGGCGGTCTAGGCAAAAGTTAGGGATTTAAGCGTACGACTATGTCTCATCCAGATCACCTACCTACAGACTACTATCAGCATTCAAGATTCAAATGGCGAAAATCAATTCACTCACTTTCTACTGACAGCAAGGAGATGAGATGGTTGAAATATATGAGCACTAGCATAGTTGAAACTCAACGAGATTACTTCCGCATAGCTTTTTACTTCCATTATATACAAACTTCTTGGCCATACGCCACTTTTTAATTAATGCAACTTCTTCTTTTTACAATGTTAAGTTTTATTATTTTTTGCATAAAGTCCAATTATTGCTTTGAATGATTATATGCATTTGACAAAAACATCATTCTGAAACATACTGGCGAACAAGCGAAAGTAATTACTACAGATTCTAGGAATTGAGATGACGACTAAAGTCACCAATACATTCCCCCGCTGGTTACTTTCACAAGAGTACAATCCCCACAGAGCCATCAAACCTTCTCCGACGAAGTATTAATATCTTCCCGCTAGTGTTCCAACACTCCAAGCTTTATCACGTTAGTCCCGGCGATGGTCTTGATCAGCTTAGCCTATTACATCGGTCTCCGGCGATGTGATTCATCTCGCATACGGTATTTATCCCGAGAATATCTCTCAACGATTATCGTTCCCCAACAGCAGCAATATCCAGACTCGAAACATGGTCAGATAGTGCATCGGAGGAAACATACGTCTCTTTCATTCCCCAAACAGAGGTTTCAAAAAACTTCAGATTCATCACCTCTAAGGAATCTTCGAGCCTCGACTCCAAGCAATAATCAGATATTCCCCAACAAGATCTACGCACAAGATCCCCAGCGGAGTATCTCCCAGCATTTATTATTCCTAACAACATTAATATCTAGACTCGAAACTTGGTCAGATAGCGCATCGGAGGAAACCTATATCTCTTTCTCCTCCAAGTCAGGGTTTTCAGCAACTTCATCTCCAAGCAGAAGTCAGAAATCCTCGGCAGGACGTACTCATCTTCAAGATGGATATGTTTTGAAATACCACAACATCTACATTCATACATTATTCATAAAAAAATTATGACATGTGCATATATCATTCACATACATTGTCATATGCTGGCATGCATCATAATCTACATAGGACTAACTATATCCTGTCAAGATTTTATTTTCCCAGCAGGTAAAAGATATGTTCCAAACAGAAGGTCCAGGATTAATACCCGAAACAAGATGGGGAACCCAATCTGAAAGACCGTACAAATATTTTCAAATGGAAGGTCAAAGGTTAATACTCGAAACAAGACGGGAAACCCAATCTGATTATCTTCCGACAACAGGTCAAAGATTAATACCCGAAATAAGACGGGGAACCCTATCTGAAAGATCATACAAGTTGTCTTCCGGCAACAGGCATTGGATCAACACCCAAAGCAAGACGGGAAAGCTATCAACATTCTGCCAAATATCTACCTCAGAATAGCCAGGACAAAGGTTTATTCTGACTCTCTCTTATTATCAACAGCAACTACAGAGTCTGGCGTACGACTCGGTTGCCTCGGATGGCATCTTTAAGCCCTTCTCGGACTACTTGTCGACAGCTCTCCACCTTCAGAATGCTGCATATTTGGTTAAAAACCAATACAAACCAATAACTTCATTCAAAGGCAAGCGTGAAGTCTAGCGTACGACTCAACATCATTCTCTCCAGATGGCATCTTAAGCCCATCTCCGTGCTTTCTTTTATTTTCAATAATATCTACAGAGTCTAGCGTACGGCTCATCCCCAGCATCGTTCTCTCCTGACGGCATCTTAAGCCCATCTCCGATGTTTCTCCTATTCAAACGACATTTGCAAGTCTAGCGTAAGACTCAATATCCGACACAGCTTCTCCAAATGGCATCTGTAAGCCCATTCCAGCGAATCCTCAATCAACAGCGAGTGCAAATTTTCAGGTGTACTCGAGTGTTCAATCATCTTCTACCTTCAGGTCATGAAAGGCAAGCATGCCAATCTAACCCTTCCAGTACAAGAAGATTGAACAGGGGCAACTGTCATACCCCAAAATTTGCCCTCTTACTTCTCAAGACATTTCTCATATCCATACTCAAGGATTTAACAAGGGTTGACCAGACAAACCCTCTCCTAAGCAACCAACCCAAACTAGGGTTTGGCTATCCTCAAGCCAAGGTGAGCCTCCAACATTTCCAGTGGTCATCATGCCTCATCATATGCTTCAAGGAACCTCCATGTCAAGTTTCAAGCCTTACAAGCTAAGTTTCCTCAGACAATTGCTCAGATGGTTGAAAATCAATTGTAATGGATAAAAAGTCAATTGTGGTTAACATACAGTCAAACTTCATAATTTTTAGTCAACATCAATATTTTGAAGTAATATTCATCATTTGATCAAGGGTTGATCATGATTCATCAAGAAAATCCAAGATTTGATCAAAAGTCAATGTTTCCAAATTAGGGTTTTTGAATAAAAAGTCAACAGAACTTTGACCAGGCATAACTTTCACATACTTTATCAGAAATTTTTCCAACACAGTTTATTTTGAAGAGCATTTAATTCTCTACAACTTCGTGTCTCACAAGCTTGGGCAAAAAATGCTTCATTTGGAAGTTATGGATCAAAACATTACAGGTCCTTTTCAAAGTCAACAAAAAGTCAACTTTTTGTAAGGAAGTGTTCATGAGCACGGAAACTTCAATAGAGATGAAACCAAAGAGGTTGTTTAGAGGACACATTGAGCTTTCTAAAAAGTCCAAGAACACCCAAAAATGTTAAAAATTGAGCAAGATACGCCTTGCACAAGTTGAGCATTTTTGATGAGGTGCACAAAGGGAAATACTTGACAAAACCCAAAACTTTCCAAATGGGCTGATAGTTTTATGATCCAAACTAGATCTTAACATTATCCATGGCCTCTCTACACCTTGCCACGCCTCTTCTTCAATTTATTTAATTTATTTTGAATTTAAAGCATTTAATTAAATGTTAAATTAATTAAAATACAAAAGCAAGGTATAAGACAAGTTGGGCTGATTTCTACCTATCTTGAGGACCAAGGAAGTCCAAAAAACATGTCAAATTCGTGCAAGATGCTACAAGGAAGGAAAAATGAAATTTTGGATAGATTTGATAAATATTTACAAGGGAATATTTTTGCATTCAAAGCAATATATTTTCTCATTATTTCTGATCAAATTTCATGCTCTATAAATACATGATACATTCACAAGCAAAAGGGACGAAACCCTAGCCTCATGAGCCAACCCTAAAGTTCACAAAATTCATACAAACTTGCAAAATTCAAAATCCTATTTCCAGCCACTTTCCTGTCGTCTCATTGATTCATTCGTGTTCCTGAGCATCCCAGCAACCGATCCAAGCCCTTACACAAAGCCAAACCATTCCAGATCGTGTCATCCAAGCCTCTCCGATTTGGTAAACTTTTGAAATTCGTTTTCTCTAATTCATGCATTACTAATGAGTTTCGATTGCTTGTATGATCTCAGGGTATCCATTAGAACAGGTTTGATGCATTACATGTGAGCTTTGACGCATAAATCACAAACTGCCATTGTTAGGTTTCAAAAACTGAGAAGCTTCGAATCTAAATTTCCAGGAACTTTCAGGGCAAACCAATAGCACCACTGAAATCGCAAGGGTCGAATTAGGGGGGTAGGGTCCTTTTTGTTTATTTATTTGCTTTGTTTTACAGGATTCAGGAATCAAGCTCGTCGGAGAAGACAACCGAAGCTAGGGCTCCGGCGTCTCTCCAGCTCTCTGACTCCATTGACCGGCCAGCGCCTGCGTGTCTCCACCTGATTGGCCTATTTGAAAATCTGGGCCCCACGCGCGTGTGTTTTTCTTAAAAACTGATTTCATAAATTTATTTTCTATTATATATTCATCCATGTAACATAATACACGGATGTATTGCCGGCCCAGCGGTTGCCAGCATGCTCTTAAGTCTCTTGCCCTCTCCAAGGTCGCGGGTTCGAACCCCACCTTTTGCTATTTTTCCAAAAAATCGATTTCTGTGAGTACCACATATGTGTTTCGAGCGACATATTGACACCATATGGTCGATGGTATGTTTTGGAACCTATGACCCCAAGGTCAAGGTTCAAACCTCAACAACATAAACTAATTTTAACACTTGTTTTCACTAACTCATATTTTCTTATTTTCTTAATTTAATTTAATTACTTTTCAAACAATTTTCTAATGCATTAAAAATCACCAAAAAATAATTTCTTTTTTGCATTTAGGACAGAAAAATGTTTATTTAATTTTTGACATAAAAATTAATATTTTTGCATGCATATTTTAATTAATTGTTAATTAACCATCAAATTGACTTTTAATTGCTTTTCCTTACCAAAACCAATCCAGAAAATTCACAAAAAATTGTTCTATCATCTAATTAGGATTACTAACCTAAAAACGTTTTCCTAACTCAAAATTTTTTTTTTACTAACATATTTTCTCTTATGCGAATTCTTTTCTTTTCCGATTATTATGTATCTGCTTCCAGGTTGTAATAGCTAGGTTAATTTTCTCGCATTTCTTTTTCCATATTATGTAACTGCTCATGGGATGTAATAGCTTAATAAGGATTTACTTTCCGCACTCCTATATTATGTAACTGCCCCAAAGCCATGTAATAGCGTAGGATTTACTTTCCGTACTTTACTTTGTTCAATTTACTTTCCGCACCTATATAAACTGATAGTAACTAGGCGTGTATGGCAACATAAAAACGAACGTAGATCACTTCTCATTACAAGATAATATATTTGAATTCCACACACTCTTTTCACACATGCACCCCCTAGAGCATTCTCTCTCATTGCCTTTCGAATAAATGGTCAAGTCCCTCGAACGTAGAGGTATCCTAGCACCGTTGCCTACAAACATATCATCATAGACCCTTCGATACAAAGATCATAGTCCCTCGACGTGGCCTACGAATACATGATCTCGTCCCTCGATTGTTGTCTACGAAAAGTGATGATCGTCCCTTCGAATGTGCTAGGATACTCCTACAAGTTGCCTTCTATGACCATCTGATGTCTCTTTCGAATGTCCCTCTTACATCCAACGAATAGGGTTACCTACCAACTAATGTTATGGATAGTGCTATTCTAAAGGAAAGTGAAATAACACGAAAACGACCGTTCTGAGTAGGTAATAAGACTTTTAGTTGCTTGCTCTATCAAAATACTTTTCCCACCTCACACTTTTGTCAAAGTTAAAACACTTTTCAAAAATGAAACATTTCCAAACACTTCGTATACATTCCAGCGTGAATCATTATGAAGTCAAAGCGAAATGCTTTTTCAAAACCATTTTTCAAACACATACACAGAAAGCAATTTTAAAGTGAGATAAAAGCAACTAAGAGCCAGTAGATAACTACAGATGGAAAGGGGTGCTAATACCTTCCCTTTTCATAACCTTCTCCCTTTCTCAGAATCTAACGAAGGTCTTTTTCTGTTCTTTTCACCTTCCCTTAATTGGATAAAAGAAAAGTCGGTGGAGACTCTTGCTATCCGCAACATTTGCGATCAAAAGCAAAACAAATTCCAAAGTCAGTTCTCCCACCGTATTAAAGTAATCAACACACATGAGGACTTTTCCATCTTTCTTTGGTACGGGCACAATATTGGAAAACCACTGAGGATAGACTTATGTCACAAGGAAACCTGCATCAATATGCTTTAAAACTTCCTCTTTAATCTTTATCGCCATATCATGATGAGTTCTTCTTAACTTCTACTTGATTGGTGTGCACTCAGGCTTTAACGGTAAATGATGTTCCACAATATCAGTATCAGACCCTGGCATATCTTAATACGACCAAACAAAGATGTTCACATATTCCTTCAACATCTCAATCAAACGAATCTTCACCTCAGGATGTAGCAATGCTCCAATATTGACTTCTTTCACATCTTCCTCAGAACCTAAGTTAATGACTTCCAATGGCTCTTTGTACAGCTGAATGGTGATTTCCTCATGCTCAAGAAACTGAGAAACCTCTTCAGGGATCTCATCAAATACCTCTTCTTTGGCTACATATACAGGATGTTCAAAGTTGTAAGAGGGCGCAGGGTCATTGTACTCAATGATTTTATGAATTAATCTGCACATATGATTATGATTGATTTTAGAAACTGACACATGTGACAAATGACTATCGATTCAATTCAATTATTTCTTTTGTGAAAGGTTTTTCTTTATTACCATTTTCAAGAAAAATTAGAAAATAAAAGACACAACTTAGATTTCAAAACAAATAGATTTTGCCCATACAACATCATTTTCCCTTGGGCGGTGAAAGGATCATTATTTGAAACTTTAAACAACGAGTGAATTACTTGACACGTGAATGTAATTGGAAATTTCAACACCAGTCCAATTACAAACTATGACTCCATGAGTCACATAGTTGGGCATTTCCAACTCTGCTCCATCTTCAACAATGGCATTGACTCCTGGAACAATAGGATCAAGATAACCAGCACTTCGGAAAACATCTGGGTATTTAGAAGCAACAAGTCCTGATCTCAACACTTCTCTTATGACCTTTGTGGAAAATCCTAAACCAAAACCATTCTTTTTCACTTTTGGCGCAATAACTTGTCCCCAAACATTGCTTGAACCTTTTTGAACTACATTCCGAGCATCGCTCAACGAAGCAATAAAATCTTCACTCCTCTGGACACTATCAATAGAAAAAGCTTAAAATTGAGTTCCAACAACGGCTTCGTCAACTTCTACTATGGAAAAGGAGGATAAATGAGAAACCAACATAGCTTGTTCTCCTTCCACAATAATCATAGCACCTTCACGGACAAACTTTAACTTCTGATAGAGAGTAGAAGTCACAACAGCAGCCTCATGAATCCAAGGTCGTCCAATCAAACAGCTATAAGCAAGAAATATATCCATCGCCTGGAAGGTAATTTGAAACAGACGTGGGCCAATGTGAATGGGCAAATCCACTTCCCCAATAACAGATTTACAAGAGCCATCAAACGCCTTCATAATGATACCACTAGGACGCATCGGCGAGCCTTGATATTTAAGCTTTTAAAGAGTACTTTTGGGAATAACATTCTCTGAGCCATTATCAATAAGCACGTTAGGCAATGCATCATTCTTGCAATTCATGGAAATATGCAAAGCCATATTGTGATTCCTTCCCTCGTGACAACTCTTCATCACTGAAACTCAGATTATTGCAACTTGTGATATTTTCAACCACACTATTAAAAGTTTCCAAAGGCACGTCACAATTAACAAAAGCCGGTCCAAAAACTTCATTAGAGACTCTCGTGGTGGAGGTTCCTCAGCAGATCCAAGATTGAAATATTTGATGGCATCTGCAGCAATTGCTCAATAATCTTGCAATCGCTCATTTTGATAATCTTCAACAAATCATCCATTTATTTCTCTTAGGTTACCCCACTAGTGTTCCCTTTAACCTTTTTGGGTACAACATTAGTTTCCACAATCTTCTTACCATCATCAACCATCTTTGGAAACATAGGAGCAAATAGACGACCACTTCTGGTCATTCGACTAGCATCAACATATTTCCTACTTGAGATAACGGTTGAATTGTAACCTCAACATCTCTTTCTAGAATGATGGCATTGTACTTGTATGGAAAAACCTTTTTGGAATCATACGGGACAGGTCCAGGTTAGCTAATAACCAAAGGAGTAATTGGAGGCTTATTGTCGGAGAAATACTCATCAGCATAAACATACTCATCCTCATATTCAACAAACGATCCTTCAATCATATTGACACCATTGCTAAAACCAACCCTCCTTACTACAATCCAAATACTGTCTTCATCTAAAAGATGTCGAATATCTCTTTTTATAACATCACAACCACGATGATAAGTGTTACATACTGAGCATACACTATATTGGTGCACTTCTTTCCCTTCAGTGAAATTGAACTCGGTGTGCAAATTCACCAAATTAGCAGTAGTCTTGTTCACATCACGAATTTGAACTTCTACAGGAGGACCATAAACATCATTTGCTTCAACTTCTGGCTCATCCTTCAACTTGATAACCTGAATAAGGTTCCTGTTCATCATATCTTGAAGATCACTCTTTATCTTATCACAACCACGAGTATTCTCGCTACACACATTACAGGTAGTATGATCATGGGTGCAATAACCAACTTTACAGAGAGCAACACGCATCTTCACGATATCTCCAATGATCGAATTTGCATCATAAACCTTGATTTCACCATGAATCATATTCACAACACTTCCATTGTTGGGTAACGAATTCCCTTGTATATTAAGACCCATGTTTTATAAAGACAAAAGACCTGACCTGACCATCTTTTCCACCTCTGACTTCAACGAATAATAGTTTTCAATACTGTGCCCTGGAGCTCCTTGGTGGTATGCATAAGTCTGGTCAGCTTTGTAATACCATGGCAAAGGATTTGGAACAGATGCAGGTGCCCTTTGTTGTAACAAGTGCTTCTGAATCAATGTTGGATACAACTTTGCATAAGTCATTGGAATCGGATCAAACAGTTCTCTTTTTGGGCCTTGCCCTTGCTGAGATGCCTTGTTTTAAGGGATAGTAGTTGGAGTTGAAGCAACAACAGGGGTAACAACAGCAACTTATTGGTTCTGAGGACGCTTGTTAGGAGGTCTGATTCTCCTTTCCTGTACAATAGCATTAACTTCTTCTTTCTTTTTGGAAAATCCAAAAGATGGCTTCTTAGCCCCACTTGATCCTTCTTCTTTTGACAATTGTCCCTCTCAGACAGCCTCTTCTAGACGGACTCCCATGTTCACCATTTCACCAAAATCATTAGGTGCACTGGCCACCATCTTCCTGTAATATAAAGGATCCAAGGTATTCAGGAAAACTTTGGTCATCTCTTGCTCACTTAGAGGAGGTATAACCTATGCAGCAAGCTCATGCCATCGTTGAGCATACTCTTTGAAGGATTCCTTATCTTTTTGAACCATTGCCCTTAGCTGATCACGGTCGAGCGCCATGTACATATTGTAATTGTAATGCTTCACAAAAGATTCACCCAAATCATTGAATTTATGGATGTCACTGCTATCTAGATTCATGTACCATCTCAAAGTTGCACCGGTCAAACTATCTTGAAAGAAGTGAATGAGCAGACATTGGTCTTCAGTATGAGTGGATATCCTTCTCAAATACATCATCAAATGGTCACAGGGACAATAATTTCCCTTATACTTCTCAAACTCTGGAACCTTGAATTTTGTAGGAACTTTCACATTAGGAACCAAGCATAGATCATTGACATTATCACCAAACAACTCTTTTCCTTTGAGGGCTTTCAGCTCTTTCTGCATCTTGTGAAACTGTTCCTGGAAACCATCAATTAGATCATAGAAATCCAAGCTTTCACTCGGAGGAGGAAAGGGATTGTCAAACTCTTTTTTTAAAACAGGAGTAGCATGCACCACAGGAGGTACGGAAATAATAGTAGGCTGGGCAAAGGAGGTAACTTGAGCAGTAGGATTGTAACCTTCAAGCATGAAATTCTCTAGCATTCCCCATGGATAACCAGGAGGCATACGGTGTTGGACGGTAGAAACTATTGGCACAGGAGGTGCGGAAACAACAGCAAGTTGGCCCAAGGAGGTCACTTGAGCAGCAACATTGTAACGTTCAGGCATGAAATTCTCTGACATCCCCTAAGGATAACCAGGAGGTATATGGTGCTGGACAGTAGAAACTATTGGCACAACAGAACCATGAGCATCTTGAATATCAGAGATAACAGTTGTCTGTTGAGGTTGAATGATACAAGGAAAAGGTGGAGGAGGTAGTGGATGATTTTGAGCAGCCACCAATTGTTCCACGATAGCAGTCAAGTTAGCCATACCATCTCTCAAGGAAGTAACCTCTTCGCGCAGCTCGCGACTCTCTTGCTCTAGATTTTCCATCTTCTTCTTGGAGTTGGCTCGAGTGTTATATCGATGCAAGAGCTTGAAGACTGATTGAAGCAGAGAAACGGATAAGACACCTGAGAGAGTATGAAAATGCAAGAATGTGTGTGTCATGATGCATGTCATGTAATGCATGTGATTTATTTATTATTTCTTTTTATTTTTATTCATTATTCAAGGAACCTAATAAAGACAACTTAATTTGCAAATAATCAAAGTATAACACAATTGAAATAATGAATAAAACTCATATCATTAATAAAATATTTTGAGGATTACAACTCTTCAATACATGTTTCAATAAAACCAAGTACAATAAAGCATAAAAATATAAACTAAGAATCCTAAGAAACCAAATCTGTAGAAGACTCTTCATCAGATGACCTCTTCCTCTTAAACTTCCTAATCTCTTCCTTTAGTTGCTCGTTCTTCAACACGTACCTATCAACATAACCTTTCTAAGCACCAGACTCAGAAGAAGTATGAGAATGAACAAGAGCACTAGGAAATGGGTGAACCCTGGAAGAAAGTAAATCCTTTTTCTTCTTCATCATCTCAACCGACTCTCAAGAATATCAATCAAATCATCCTTTTCTTTCAACTCTACCGCATGAGACATCTTTAAGGCATGGTATTTGTTCTTCCAAGCTTCCTTCTATTGTTGCATCCGAACCAAAGCGAACTGAAGATCCTATATGTCATCTGAACCCTGAGTAGCAGCCCAGAACAAATCATCAAGAGGCTCCTCATGAGACTATGGCATCTTTAACTCAATAGCTCTTGCTTGAACCAATAGAAGATAAGGCTCCAAAGAAACATCTCCACTCTACCCTAGATTCTCTTTTCCTTTCCTGTGAATATGACGCCAAGCTTTCTCTATATCCTTCCTAGTTGCCTTTGTGGTCTTCACTCTCTTTAAGAAAAGCCACTCACATTAATACTCTTTGGTTTATCCTCATCGGATAACCAAGATGGATCTTGTAAGAATAGGATTGTATCTAATGCATCCCTTTGTACCAAGAAGAGGCACATTGGAAAGCTACCACAATCGATAATCTCTACATCATAATAAACTGATGATACCATACAATATCAAAATTAGTGAGATCCATGATCTTGATTGCCCAACAAGATCCTCCTAGGATCCCAAAAGCACTAGTTGTAGGTAAATGCGAAGTAAACCAACGGTATAGCAATGGCGTACAACTGATAATCTCTCATTCTCGACGGAAGTTTCGAAGGTGAATAGAATAATAAGTCTCTACAAAGTGTGGAGCTGGATTCCCAATCATGAAGATCGATAGCATTAATGTTAACAAAGTTGTCAACGTTGGGAAACCAGAACAAATCATAGGAAAAATAGCGTGCCTTCTTCAAAAGAAATGCAGGGTAATCCTCGATACACCTTGGTATTCATGTTGTCTTCAATTTCAAAACTTTTCATTGGGTGATAGAAACAATCTCATGATACTTGGCTCCTCCTCCAACCGATAAAGGAACAACACTAGTAATAGGTCGACCAAGCAGATAAGAATACTCCTCCTAGGTAGGAACCAAGCGAAAGTCGGGAAAAGTGAAGTAATGGTATTAACGGATCATAGGCGAACCAAGGTGTAAAACAAACGATCCTTCATCTTCGTCTTCATCAAAGGTATAATAGTCCCAAACTTCTTCCGAAAATCCTCTGGACTCTCAATCTTATCAATCAAGCTCATCAATCCCTCAATCTTAGGTTCCTTGAAACTGAATTTCTGAGTCCTCCTCTGCCAAAACTTCACGGTCAAAGTATACCTGAGATATTTGTAGAGGTCAATTTTAAGTTCCTTGAATAACTATTTGAAAAAATGTGTATGGGTGCATGAATGCATGATGCAACAAGCACACACAAAGATCACAAACAAGGGGGTCCATAGGTTCAACGTCACGAGCATGGAGTCTAAAGGTACTACCCACAAGGTATTCTAAGCTTTGTCACCTATAGATAAAGGTTATATAGGAATCCTCGAGTTTTCATTCCTCCATCCATACTACCAACTTCCCGATGTACTCGTGTCGCAATACCTTGGTGAAACTCGTCTAAGTCAATATCGGTAGAAACTACTACGGATAACTCCGTAATAGTCCCTACACTACCCCTAAAAAGGCCAGGATGGGTTAAGGGTTCTACGGCTTCTCAACTTCATGGACTCTTAGGTTGAAAGTAGTCATGTCTTCTCGATCGCTCGGTAAACAAAATACCATAATCAAGGAGGTCTCCACTGAGTGGGGGATCTCATGTCTCCTTCTTCGGGGTTACTCCCTAAAAGTTAACATGACTATACTGCCAGTGTTATCTTCTATTTTCTCGAGTCCGGGTATAGGAACTCAAAAAGAAGATCACCAAGCACCTCTGAAAACCAAAAAAGTATCCAAACAAACAAGCACACAATATATACAAAAATATAACACATATATACAAATATACAAAAAATAGGGTCAACCCACTTAGATATGGTCTAGCAATAAGTCAAACATCCCAGTAGTCGCCACTTTTCTATAGCGGCAAAAACTAGGAGTATAAGTCATTGAATTGACTTAACTCAAAAATTAACAAAAGAGTCGCCACCGCACTTTTATTTTATCCAAAGGATTAGGAAAAAGAGCGAATAAAATCCTAACAAAACATCAGAGATATGAGATTGGGGGTTAGTTATGCAAAGGGAAGGTGTTAGGCATCCAAAGCATCTACGGTACTCCGCAGGAACCTTTTTGAAAATTTGCATATGTGTGCTAAAAAAGAGTATGTACAAAAATGGATGGTGGGGGAGAAAAGAAGTATTTCTTAATTAACAGATTTTAAAATAATAATAAAAGGTGTTTTATTATTTTTCTTGTGGTGATCGGTTAAGGCCTTAGATTCTTTTATTTTGTTTTTAGTATTTTAAAATACGACCTGCGTGTCGTGCCTCCCTCTTAATCTCTTGATTTAACTTCTTTTCTCATCTCACTCCCTCGTATGTAAAACGAGTATTCTTTTATGTAATGTAATGTTATGAAGAAAGAAGAGAATAATATTAAAGGAGGATAACCTTGGAGATCTTGCTTGGAGCGATTAAGATCGTCATCAAGTTTAACTTAGGTTCTCTCATTGGCTTGAGAGAACAATTGCGCTAGGAATAAGCGTATCTTTTATATGTATGTTGATGCATGTGTTTGTATGTTGATGCATGTTGTGTCTGGTGAGCGACTTTTTGTGTTTTGTATCAAAATGTGCGGATAGCAAGAGTCGCCACCGACTTTTATTTTATCCAATTAAGGGAAGGTAAAAGTACAGAAAAAGACCTTTGTTAGATTACGAGTAAGGAGAAGGTTATGAAAAGGAAGGTATTAGCACCCTTTCCATCCGTAGTTATCTACGGGCTCTTAGTTGCTTTATAGATCACTTTGAAAAAACTTGTGCTTTCTGTGTGTTTGAAAAATGTTTTGAAAAGGCATTTCGCTTTGACTTTGTAATGATTCATGTAGGAATGTATACAAAGTGTTCGGAAATGTTTCTTTTTGAAAAGTGTTTAAACTTTAAAAAAAAAAAAAAGTGTGAGGTGTGAAAAGCATTTTGATAGAGCAAGCAACTAAAAGTCTTATGACCTACTCAGAATTGGTCGTTTTTCGTATTATTTACGTTCCTTTAGAATAGCGCTAGCCATACCATTAGGTAGTAGGTAGCTCCATTCGTTGGATGTAAGCGGGACATTCGAAGGGACATCGTATGGTCATAGAAGGCAACTTGTAGGAAGTATCCTAGCACATTCGAAGGGACTATCATCATTTTTCGTAGGCGACAATCGAGGGTCAAGATCATGTATTCGGAGGCGACATCGTGGGTCTATGATCTTTGTATCGAAGGGACTATGATGATTTGTTTTGAAGACAACGGTGCTAGAATACCTCTACGTTCGAGGGACATGACCATTTGAATTCGTAAGGCAACGAGAGAGAATTACCCTAAGGGGTGCATGTGTGAAAAAGTGTGTTGAATTCAGATATGTTAATCTTGAAAATTAGTGGGCTAAGTTCAATTTTATCTTGCCATACACGCCTAATTACTAGCAGTTTATAGGGTGCGGAAATTAAAATGCGGAATGTAAAGATGCGGAAAGATAAATCCTACGCTATTACATGGCTTTGGGGCAGATACATAATTGAAAAATGCGGGAAATAAAAGCCTAATTAAAAACTATTACATCCCATGAGCAAATACATTATTGGAAAAATAAAACGATAAGAGAAAATCGTCTGAATCGGAACAACCTGTGAAAGAATAAGAAAATCGAGAAATATGATGAAATCGAAATAAGAAAATGTTAGAAAAATGCAATTTTTAATATGAGAAAATTAATACATGCTGGAAATGATATTAATATGCTAAAATAATTTTTTGGGATTTTTTGGAAAAGATTTAATAATTAAAATGCAATTAAAAGTGAATTAAATGCAAAATTAAGAATAAAAATAAATATGCATGCAAAATTATATTTTTTTATTTTAAAAATTAAATAAAGATTTTCTGAAAATAATGTAAAAAGAAAAATATTTTTTGGTAATTTTTTAATGTAGAATAAAAATATGAAAAGAATTAAAATTGAATGGAAATATTAAAAATAATTAGAAAAATAAGAAAAATATGAAGAAAATGCAAGTTTGTAAAAAGGAAAAAGAGAGTGGTCCTGGCAGGACTTGAACCTGTGACCTCCTGGAGAATCTCTTCAAAACAACACCTTAACCACTGGACCAGAGTGCACTTCGTGTTGGAAAACTGGGAATCAAAGGTATTTGAATGATGACGCGTCAGGGCTATATTTGAAAATCAAGTCAGCACGCGTGGACCCCATGTTGACTGTTTGGACGAATCAAAACGCACGAAACTGCCACGCCTTCCCCTCGCCGGTCCTCGCCTGAGTCAGCGCCGGAGCTAGGGCTCCGGTCATCTTCTCCGGTGGCCTGAAAAATGAAACACGCGAAATACAAAAAATAAATGGGAGAGGGGGACCCTATCCCCCTAAATCGACCATGGCGAATCCACTGGTGGCATCGGTTTTGGCTGAAAGTGCCTGTAACACCCGGTTCGATCGAAACAGACCAACATGCCCTAACAATGGTGGATTATGATTTTCACGTGGAAACTTGCATGTAAGGTATCAAACACATTCTAATGAGTACCCTGATCTCAAACAAACACATGAAAACAATTAATAATGCATGAAATACAAGAATCGAAATTGGAGAAAATTCAAACCGGTGAGAGTTAGAGAGCGCGATCTGGGCAGCCTGGGCTTGATGTAAAGGATGATTTTGCTTGCTGGGAACCTCAGGAGGAGGATTGGATGGCTAGATCGGGCTGAAACTGGCTGGTAATTGAAATTCGAATTTCTCAAGTTTCTTGAAAAATTTTGGCAAAGTAAGGGTTCTTTCTTGGGCTAGGGTTTCGTGTTTGATGCTTGGCATATTGCTGAGTATTTATAGAGGCAATTTGGAGAGAAAAAACAAGCAAAAAAGATTGATCCTTGATTGTGCAATATTTTCCATTTAAAACAAAATCAAATATTTGAAAAAATTTGATTTTCTTCCCATGTAAGAGACTAGCACGAATTTGGTAATGATCATGGGCTATCTTGGACTTCAAGGAAGATATAAATCCATTCCTTTTGAAAAATAATTTATTTTCATATTTTATATGATTTAATTTTGAATTAAATGTCCTAAAATTCAAAAATAAATCATAAAAATAGAAAATCACCATGGCCAAGCATTTATGGGTCAAGAATAATGTCATGAACAAGTTTGGATCAAAAGAAAATAGGCCCATTTGGAAAATTTTGCAATTTGACCAATATGTCCTTTTGTGCAATTGTCCAAAATTCCCCAACTTCTGAATAGTGTATCTTGCTCATTTTTCCACATTTTTGAGGGTTCTTGGACTTTTTGGAAAGCTCTAAGAGTCCTCTAAACAATGTATTTGGTTTCATCTCAATTGGAGTTACCATGCTCAATATATCTTCAAAACAAAAAGTTGACTTTTTGTTGACTTTGAAAAGGACCTGTAATGTTTTGATCCATACTTTCCAAATGAAGCATTTTTTGAGCATTCTTGTGAGACATGAAGTTGTAGGGAATTGAATTTCCTTCAAAACAAGAGGTGGTGGAAAAATGTCTGAGAAAGTATGAAGAAGTTATGCTCAGTCAAAGTTCAGTTGACTTTTCACTGAGAAACCCTAATTTGGAAAGTTTGACTTTTGAGCAAATCTTGAGTTTTCTTGATGAATCATGATCAACCCTTCATCAAATGATGAATGTGACTTCAAAATGAGGGTGCTGACCAAAAATCGGGAGTTTTGACTGTATGTTGACCATAGTTGAGTTTTTGACCAATACAATTGATTTTCAACCATCTGAGCAATTGTCTAAGGAAGCTTGGCTTGTAAGGCTTGAAACTTGACATGGAGAGTCTTTGAAACATATGAGGAGGCATGATGACCCTTGGAGATGTTAGAAGTCCATCTGGATCTGAGAAACACCAAACCATAGTTTGGGTTGATTGTCTAGGAGAGAGTTTGTCTGATCAACTCTTGAGGAATCCTTGAGTATGGATGTATGGAATGTCTTGAGAAGATGGAGGGCAAATTTTGGGGTATGACACATGTGAGAGACGATTTTCATGTTAAGTCGGTGAGATCAAACTAATACCAAATTCCCTCAAAGTAAATATTAAGTTTATGCTTTCCAAGTTTTAGCACTCATCAAGACTAGTATCGAACAATGTAGGTTTCCCCTAACGCGAGGTGCATGTTATATATTGGTAAGGTGCGATGGGATAAGTGTAATATCCAATTGCTAAAACTTTGGGTCAAACTTAACTAAACAATTATAATGAGATTATATGCGTTTAGATGCATGAGTTGAGAATGATCCATATGATGGATTAGAATAAAGAGTTATTCACCCAAGCGAGATATTCGAAATTATATTCGATACAATTGGAAGGAGTTCCTACCTAAATAGCGAGTATTGTGTAATCAGCCTAATCTTGACTTAAAGCGAAGGAAATATGTATCTCGACCGCTAGAAAATCTTCCAGCAGGATTTTCGAATCAAATGATGAGGTCATTTGGTTTGAGTAAAATAGTGGGAACATATTTGATTAAAGGCCTAATTGAATATGTTGTTTTAATGATACTAATATTTTCATATCTTTTATGTAGATTACCATGAGTCAAAACACATCATCTAACAACATTTTGCGATCAATCCTTTATAAGGAAAAATTATGCAGGATAAAATTTCTAGATTGGCACCAAAATCGAGGATTATCCTCAAGCATGACAAAAGGCTGTATATCTTAGAGACACCTGATCCTGAGGAACCTCCTAGTTATCCACCTAAGGCTGAAAAAGATTCTTATAAGAAGCATGTCGATGATACCAATGAAACCGCTTGTCTCATGCTTGCCACCATGAACTCAGAGTTGCAAAAGTAACATGAGAACATGGCAGCGTTCGATATGATCGGACATCTGAAAATGCTCTATCAAGAGGAGGCAAGGAATGAGAGGTTTCAGGTTTTAAAGGCCCTTTTTAATAGCAAGTTGGCTGAGGGAAACCCTGTTGGTCCCCATGTACTCAAAATGATTGGGTATGTGGAGAACCTTGAAAGATTAGGGTTTCTACTTGGAAAGGAACGTTCGACTGATCTGATCTTGCAATCATTGCCAGATAACTTCAGTCAATTTGTCATGAACTTCAATATGAATGACTTGGACAAAAGTCTTCCAGAACTGCTAAGTATGTTGAGAACTATTGAGCAGCATATGAAGTCAAAAGGGAAGTCCATTCTGATGATCAGTAATGGAAAGAAGCTGAACAAAAGGCCCACCAAGCAGGTCGGTAAAGGGAAAGGAAAGGATGTTGCCAAATCCAAACCTACCTCTCCTACTTTGAAGCCTAGTGGAGGGATAGAAAAAGAGGGAACTTTCTTCCATTGCGGTAAGACCGGACATTGGAAAAGAAACTGCCCAAAGTACCTGGAAGATAAAGAAAATGGAGTAGAGACTTCAAATTCAGGTATTTTTGTTATAGAAATTAATTTATCTATACGCATCATGGTTATTATATCTTTGGATGCGGTTCTCACATTTGTACCAATGTGAAGGGGCTAAAAAGAAGTAGAGAATTGGCAAAAGGTGAAGTTGATCTATGAGTTGGCAATTGATCGGAAAAATAGAAAGTGTATTATTTTCACCGATGTAGTTATAATGAGTTTCCCCAAGTATCGATCTCGAGGACTGCGTAGTAAATACCTATTTGTGCTCTTAATTCAATTGAGCAAAAACAATGGTTCGGTTGAGTTTAAAACTTTAAATTATAATCGTAACAAAATAATGACTGATGAAATATATTGAGAATAATGCTAGGGTGAGTGGTTGATTTAACAAATTATGATCCGAATCCAAATTTCCTCATTGCATATGAAAACTTTCAATTACCTATCTCTAGATTGTTCTTCCTTAAGTCCTTAATGAAGAAAACTATTAAAACCCCAATCCTTATTCAAATGTCCATTCAAATAACTCTTGGTTTTAACCATAAAAATATCAAAATTGGGTGATTAAAAGAGTTCCTAGTCCTAGGTGAGACTCCTAATAACCTAATTTTGTAGAAACCGTAGCAATCACAGTCCTGCCAATTGTTAGTCATAGGTATACATGTATTTCTCCGATACATAATCATAAGAGCATACAATTAAATTGAAATAGATAAACATGCATTAAGGAAATCAAGAATCAAAATTCAAAACAATCATCAAATCAGGACCACCACCCTAGCATTAGGGGGTTTAGCCTCTCATAGTATTCGAAGAAAACATTAGATAAAAGTTAAACATTACAAAGAATAACGATGACGTTGATCTTCAATGGTGGTTTCCCATGAATCTCGCCGTCTCCGAATTCCTCTTCGTAGCTATCTTCTCTTCTCTGTAATATTTCTTTCGTGCTTTCAAAAGTCCTCTTTTTCTTTTCCAAAATTCCTTCTAATAGTCTCAGCCTCATCCAAGTCCTAGCCAAAGTCCAAAGTACCCTTAATGACAAAGAAAAGGTCCAAAACTCAAAAAGTGAAGTTTCCACACGCGTCCATCAACACGGGCCGTGTTGGTTAACACGGGTGCCCGTGTTGATTAACACGAGTGCCCGTGTTGGTCTTCTAAATCAAAGGTTCACTCCAGGTCAATCAACACGGGCCGTGTTGATTAACACAGTGCCGTGTTGATTCAGACTTTGTTTTTGCATTTTCTAGTGGCTTTCCGGCGGGCCGTGTTGATTCACGAGGGGCCCGTCTTGATGCATCTGTAGCCTCAATATTGTTATTTTGCACTTCTTTTGCCCGGTTATACATTTTATTGTTCGACCACGAAAACACTCAAACACATAACCAAGCGTAAAATGCGATAAAATGACATATAACACTAGATAAATAAAAGAAAGCGATAGCGAAATTCAATGCTAAATATACGTAAAACCACCGATCAAACTCCCCGAACTTAAAGCATTGCTTGACCTCAAGCGAAGTTTATCAGTACTGATGAAAATCAAAGCAGATCGGTACTCATATGCAAGAGTTCAATTCTCATTCCTCATAAAGTAGTGCGCTCGGCATTCACATGACACGAAAATACCTCTCCAACTATGCTTCGCACTGAAGTGTTCTCTTTCTGCTTTTCCTCCTCTTTCATTCGCACAATCAGATTAAGGCACTGAGACTTATGATAATCATCACATACACATGACTAGCCAAGAACTTCACTTATTCGGGCACCAAACGAGCAACATTTGCCACTTTTTAATACCGATGAAATTTTCAAACCTTTTGGTTATTTATTGTCCTTTATCCGGACGACGTTTGGGGATCAACCCCCTTTGGGCTGAATAACCTGGTGAGGGCTACCCAACTTAGCGGGCCGGTTGCCTTTTACCGTATTTTCATCATTTAATGCCATTTTTACTTGCTTCTCAACCAATCATACCTACATGTGAATCTAAATTATGCCAAACTGTATAGATAAACTATTTAAGGAGTACTTCACAGACTTTAAGCACTATAGTGCGAATCTACGTTGGACTCATATCAATGTCACATTATTCCAAATTTCCTACCTTCAAACAATCATCCCTACATCTCACACAATATTTTTCCCAACCTTATTGAAATACAAGCTCTTATGTAAAACAAAATAAAATTTTTGGTCAAAATTCAGAAAAAATTTGGGAGAATTTCTACTAGTGTTATTACACAGCATTTAACATCAAATAAACAAAAACAAAATAATCAAACAAAGCAGTAAACAAAACAAAGCAATAAAACCTCCCCCAAACTTGAACTAAACATTGACCTCAATGTTTCAGACCAAACTCGAGAAAAGTGACTCACAAAAGGGGATGCAGCACCAGTTGCTACCTCCTAGCTTTCGCAAGATAGGATCCATTTTTATTACCTACGAACAAAACAAAAGAAAAGATAAATTCTGGCGTGGGTTGCCTCCCACGCGGTAACTTCGTTTAACGTCGCATGGCCCGATGGCTCATCCCCTTACGTGGGGTACTTTCTCTTCCACACCTTGTTGCTTGTACTTTTCGCGACCCAAAATCCAACCCCATCAAAAGCACTAGCCACTGCGTGATTCATGTTACTTCCAACTCTTATCTTCTCACCTTTGTCTACCTTCTTCTTTCCCTGCTTGGCTTCTTGAGTGAACTTTGGAATTTTAATTGATGCCACGAGAGATTACACGAGACTTCTTCTGGGATTAATTTTGAAATTTTGCTCTCTCCCTCAATTTTGACCATACCAACTGAAAATTTATTCTTATCAGCTCCACCTTGTTTGTTGACCTCAAACACCTTCATGGTTATCTCCTCATCAAAACATTTTAAAGTTAGATGACCTGTCACAATATCAAAATTGCATCTGCTAGTCAATAGAAAAGGTCGACTAAGAACGATCGGGGTCTCTTCATCTTCAGGTATGTCATGATCTGGAAATCCACTGGAAAAGAAAAATTTTCAATCTCGACCTACACATCTTCAGCTATCCCATATGACTTCTTGATGGTGTGATCAGCAAATTTTAATTTTGTTCCACTCCCGCTTATCTTTTCAATACCAAGCCTCTTTAAGATTGATAATGGCATTAAACTCACACTAGAGCCAGAATCAATTAAAACCCTTTTGAAAGTTCTATCTTTTATGGTGCATGGTATTGCCACGATCGAGGATCATACGCAGCGGTATTTTTCTCTCGGGTGTGATTGCACGACTTCTCATCAGTACTGTTCATCATCATCATTGGCCTCTTTTTGATAGGATCTCCTTCATGAATTTTTGGTACAAAGGCATTTTATCGAGTGCTTCAAATAAAGGTATGTTGATCTCTAGCTTCTTGAACAATTTGACAAATTTATCGAACTCTTTCTCTTTTGTGTCCTTCTTTGCCACTCATGAGGATATGGCCCTAATCCATGAGTTTACTCTTTTCTTCAGCTGGCTTCACAGGTAGCGCCACTTCTTCCTTTTTCCTCTTGTTCTCTCTCACTTCTAAATCCACTTCTATAAGTTCATCATCAACTTTTACCTCATCTTCTCTTTCTTTGGCAACATTTTCACTCCTTGTTGTGACAGCATTCACATTCTCATGGTTCTTCTGATTGCCTTGTGCTTGCATTGCTACTTGTTGCACAATTTGCCTCATTTGAACCTCTAAATTTTTAATTGCAGTTGTGGTGCTCCTGTGATTGCTTCGTGTTTCTTCTTGGAATTGGGAAGCGTGGGTAACCATCTTTTTAATGGCTGTTGCACCCCAAAATTTGCCCTCTTCATTTTATTAATAAATAATTGGCTAACACTTAATTAATAGGTGCATTGCATACATGTCATTCATTCAGTAACCACGGGTTTGGAATGTTCTAAATCGTGTGAATCTGTATAATTCTGAAGAAGAGGTTTGGTTCCAAAAGATGAGTATCTGAGGTTCTGTTATTTCGAGCGACATCTCAATACGCAAGATGGATATTGATTTGGAGTTTTGAGGTTTTGATCGCCTATCAGATGGATATTGATTCAGTTTGAGTTCTGATTGTATGGTAGTGGTATCTCGAGCCCAATTGATTATATGGCCTTCTGTGAGTTTTGAAGTGTCAGTACACGACTTATCGATCTGCGCGATTCATCAGAAAATCAAGAACGGACGGATAAAATGATATTTGAGTGCATGTATCAAAAAGTCAACAAAAAGTCAAAGTTTGACCGGGAAAATTTGGGTCAAATTATGGTCAAAAGTCGACGATTGAGAAAATCGATCATTTCTTGAGAAAAATCGGAAGAATCGGGTGAAAATGAGGTTTCTTCCATTTAAGTAATCTTGGACTTAGAAATTTTTCTAAGTTTTAGGTGCTTTGTTTTCACGAGCCATGTTGTCGCATCCATTATCTTGCTTATCGTGGTCGAAGTTTGTGAATTGATAGTCGTTGGAAGAGCGCATTTGTACTCGACTTTGTCCTTGTGAAGATTTTCGAAATGCTGGATTTGAGTTATAAAGTTCGAGTTGGATGTTCGTAACTTTTGAAGTTTACATTAGTGAAAATTTTGAGTGTTTTAATGTGTTCAAGCTGGACCTCGAAGATATTTTACGTATTTGGCGTCGATTGGTCGAGTTCAAAATCAAAGTTGTTCATTTATTGGCGTCTACAACTGCGGAAGAAATCGAATCCATTCGGAAAGCGGATCAAAAATTGAAGCTCGGAGATTACGGTTTATCATTTCTTAAAAGTTCAACACTTAGAAATATTTTGAAGTGTTTATTTCTATGCTCGGTGACGACAGTCGATTTTATCATGTTTCGAGGCTCCAAATTGAAAAATGCTCAATTGGAAAGTTGTTCATCTCACGGCGTTCTAAAACTTTGTTGGAGGAGTCGAGTTCATTCGGGACTCGGATCGGAAATTATAAAGATCGGAAAATAAGATTTCGTTATGTTTGTAAGATTCGAGTAGTTTTGTGCGTGTTCGGGGCTGTTTCGTCATTGATTGATTGCCCGCGGAAAATTTCGAACACGAAAGTTTGAGTTCGTAATTCCATCTTCAAGTTCCGTTTAGAAACTTTTCCGTTTCGGACGTCAGAGCTGGAAGATTTTTGTAGTATTCATGCATTCATTCAAAAACTTCATTTCTCCTCCCATTTCAAAAATTTAGAGATTTTCTTTGTAAATATTTTAGGTTAGAGTGATGGACGTCGGAGGAAGATTCACCAAAATACAGTTTTAGGATTCCTAATGTAGGAAGTTAAAGAGTTAGCATCCTTGGTAGAAGATCCCTCGGTTTGAAAACTCTATAGAACTCTTTAGTCACGAACACTAACGTTGATGAAGGACTTCTCAAAACTTTCGGTCAGTTTACGATCCGATCTATCATTTCACTTTCCACGACTATCGGTTGATGCCTACTTTGGAAAATGCGCACATCCTAGGTATCTCGATGTCGAGATAAGGTGCCTTTCAATGGTTTGGAAGCCATTCCTAAGTCACCGTCATTGCAAAATGACTCACTTAAAAAATCGAGATAGACAAAAACCTAACTACCAAAGGAAAACTCTTAGGACTCCTTCAAAGTTCCTAATGGAGAAGGCTCTTAAATTCTCTGCCGGTAGTATGGTAGCCTTTGAAGCTATTTTAGCTTTACTCATCTATGGATTGGTGTTGTTTCCCAAGCGTCTCAAGTTTCGTTGATATCAACGCCATAAGGATCTTCGATTGGAAATCCGTTCCCACTCACTTGGTGATACGTGCTTCTCCATTCACCATAGGAATCGTCAAGGAGATGGAACTATCGTGTGTTGTGTACCTCTGTTTTTCAAATGGATTGTCTCACATTTGCCTAAATCTCCTATCTTCCGCGAAAACAAAGACGATTAGCATTGGTCAAGAAGGCTCATGTCTCTTACAAACGATGATATCCATTGGTATACTTTAGCAGACAATGAGATGGAAATCATTGAGAGCTGTGGAGAATTTGCGAACGTACCTCTCATCGGTACAAAAGGAGGAATCAACTACAACCCATTCTTGACGAGACGTCAACTCGGGTATGCAAACTCTAGTAAACCTCTTGGTTTCACAGTAGAAAGCTACTTTTATCATGAGGGAGAAGATTCCCAAGGATTGAAAGCTAGAATCATAAGGGCTTGGCACCATATCAGAAGGAAAGAAAGAGGTAAGGCAAGGAATTGTGTAGCCATGGAAATCTACACTTCTTGGGTAAAGAAAAGCAAAAAATTCAGAATGCCTTATGCTTATGAAGAACCTATGTTCTCATGACTTCAAATCGACAATTTTCCCGTTGAGACTATGGGAGAATAACAAGAAGCTTTGGCCAAGATGAGGCTTGAGAAAGAGGCTTTGGAAAACAAATTCTTAAAGACTGATCTCGAGAAGGAGAAGCTCAAGAAGCAAGTCAAAGATCATGAAAAGACGCTTTACTTCCAAGATGAATGGCTCATGGAGAAGATGAGAAGATTAAATGTGAAGATAAGCGATCAAAGATACATCAAAGAAAGGAAAAGAAAAGAGGAAATGACAACTAGCGATCCGCTTTATTCAGTGGAAGAAAGTCATTAGCAAGCTAAAAGCCGAGAAAGCTGAACTAAAAGCTCACTATGGGAAGGAAATCCTGATGTTAAAGCTACATCAAGCCTTTGGATCATCCGACCAGGACGATTAATTAGTTTAGATTGTAAGTTTTTTTTATCATTTATTTTATCATTTGTGTGAGCAATGCTCCAAAGCAAAATTGTTGTAATCTTCTTTCAATAATAAATAAAATATGTGTTTTCCATCCAAATATTTGCCAGAAATTTCTCTTTTAGCGTAAATTCTTTGGAAATCTTTCTTTACATTCGTAATCATGCATCATACTTTGCATATCGAGTCTTTTGTTTAGAGTCTGATCTTTTGGAATTTTTTCCAGAAAGGAAAAGATCGCCGAGCTGTCACGTCTTAGAGTTTCTCGACCACGTCCACAACCAATTCATACTTACGATACACGTTCAAAAAGAAGGAAAGTAATGGAAGTATTTGAGCAAGAAAATGTTGAGCTTCGTGTACGGTGGCGACCCTGCGAAAAGTAGAGAGAACTTCTTTGGTTAACTCGTTGGCGGCGACACAAAGTCGAAAGCAACATTGAGCGATCAAAATCAGCGGCGATTTGAAACACTACTCGGTTTCAAGCTATTGCAGAGGTATTCACTCTTGATGCCGGAAGGTTATCCATAGGGCATGCCTTTCAACTTTGGCGCCGGTTTGTGACCCGACTTCTCGGTACAAACAACCAGCGTACCTACTGCGAGAACTCAAAACTTACTCCTGACATGGTGACTTTTCCACGAGTCACTATGGCGTTCTCAACCGATCATGGCGAACTCAGACTTCCGTAGTACACACTCTGCGGCGAAGAAGTACACCATAACCAGTGAAAACGAATTCCGTGTGTGTACGGTGAACCCGACTTTGTGAGTTTTTGTATGCAAATGTTGCGGATAGCAAGTCGCCACCGACTTTTCTTTTATCCATTAAGGGAAGGTGAAAAGAGCAGGAAAAGACCTTCGTTAGATTTTGAGTAAGGAGAAGGTTATGAAAGGAAGGTATTAGCACCCTTTCCATCCGTAGATTATCTGAGCTCTTAGTTGCTCTTAGATCACTTTGAAAATGTGCTTTCTGTGTGTTTGAAAAATGTTTTGAAAAGGCATTTCGCTTTGACTTTGTAATGATTCATGTAGGAATGTATACAAAGTGTTCGGAAATGTCTTGTTTTGAAAAGAGTTTGAATTTTGACAAAAGAGTGTGAGGTGTGAAAATTATTTTGTTTGATAGAGCAAGCAACTAAAAGTCTTATTACCTACTCAGAATTGGTCGTTTTCGTGTTGTTTTACTTTCCTTTAGAATAGTGCTATCCATACCATTAGTTGGTAGGTAACCCTATTCGTTGGATGTAAGCGGGACATTCGAAGGGACATCGTATGGTCATAGAAGGCAACTTGTAGGAAGTATCCTAGCACATTCGAAGGGACTATCATCATTTTCGTGGCGACAATCGAGGGTCAAGATCATGTATTCGTAGGCGGCATCGTGGGTCTATGATCTTTGTATCGAAGGGACTATGATGATTTGTTTTGAAGGCAACGATGCTAGAATACCTCTACGTTCGAGGGACATGACCATTTGAATTCGTAAGGCAACGAGAGAGAATTACCCTAAGGGGTGCACGTGTGAAAGAGTGTGTCAAATTCAGATATGTTATCTTGAAGTTATGAGTGAGCTATTGTTCAATTTTATCTTGCCATACACGCCTAATTACTAGCAGTTTATAAGGTGCGAAAATTAAAATGCGGGAATGTAAAGTGCGAAAAGATAAATCCTACGCTATTACATGGCTTTGGGCCAGATACATAATTGGAAAGTGCGGAAAATAAAAGCCTAATTAAACTATTACATCCCATAAACAGTTACATAATTGGAATAAAGAAAACAATAAAAAGAAATCGTCCGTAACGGGATAACCTGTGAAAAGATAAGAAATCGGAGAATACGAGAAAATCGAATAAAAGGAAAATGTTAGTAAAAATGCAAATTTTTAAATGAGAAAAATATTTCGTGCTGGAAATAATATTAATATGCTAAAATAATTTTTTGGGATTTTTTGGAGTTAATTTGATAATTAAAATGCAATTAAGAGTGATTTAAATGATAAAATAGAAATAAAATTAAATATGCATGCAAAATAATATTTTTTAATTTTATAAATTAAATAATGATTTTCTGAATATAATGCAAAAAGAAAAATATTTTTTTGTTGTTTTTAAATACATGATAAAAATTGTTGAAATAAATTAAAATGCATGAAAATATTAAATACAAGAAAATATGAAAAATATGAAAATGTTAGAATTTGTAAAAAGAAGAAAAAAAACAATGGCCCTGGTGAGAATCGAACTCAGGACCCTGCTTTCACAAACCCAATGCCTTGCCAACTGAGCTGGAGCGCGTTACTGTTTGGAAATTGGAGTGAACGGATTACAAGCACGCGTCGTCCCCTGGTTGCATCGAACTCGCGCCAAATCATCGTCTTCCTCGTTTTGAAATTTTGAAAATCCTGCGTCGGCCTTGGCTCGACGCTATGGCCCTGGCTAAATCAAAAATCATATACAAACAATATAAATAGAATCTAAGACCATGGTTCGATTCGAAACATCATTCCGAACGCGATGGTAGTAGTCTCATGGTCCCAAAATCGATTGAAACAAGCTTGAACTGTGGCTGCTAGTTGCTTGAACTCCACGGTTTTTTTGAGCTTCAATAGGGTTTCTCCAGCCAGTTTTTCTACCCTCATTCATGTGGCATGTGTTGTATATATATAGTAGATGGAATTGGAGCTGATTTGAGAAAGAATCAATCATCAATCAATGCAAAATATATTTGATTTTGTACCAAATCAAATTTTCATCTTTTTGATCAATTTCAATCAATTTCTTGCCATATCCAATCAAATTTCGAAATTTGCTGGCTTTATTGGTTTGCTTGGATCTCAAGGAAGAGAGAAAAATCAAATTTGCATTTAATTTTGATTTTATATTTTATTTTTGAATTTAATTTGCATTTAAATGAATAAAATACAAATTAAATAGAAAAATAAAATAAAAATTCGTGGCATTGGGCTTGGACATTCCTAATTGCATAAGGAACAAGTTTGGATAAAGAAAAAGTAAGCCGATTTTCAATTTTTTTGATTTTTAGAAGTATTTCTCTTCGTGCACTTCTTCAAAATTTCCCAACTTGTGAATGGTGTATCTTGCTCAATTTTCCACATGTTTGAGTGTTCTTGGACTTTTTGGAAAGCTCTAAGAGTCCTCTATCTAGCCTCTTTGGTTTCATCTCAATTGGAGTTACCATGCTCAATATATCTTCAAAACAAAATGTTGACTTTTTGTTGACTTTGAAAAGGACCTGTAATGTTTTGATCCATACTTTCCAAATGAAGCATTTTTTGAGCATTCTTGTGAGACATGAAGTTGTAGGGAATTGAATTTCCTTCAAAACAAGAGGTGGTGGAAAAATGTCTGAGAAAGTATGAAGAAGTTATGCTCAGTCAAAGTTCAGTTGACTTTTCACTGAGAAACCCTAATTTGGAAAGTTTGACTTTTGAGCAAATCTTGAGTTTTCTTGATGAATCATGATCAACCCTTCATCAAATGATGAATGTGACTTCAAAATGAGGGTGCTGACCAAAAATCGGGAGTTTTGACTGTATGTTGACCATAGTTGAGTTTTTGACCAATACAATTGATTTTCAACCATCTGAGCAATTGTCTAAGGAAGCTTGGCTTGTAAGGCTTGAAACTTGACATGGAGAGTCTTTGAAACATATGAGGAGGCATGATGACCCTTGGAGATGTTGGAAGTCCATCTGGATCTGAGAAACACCAAACCATAGTTTGGGTTGATTGTCTAGGAGAGAGTTTGTCTGATCAACTCTTGAGGAATCCTTGAGCATGGAGGTATGGAATGTCTTGAGAGATAGGAGGGCAAATTTTGGGGTATGACACCGTGGCCAGATGGAGACTCTCCAAGAACAGCTCCTCAAAATGCAGCTTGAGATTAAAACAATTCGCGAAAAGGAATTGTTTGGGAAGAATGCCCATGATCTGTGCTTAGTTCCTCGCGTGAGGATACCTGCAAAATTCAAAGTCCCTAACTTTGAAAAGTACAAAGGAAATTCCTGTCCACAAAGTCATCTCACGATGTATGCCAGGAAAATGTCTACGTACAACGACAATCACTAGTTGTTAATCCATTACTTCCAGGATAGTCTCACGGGTGCCGCACTGAAATGGTACATGGGGCTAGACAGCGCGAATATCCAAACATTCAATGACTTAGGTGAAGCTTTCGTACAACAATATAAGTTCAACCTGGATATGGCCCCAGATCGGGATCAACTCCGCTCCATGTCTCAGAAGAAAAAAGAGACATTCAAAGAGTATGCTCAACGATGGAGGGAAATTGTTGCCCAAGTCAACCCACCGTTGGAAGAAAAGGAGATGACCAAGGTTTTCTTAAACACTCTTGGCCCATTTTACTACGAAAGAATGATTGCTAGCTCCGATTTCACGAGATGGCAAGCATGGGAATGCGGCTAGAGGAAGGAGTTGAGCAGGGCTGACCAAAGCGGATCTTCTAGTGGAACTAAGAAGATAGGAACCGATTTTCAAAGAAAAGGAACATGACATAGGAATGGTGTCCAGAAATCACGAAGAATGTCGGCCGACAACGGGTAGCTGCCATAGCACGGCCCCATTATGAAGTCAAATCGAGGTTGCTCATGATTCCAACAAACTCAACGACCTCGTCGGTGACTCGGCGGTTCAACCATGCCGAAGCTTGGGTGTCCAATTTGACCCAATCCGATGGCGATACGAGACTATACCGCATTAATAGAAAGGAACCTTGTACAGACAAGGACACCACCTCCGGTCCTAGAAAAATTGTCGTGGTGGTACAAAGCGGACGTATCTTGCCCTTTTCATCAAGGGGCACCGGGCCTTGATCTTGAGCATGTATATGCGCTGGCCAAGCAAAGGTTAGTAAGGTCTAACCTTCTCTCATTCAGAAACACAAATCCAAATGTGCAAGCAAATCCACTTCCCAGTCACAGTGGACATATAGTGAATTTGATACTAAGAAACACAGATCGATATCTCGTCACAGATGTGAATCTGATCAGAGAAAACTTAGTACAGCTCCATAATACATACAGTACGATGGGCACTTTCACTAAACACGATTCACGACTTGCGAGAATGCTTCGGATGTCCCACCATAAGCGGACATTCAACGTTTGCTAGACATTGGTGATATCTGATCTGAAATAGAGATGACCATGACGTGAATACAGTAGGGCATTTTCCGCATGAGCTTTTAGTCTCAGATATCAACTCGGAAAATCCCGAAGTAAACGTTATTATCCCCTGTTTCAATGTACCCAAGCTTGTGGAGATTGAATATAATGGTTCAGACGTTTCGGAGTCTCCTTTGGTGATTTGCCTACCCGGTCCTGTTCCATACAGTTCTAACAAAGTGATTCCCTATCAATACAAGGCAACTGTGATAGAGGATGGGAAGGAGAGACCCATGCCAACTCTTCCAGCTAATGTCAACATAACTGAGATAGGACGAGTAACACGATGTGGACGCATACATGCTCCATTACTTCCAAAACCGCCTGTTGTTCCTGTGGTTAGACAAAATCCAGTTAATGCACCATCTGAGAATCCCACGAGGACTCCCGTTGTCAATCCAAGCACAAATGTTGGTCCGCCTGATAGAACCAACGTCAACACAGATTTTGATGAGATATTGAAGCTAATCAAGAAAAGCGAGTACAGAGTCGTGGATCAGCTGATGCAGACTCCCTCCAAGATTTCAATACTATCTCTGCTTTTGAACTCCAAGCTCACCGAGAGGCTTTAATGAAAGTACTAGATCAGGCTTATGTAGATCATGATGTGACTACAGACCAATTTGGAGGAATTGTGGGCAACATAACAGCTTGCAATAATCTAAGTTTCAGTGATGAGGAACTTCCAGAAGAAGGGAAAGATCACAATTTGGCTCTGCATATCTCGATGATTTGTCAATCAGATTCCCTGTCCAATGTATTAGTAGATACCGGTTCATCCTTAAACGTAATGCCGAAAACGACTCTTGCTCGTTTAGCTTACAAAGGAACACCGATGAAGCTCAATGACATAGTGGTAAGAGCCTTTGACAGGTCCAGAAAATCAGTCATTGGGGAAGTCGATCTCCCGATGACAATTGGTCCGCATACTTTCCAAATCACTTTCCAGGTCATGGATGTGCCAGCTGCTTACAGTTGTCTACTAGGAAGACCATGGATCCACGAGGCAGGAGCTGTGACATCCACTCTCTATCAGAAACTAAAATTCACAGTAAATGGGAAGCTAGTAACCATCATCGGTGAACAAGCTTTACTAATAAGCCATTTGTCCAGTTTCTCCTTCATCACGGCTAACGACGTTGAAAGGACGCATCTCCCAGGATATCCGTTAGAAGATGAATCTACGAGCAAAAGCAGATCGTCTATCTCTTCTTATAAGGAAGCAGCGCAAATAGTAAAAGATGGTAATTCTGCAGGTTGGGGACAAGTAATCAAACCTGTCAACAACGAGACAAAAGCCGGGCTCGGATTCGCTCCAGCATGTCCTAAAGACAAGCAGAAGGATGAAACACTTCGTCCAATCAAAGAAGTATTCCAAAGTGGGGGTTTCTTAAACCCTGCTCTTCAAGAAGTTAATGTTATTACCATTGAAGGTGATAAAGAGGATTTCTCTAGATCTTAAGAGTGGAGCACGTATCTAAACAGCCCTGAATATGTGTCTCAGGAAGAATCGCATGCGCCGTTCTATCCTCCAACTGATCAATTCAAGGGCATGTCCCTACAAAAGAATGAAAATCCACCGGTCCCTTCTGAAGTTTGGGATACCTTGGGAGAACCAAGTGGCAAGTTTGACTATATGGTGAAATACTCTGCGCTAGAAAGCTCAAAAATCAGAATTGAAGATATCCAGCCCACAGGATGGGGTGTTTCTTTTGAGTATCCTAGTCAACCAGAAGAGGTATATACGTCTTCCCGATCTCATCAATCAATTGAGGTTCCCAATGAGGATCTTTGCTTTAATGCACCTGTGGAGTTTGTTAAACCAGATCTTAATTACCACTACATCAACGTAATTACTGAGGATCAGGGATACAATTCGGGGTATGAACTGGAAAGTGTCGCCGACAACGAGTCTCTTCACTCAGAAGATTGGAGAGTACACCCTCAGAATTCAGCACAAATGCCAATAGAGAGTACATATGCAGTATCCCATGCTTCTCGATCTGTTCATCAAGCGGAAGAAGATCGTTTCAGTAGCACAAAAGGCAAGGTCAGCCGTCCAGAGTCTTCAAAGCCTGTTCGACCAACGACCAAAGTTTATTCAAGAAATAAACCAAGTGGAAAAATGCCAGAATATCTCGACGTCCAAGGAGTTCGCTACTATTGGAAGTCTGTTGATGTTTGGACTAACGTTCATAGTTCTAAGTAGTTTATTTTGCTTTTGTTTTGAACTCTCGCTCCGCCCAAGGGGAAGAGATGTTTTATATGGTGTAGCTTTTAAATAATTTCTCTTTGTCTTGCCCAAGACGAATGAGTTTGTATTTTAGGGCCCTGTTTCATATCGTGAATCATAAATAAAAATGCGTTATTTTGATTCTGCACTTTGTGTTTGTTTTTTGTTTTACCCTTTTCTCGGAAATGATAATCCTAAAAAAAAAACACAACAATAAAAAAAATCTTCAAAAAAATAATAATAAATGATCTGCATACATTTTCACATTAACTTTGTTTAAGAAAAAAGTTAAGTAATCAAACATAAATCAAAACATGCAGATTAACAAATGGACAAATCCATTCAAAGCAATAACTCTACGCTCTCTCCCAACTTTGAAATCCCCAGTGGAGTCACCGAGGAGGAAGTTGAAGAAGAGATCCCAGATGAGATTTCTGTTTGCTCAAGCCGAGGAAAGAATCATTCAACCTCACAAGGAGCTTTGGAAGTAATCAACTTGGGTTACGGGAAGACAAAAAAGTGAACATCGGAGTTTTACTGGTAGCAACGTCAAGGAATGGCGATAGATCTTCTCGAGAATATGTTGATGTGTTCTCTTGGTCCTACCAAGACATCTTGGGGTTTAGATACCCGACATCGTGGAGCATCACTTGCCATTAAGACCGGAGTGTCCACGATTAAACAAAGGCGAAGAGTTCACTTGAAATGGCCGACAAAATCAAAAGGAAGTTCAAAAAGCAGCTCGGCGGGTTTCCTCGTCACCTCGAATATCCTCGATGGCTAGCCAACATATGCTGTCTCCAAGAAAGACGGAAAGGTCAGAATGTGTGTGACTATCGAGACTTAAACAAAGCTAGTCAAAAGATGATTTCCCACTACATGTCGACATGCTAGTGGATAGTCTTTATAAAGTTCAACGTCTTTTCCTTCATGGACGGTTTCTCTGGATATTGGTCGAAATGGCTCAAAGACATGGAGAATACATCCTTCATCACGCCATGGGGCGTTTTGCTACAAAGTATTCCATTTGGATTAAAGAATCGGTGCAACTTACAAAGGCGATGACTACTCTCTTTCATGACATGATACACAAAGATCGAAGTCTCGTGGATGACATGATAGCAATCTTGGGGAAGAGCATATAGCATATGCTTGAGAGTTGTTTTAGCGACTAAGAAATTTCAGCTCCTGAATCTAACAAGTGCACCTTTGGGGTAAGATCTGGAAAACTCCTAGGTTTCATTGTCGATCAAAGAGGTATTGAAGTTGACCACGACAAAGTCAAGGCTATTAGAAATGCCTCGCCACACGAGAAAAAGCAAGTAAGAGGATTTCTTGGACTGATTGAATTACATCTCAGTTATCTCGAATGGCTACTTGTGGGCGATATTCAAGCTTCTCACATAAAATCAAGAGGTTGTGTGGAGAAGATTGCCAAAAAGCGTTGTGATATCAAGAATACCTTCGAACCACCAATAATGATTCCTCGGTCGAAGGAAGATTAATCATGTACCTTACCGTGCTAGAAGATTCCATGGGCTCGTGCTTGGGCAACAGAGCGAAGCCGTGAAAAGAGCATGCCATCTACTATTGAGTAAAAGTTCACTGTGAAACTCGTTACTCCATATAGAAAACATGTTGTGCTTTGGTGTGGGCTTGCGTCTCCATGATACTTGATCAATCACATGACTTGGTTAATCTCCAAAATGGATCCAATCAAGCGTCTTTGCTTATAGGGAAGAATTGCTCGATGGCGGATGCTATACGAATATGACATCGATCTGCCTCGAAAAAGCGGTCAAAGGAAGCATTCTCGCGATCACTTGGCATCATCCGCAATGAATACCAATCTCAAGTTTGACTTCACGGCGAGGATGTTATGTACTTAAAGATGAAAGATTGTGCGAACCGTTACGGCGAAGGTCGATCGAGAATCTAGATGGGGTCGATCTTTGATGGAGCGATTAACGTTTTGCAATGGAATTGGGGCATCATCATTACTCCCGAGGGTTCTCATATCCCGTTTTCCGCCATATTGCTATTTGATTGCACCAACAACATCGCCGAATATGAAGCTTGTATCATGGGTATCGAAGAAGCCATCGACTTGAGGATCAAGATCCTTGACATATATGGAGATTCAGCCCTTGTGATCAATCAAATCAAAGACAAGTATGAAACTCATCATCTTGGTTTGATTCCTTACAGAGATTATGCAAGACCATTGTTGACTTTCTTACAAAAAGTTGAAGCGCCCGTATCCCTCGAGATCGAATCGAATGGCGCAGCAGCTACTCTATCTTCCATGTTCAAAGTCAACAATTGGAACGATATACCTAAGATCCGTATCAGACGCCTTGAGAGACCTGCATATGTCTTTACAACCGAAGCTGTCTTCGATGATAAACCATGGTTCCACGACATCAAACGTTTCCTTCAAACTCAGGAGTACCCACTTGGGGCATCATACAAAGATAAGAAAACTCTAAGGAGGCTTTCTAGAAATTTCTTCCTGAATGAAGATGTGCTATACAAAAGAAACTTTGACATGGTCCTGCTCAGATGCGTCGACAGACATGAGGCAGACACGATAATCCATGAGGTGCATGAAGGGTCCTTTGGAACCCATTCAAATGGGCATGCGATGTCCAGAAAAATCTTGAGAGCAGGATACTATTGGATAACAATGGAATCTGATTGCTGTAAACACGTCAAGAGATGTCACAAATGTCAGATCTACGCAGATAAGATCCATGTGCCACCGACTCTTCTCAACGTTCTCCCTTCTCCGTGGCCTTTCTCCATGTGGGGCATCGACATGATTGGGATGATCGAACCAAAAGCGTCCAACGGACATCGTTTCATTCTAGTGTCTATTGATTACTTCACCAAATGGGTCGAAGTAGCATCTTACGCCAACGTTACAAGACAAGTGGTTGTGAGGTTCATCAAGAATAATCTCATTTGCCGATATGGAATTCCTAGTAAGATCATTACAGACAATGGATCGAACTTGAACAACATAATGATGAAAGAACTGTGTGAGGAATTTAAGATCGAGCATCATAACTCATCTCCTAGGCCAAAGATGAGCAGTGAAGTTGCCAACAAGAACATCAAAGGTCGTCCGAAGATGGTCATCACCTACAAGGCGGCGCAATCTTGCCATTTGCTGCATGGGTATCATACTTGATCGCACTTCAATGAGGCAACTCCTTTTCTCTAGTATACGGCATGGGCGTGCTCCCGTAGTAGAGTTGATTCATCAATGAAATTCTCATGGAAACTAAGTTATCGAGCCGAATGGTGCAAAAGCGGATCTGACCGGTGAACTTAATTGAGAAAAGTACTGACCGCCTACGTGTCATGGACAACTATATCAAAGAAGGATGAAGAAAGCTTTCGACAAAAGGTCGGACTCGTGAATTAGAAGTGAATCTTGCTTCTCTGAAGGCCCATACATCGTCGAAAGAAGCTTTTCCGGTCGCGATGACTCTCACAACCATGGGCGGTGATGAACTCCCGCATCAGCTGAATCTTGATCAATCAAAAATACTGTCTAAAAATAAAATAAAAGAAAAGCTCGGTAAGTCGAAAACTTAGAAAGGCGGCTTAGGCAAAATAAGCGTCTAAATTTGAAAACTGAAAGGCGGTCGAGCAAAATTAGAGACAATAAGCAGAAATTATCACGATTGATTGAAAATTTGAAAATCTATGCAAAACTAAGGATACAAAAATGGCAAATGTGCATCCATTAGTGCGTGTCCCTGAAGAATCTTCAATCAACGGATCTTCAATCAAGTCTTACGAAGCAACAAACACGGTTGGAATTCAAAGTTATTAGGGATAATAGTGGTTTATTGCTTTCAATGTAGCCTTTTCCAATAAATTATCATTTCAACTCTTGTAAATAGTTCATGAATCACGCCTGGTGATTACCATTCTATCAATAAATTTGAGCCTTGTGCCTTTTGTTTTAATTCTTGATTTATTCTATTTTGCAAAATGGCCTTTTTATTGAAATCACTTTTGAAACTAAAAAAAATTTTAAATGAATTTTTACTGATCTTTGAAATAAAACGAAATATTTCCTTTGAACTACGAACGGAAAAGAACTAGCAGTTTTCTCCATGACATTTCGACCTCGAACAAGCTGCTACAAAGTTGCTCTCCTCGTGAAGATCTTAAAGATGTTCTTATCTAAGAGTCCCAAAAGTTGCCAATGAAATGCTTTTGAACGTTTAAAGCATGCACCTCGGTTCATCATCGATGCGTCTACACCATTCTTGTAGATTTTGCGATATTGTTTGAGCTGTAGCGTGGTCCTTTTCCCCAAAATACCTCTTTATTGTCTTGTCAAGTATTGTCGTGTATGTATTTCATAACATTCATATAGCATATCATTAATTTCCTGCATTTCTCAAAATGTTTGCGTCAACATCACCTGTTTAGGTTGCATTTATTCCCAAAAACAAGTATGGGTATGTCATCTCTCCAGCAGACCATCCCCAAGTAGAGAAATACATCTTTTCTCTAGCATGCTCCCCAGCTGAGATCATTCCTCATTAGGAGCAAAATCTTGATTGACCGTTTCTTTCCAGTTCATTCCTGGATAGAACCTTGTCTCTAACCAACAAAACAATAAACGATAGTCTCATCATCTGAAGTGTTTATTTCCTTTTTATCTCGAAACTGATCATAAAATGTTTGTTCTTCTCAACATGTTCAGATCATGAAAGTTCAAGAAATCTCCATAGTTGTCTTTCTGTCTAAAAGAAAACCTGTGTCCTTTCAATCAAAATGCCCCGCATCTTCTCAAGAGAAAGATCCCCAGCAAGATTGTAGCTGAAAAATAGAAACTCATGGGAGATTTGTTTCCATCATTGTCTGTTATTCACAAAGCTGAATACTCAGTACTTTCCTCAAGAATTACCTTGTTATAGTTATCACTTCGCTGATAATTGGTAATTTCTTCAGAACTCATTACCATAAATTATCACAAGGTTGATAATTGGTAATATCATTTAACTTAAACATTGTCACAAGGCTGACAGAAGGTAATCTCTTTGTTTCCCAAAGCAAAAAAGATATTCACATGCATGGTGAATCTATTTTTCCAGTGAAACATATTGCTTGTTTCCCAACAAACAGGATTCTATTTTCTTAGACAGATCGAGTCATCCTCACAAATTTTTCCCCACCATATCAATCTTTGATATCTTTTGGGCGAATCTTTCTGCAATCATTTTGCATCCCGCATCTTTTGGTATCTTAGGTCCAAAATTTGCGTATTCTGATATTTAAGTCTCTTCACACCTATCGAAACGAAGATATTCATCTTCATATCTCAGGTTAAAGAAACTTAAATAGGGGCATCTGTCATACCCCAATTTTTGACCTAATATACCACCTCACATTTTCATCATTTCATCTTTAACAGTCCAGAACAGAATTAATCGGGTGTGGTTTCTACAGGTCAAAATTAGGGTTTCACAAAATTTTCATCTGATTCAAGAGGCAAGCAATTAGGGTTTGATTTCTATTCACCTCATTTGATCTATCTGGATCAAACCATCAACCTCTGATCGTCAGATATCAAATTTTTCCTCATGATCTATTGAGGATCGACCAATTAGGGTTTTTGTCGAGGATGAGTAATCTCTGATTTTCTGATCAATGAATGACTTTTTTGATTGGAGATTGATCTTCATATCTTAGATACAACATGTTGACCTAATTTCTGGATTCAAAACATCATAGAAGTTCACAAACTTCATCAGTCAATTTCTGAAACATCTGATGAAATTTCATCTACACTGAAAAGTCAAACTTTGACTTTTGGTCAACTTTTTCAAAACAAAACTTTTTCAATCATCAAAATACTTCAAATGATCCATCATGATAAAAAGAAAATCAAGAACTTTGGAAAAGTCAACAAAAAGTCAAAATTTTCAACACTTAGAAATTTTTTCAAGTGTTAAAATTTCTTACTTTTTCCAAACTTCATGGCATTTTTTCACATAGTTCCACTTTGAATTGGAAAAAACTCAAAACATGAAAGTTGTAGCCATTGAAACAAGATTTCCAAAATGTCCAAGAACTCTCAAATCCATGGAGTCTAGCCATACTTTTGATTTTGAAACTTAGAACTCCAAAATCCTTGATTTTCAAGCACAAAGTTCAAAATTATAGGTCATTTTGAGTTTTTCTTTCTTTCTAGAAGCATGCCACCTATCCAAGAGGATTAGACCTGATAAATATCAGAGGGAGAGTAATTGTAAAGAGATAGGATCAAGGTAAGATTTAACCATGGTTAAAAGGAAGTTTCCTTTTGCATTTAATGCAAAAATGACTTCCTTGCCCTCTAAGGCAAGTAAAAATTACCAAGGCCAATTCTTTGTACTTGCCATTCAGAATTTGTGACCTATAAATAGAGGTCTTATTTTCAAATCCAAACCACACCAAAGTAATGCAAAGACATGCTTTCTCTCTTCTTTCTTAAAAATCAAGAAACATAGTGAATTTTGAGAAATTGTGCATTTTTGAAAACTTGTGAAGAAACATGAAATATTTGGTGTCTAACATGTCTTAATATCGAGATAGAACTTGTTTGTAACTTAAAATCAATCCAAAAACAAGTAAATACCAGATTTGCATTTCATACTTCAAAACTTCCCAAAACTGCCTAAGCTTTCGAATTTGATCATTGGCTCGAGCAAGTTGAGATTCTTTGACTCAAACATCATCAACATACATCATAGAGATGATGCAGATCATTAACAACAAACTGTAACACCTCTAACCACGATTTCCAGTTTTCATTTGAGCTGTATGCAGGTCGACTTGGTCGAGTTATCCAAGCAATTTCAGAGCAAGCAGACCACTCACACATGATCCTTGAAGGCCGATGGTGCTCTAAGAATCATTAAAACTCAAATGGAAACACTCAAACCCAGAATTCGATTCCAGCTTCAACAGGTAAGAACACCAACTTCGAACTCCATGATTCTTTGATTTAAATGAAAAAAACTCTTGGCCGTTTTGTTTCTGCACTATCCACGATCATTAACCCTCAACCAATTGAACAATTCATCAACCATACACAATTTCAATTAAGATTTTCAGTTTGAGGGTTCTTCACGTTTTCCGGAAATTCAATCATGATAAACCAAAAATAAATGGAATTAACCACTGCCATCGTGTTCCTTGTTAAATTTCGGTCAAGTTTGATGTTTACATCATGTATTTTCATTAAGAAACAAGAAATCCATGGTTGATGAAGGATCAGGGAAGAAGAACAAGGCTACGCGCGTTTTTTTTTCAAATTTAAAATAAAAGTTTATAATATATTTAACTGGTTTGACATTAATACATGGATGTATTGCCGCCCCAGCGGTTGCCAGCTCACTCTTAAGTCACTATGCCATGCCTTGCCTAACAGGTCCCGGGTTCGAGTAGCCTTGGGACCTTTTTGCCAAACTTTTTGTTTTTTCATTCAAAATTTTTTACAAACTTTGACTTCTTCAAAACCCAATCAAAACTCCTCATTTTGAGGTGATTTTTTGTACACTTGTTAATTAATGTATCTATTTTATGATAGTGTCAAAAATTTTCAGAAAAACTTTCATCCGATTATATTTTGATCGAGCCGAAAACGGTACTTTTGAGTACTTTTCAAAACACCTTTAAAGGTGATTTTTTTTTCAAACTTTCGAAGCCCGATTCTTTTCAAAACTTCTTGTAAGCATACTTCACTTTTCAAAAACACTTTCAAATAATGTTCTTCAAAACTTTTCATCAAACTTACATCTTTTACCATGATCGATCCGATTAAAACGATAAAACTGAACTCGTTCTTTCTTAGAATTTCTTAACCGATCATGGGCCTCCCTTACGGTGTAAGTCCCAACATTCTTTATGTACATACATATTTCTTTGTACATATCAAGTTCTTTTCATATACATACAAATTTTTTACCTGTACATAAATACAGATACTTTTTGTAAATACTCAAGTACATACAAACTTCGATCGTTTGTTTTTGTTTCGCTTGCGTATACACTGAATACCATTGGTATTAAAAGGAGCATTATTCCCGGTGAAACTGCTTTTAAACCAATGGGCCACCCTTATGGTGTAAGTCCCAACCCTCCTATGTACATTCACGCCTTCTGTACATAAATACTCGTTCGTGTACATATTCACTTCCTTGTACACAATTCAAACTTGTAAATAATCAAGTTACGCTCGTTTTAAACGTTCGTTTCACATACACTTGTTTATATTTCCTTCATAAACTCTTGTAAATAAACAGCATGCTCATTTATATTTCCTTCATAAACTCACAATGAATACATATCATACACACACTTGTTTATACAACTGTCTAATTATAACATAACAACTAGTCTAACAATTAGATTCCCCGCAGAGTTTAGCCTCCTCTTAGGCTACATATAAGAAAACTCATTCATCTGAGTTTAGCCTCCTCTTAGGCTACATATAAGAAAACTCATTCATCTGAGTTTAGCGCCTCCGCTTAGGCTTCATATAAGACAACACTCCTATTTGAGTGACCTCCTCTTGGGCTTCGTTCAAAGAACTCCTCATTAGGTTTATCCTTCTCTTGGGCATCAAACAAGAAAGAGATGGAAATCTCTAACACCTCCTATTGGGCTTCCAATACAAAGAATCATCCGCGTTAGGATAGAACCACGAGTATAATTTCCCGTGAAATTGCTCTTAATTCCAAAAGGATGGTTTCCGGTGAAATCCCTTTTAAAGCCAAAGCCAGCCATACCTCTGACTTCTCTTGGCTTCATCAAGGACCTCGACCCTCGATGACCCTCGGATGCCTCACTCTTGGGCTTACAATTAAGGACTGGCTTCTTAAGAGCATTCCCTTAATCCAATTAATTTCTCCTCGAGATTTAGCGTTTATCATCTCTATAGGAAGTATCTCATCTATCATCATCACACAAAAACTTTTTCAAACAAAACATCTTCAATCGTAAGTGGTAGCGGCTTGTACACTCGAAGCAAAACACCCAATGCTTACGAGTTAAAAGATTCAATCATCTTTTAAAACATCTTTCTTAAACATGTAAGTGGTAGCAGCTTGTATATTCAAGCAAAACACACATAACTTACGATGAAAGATTTCAATCAAATCAATCTTTCAAAATGTATGTGATGAAATAGATTAGATACATTTTCATTAAGATGACATTTGTCCGTTCTCTTTAACATCCGTTGCTTCCACTAGCATAAGTGGGAACTACGATTTCTCGACTTTCTCAACATCCTTTGAGAATACGTGAGGCTGAATCTCATCCTTGGCGAGCAAATTTCCTTCTCTCGGACCAAACAAACCATAGATCCCTTTAGATCCGGCTACAAATGTTTCATTAAAGGGATCGTGTCACAGGAGATCCCAATGATCTTTGCGAGCACAATAATAACAACACCTAGGATCCCACATAATCTATCCTTCTCAAAATCCAAAGGAGAAACTTTCCCAATCATAGAAATAGCAATTTAAAAAACACACAAACATATCAAACGTATTCATATATAAAGCTATGGATAACCATATATATATTTAGGGTGCTCCATCTATTCCTTTATAACAACAAACTGCAGAATCTCCCCAATACGTTGCGTCTAGTTAGCGCTAGTCGTGATGCATATCAAAATCAATTGAGGGTATTAACAGCTTTCCCCTTTTTCATAATCATAAATTCTTGTGTTGAAAATAATAAAGCTCGATGCTCGCATCTTTATAAACAAATCAAAGAGTAAATCGTTTGAGTTAGAGAATCAATTCAGTTGATTCTAGCGCGTCACTTTTCTTGTGACAGGAGCGCTGAAGCGTGGTACCACTAAGCGAAGTCCGCTTTTATATTTCACATCATGAGTCATTGATATATGCAAGCGGAAGGTAAGTGCCTTGACCCCACTTGATTCTAGTCGTGCTCCGGCTCTTTGCGAATCGTTGCTATCTTTATCGAGTCAATAAAGTGGCAAGAGTTCCCATGCGACTCTCCACTCATTCATGGGGTTCACATTTATTCTTGAACTTCGCATCATTAGTTAATAGGTTATGCCTACGATTGTTTGACATTTGTTTTGCATTGCATTGTGTGTGTTTCTGTCAAAGCACTTGTTTGCTTCATCCCTTTTGTGGTTTTCGAATCTACTTTAGTTAGTGATTCGAGATGGACATAGACTTAGGTTATAAACATTTTCCCTCCTTTTGTCATCTTGACTCCATTTTAGGCGGTGATTCGGATAGACATAGATCTAGGTGGTAAACCTTTGCATGTTCCTTTAGGATTCTCTCGACTCCATTACTAGTTGGTGATTCGAGTTAGACCTTAGGATGTAATCCATGCATGATGACATTAGGGATAGCATTAAATAGTTTCCCTTGTTTGTTTTCTGGTTTCTTTTGCATCCATGCATGTAATAAAATTAAAAATTGTTTTCTTTTCCTTTCTGACAAACACTTAATAATGGTTCAAACTCCTTTTTCAAGGTAAAACAACCAACCAAATGCAAACTTTTTGCCTACGGGTTTTCTTTTGTTTTAAATTATTTTCATAATTAAAAACACATAACATCAAAACATGTGAGCCGAACTACGGTATTGACTTTCATTGCGGGAATACGTAGGCATCTTGTCACGAGGCTCGATCGAGCAAACTTTGTAAATACTTCCTTCTTTTCCCGTGTTTTCTTTATTCTTCTTTTCTTTCACATTTCTCTTTTAGCATACATATATAGCAATTAGCGGTAAATAGATATAAACACACCCATTAGGCAGAAAATAGAATTGGATACGTAGAGTACTACGGGCGTGTCGGTGCTAATACCTTCCCTTGGCGTAATAGATTCCCACCCTTCTCTCGGTGCAAGACCGTGCCTTATCCCTTTAGGTTTCGCGATCGTTCACCTCTCCTTTTGCGAGATAAAAAGCGTTCGATGGCGACTTCGTTGATATAGTTATCGGATGATGTTCATTGCGGTTGTTTTAATTGGCGACTTCGGCTGGGGATCGTGAGATCTGTCTTTGGTCCGTCGGTGATCGATCCTAGCTTTTATTTTCATGTCTATTGGGTGTTTATTTATTTGTTTATTTATTTACTTGCTTTCCATCATCCTTTGTATGCTTGCATTGCATTCTATGTGACATATTTACTCTTTCATATCTTTGGTTGAAATTTTGTTGTCTTTGATCTGTTTCTAATTTGGGTGGGAGTTACAAGAGGTAAAGGCCTCATACCGGCCAAGAGGACACATAGGACACCTAGGAATGAGAGTGGAACATGTCGGATCTGGATGTAGATCTTGTAGTCGGCATGTGGTCCATGCTTGAGGAGGTTCAGTCAGGGGGCTATCATCTTCACGTGGGTGATAAGATGTTAGTTTCTCTAGGCGAACTAGATCACAGGTTACCTTGACTTTACCCAGCCTTAGTTTCACAGAGTGGGGCGGGATCATGAGTTACAGTGCGGATGGTGACTATGTTACATTGGTGACTATATTCTATGGTGACTATATTACGGCGGTGACTTGGTATTTTCCATTAATGATCGATGTTTTACGTGGTGACTATGATTCCATTTGGTGGCATTTTCTAAGCCGTTACTCATCCGATTCGGTTTCTTCAATCGGAGGCGAAGCAGCCTGTGATTTGATCGGTGTTCATGGAAGTAGTAAACCATGATCAATGCATAATATACTTGCATCATGTTTATTTTAAAAGAAATGTCGGGAAAAAGTATGTTATTTTATCTAACCCGTATATCATTTCGGGACTTCTTGTGGTTTATTATCAACATCAAGATGGATACCAACAATCAGCCAACAGGGCCCTAAGGAAGACTTCCTCATACTCCTTTTGTGCATTCGACATCTACGAAGTAAGAGCCGGTACCATTATGAAGGATCTAATTGAAAGAGAGTTCGAGAAAGATCATGGGAACATATTGCCGTTACTAATGGAGATTATGAGTTCTATGCCATGCGATCTTTACTCGATTCTATGATAGTGAGCTCGGTGTTTTACCTTTCAAGACTATCGATTGGCTTACTCTTGAGGAATACTCTTTCCTCTTGGGTATCAACATCACAAGCAGCTTGCCTTTTGTCAAAGAATGGATACTCGATTTTGAATCCATTGCTAAAGCCCTTAGTTTGCGTGTTAGTGGTAAGGGATAATTGGGTTCGAAAGATCGCACTTGTGGACTTCCATTGGGTTTCCTCTTAGTCAAAGGCGATGAATTTGCCAAGGTTGATAGTTGGAAGAGCTTCAATACTATTTTAGCGTCATGATCTATGGTATGGTGATTTTTCCCTCTTTTGAGAGTTCGTGGTTTTCTAATTTATTTTCATGAATGATAATCGGTTCCTACGTCTTGGGTGATATACTATGCCATTCCTCTCGCCATGGTCAAAAGGCGTGTTATGGGTTGTATGCCTTTGCTTTATCGTTGGTTCAACACATTTGCCAAGAGGGCATTTGTTTATTATGCTAAAACCATGAAGTGGTCTAGCCGAATCATCCTTTTCGCGTATGATATAGTTTGGAATACCATATCGGCGGTTACGAGATCTTTACTAGTTGTGAGAGTTTCCAAATGTACCATTGATGGGAATTTAAGGTTGCATCGGTTATAATCCTATATTGTACGCCGTCAACTAGGATATCCTTTGGTGAAGTACCCTCTAATCGTTAGTTGTGCAGTATGTTCTTTGCAAATAATGAGAACCTAGTTTCTATAGGTTATTGTTGCATGAGTTCGGTTCACAAGAAGACACGGTTTTCTTTGGCCAAAAGGGAACTATGCATTCTTACAGATTGGTTAAAGATCGGGTCTCAAGATTCGGCTTCTGAAGCACCTTTGTATTCTCAACTTTGATTCCAAGTTTGAAAGTCGGCTTTGATTTCTTCCTATTCTTCATCCGTAATCTCTCAGGTTTTAATGTAACTTCAATGGAGAATTCAGCTTTGAAGGAACAATTACAAGCTCGAGCCATGGACCTAGCATTAAGCTCTTCAAGATAAGAAGAGGTTATCCGTTGAGATCGAGGAAAGACCAAGTTTTAAAGGCTTCACATTACTTGATGAAACCAGAGAGTCAGGGTGGTAGTTCCTCTTCTTATGATCGGATGACCAAAGAGTTTGACAAGGTACAAGAGAAATTGAAGAATGTGCGAATACTAATGAAAATTGAAAGCCAGCATGGTGAAGAAATCGGGTCTTAAAGAAGAAACTCCGCGAGGAAGATTCAATGTTAAAGAATCTCTGACCGTGAAGAACTTGAAGTGGAAGCCCAAAGTCGGCGAGCAATGAATATCCTTTCTAAAGAGGCTGAAGAATTGAAGACTAAGTGGCAATATGCTAGAGATGGAGAATATGCATCATATACTATGTTGAGGGTCGAGACATTCATGGAGCTAAGCTAGTGGCCGGATCCATGCGCTCAGGCATAAAATGACCCCTAATAAATAGTTGCAAATGTTATTTGATGTTATCGATTCGACGGATCACCTCGGGGCTTGTTGGATGGGGTTCGCTCGCTATTATGTTTGTATTAATACTCTATGATAGTGGATTCTTGTATGATCTATTTCATCGCATTTAGGCGATTGATTCTCAATTTGATTGTGTGTTTGGTCTTGATAATTATTGTTGTTATCTATTATTATTTGATGTTTGATAACAAATTGCGGGAATGTCCTAAGTGATCATTTCATGCATCATGCATTAACCATGCATATACATACATTGTGCATAGCAATTGGTTCATGCGGGTTTTCTTATCTGCGTGGTGTTTTGATTGCTTCTTCAACTTACACGATATTACGGGAGAATTCAAGGAGACAAATGGGCGGATCACAGTGATGGCGGTCCCGAACACCGGGATGGATACTAGAGTTAATCGATTACTCGGGGTCATTGAACATGACTACTCAATGTGAGTTGAGGCTATAGTTTTGAGAATGCTCTGAAACCATGAGAGGGCTGTTGCGGTCCATGCTCACTGTGAATGGCCCGAACAGCGGCACAGTCGATAATCAAGTTGAAAATGGGATTGTGAATCGGAACAATGGGCTGAATGGAGGGCCAACGGTGGTCGACCTCGGGGTTTGTGAATCATATGACTAACAGGTCTCTCGTTGAGAATGGCAATGGAGTGGTACCTCCACCGTGATGAATCATCAATGAACAAGTTGTGATACAACCTCGAGTTAGTGGGGTGTTAGATCCTGTTCCTGACGGAGGAAGACTATATGGAAGATTGGTATTTTAATCTTGATGAACAAAGTGAGTCGTGACTATATGCTCGAGGGCGTGTCGTGCTTTTGAGAACCAGGGTTGTGGGTTTTATATGGCGATGCGGGACTTGTACGGTAAAATCCTCCCAAATTCAAGGTGCGAGTTGACTAATCTGAGGAATAAGCATCCCAAAACTCACATAAGGTCTTACTACTTGGAAGATGTCGCGTATTCTAAGATGAGAAGCTCTGATGCACTTCTTCGAGGATAGCTTGGTTGGTGGTCCTTTGGATTATGAGTCTCGAGTTCTCACATTCAAACTTGGAGAGATTTAGTCCGAGCTTTGTCTGCAAATGCGATATAACGAGACATAGCCCAACTAGAACTTCGATTACAAAATTTATCTCGAGAAAGCTAATGAATCATTCAAAGAATACTGTGGCGCGAGATAGCCAGTCCGCCTCCCCTATGTTGGAGGCGAAATGGTGGTTGTTCTTTGGTACTCTCAGGGGCAATACTATACAAGCTGCGATATGTCTGGATCCTTGACATGGTAATGTTTGGCGAGCAATTGAAGTTGGAATCAAATTGGGAAAAATCCGGGGCGTTGAGTGTCGACGGAGGACAACTAAGGTGGTGTCAAGCTTTTGGAGGTTATAAGAAGAAGGAGGAGAATCCGGTGCTCTTTACTCCAAGAGAGGTAAAAGCGGAGTATCAAGATATGGTCACCAAGTTGCTTTGACTATTATACTTGCCCGGCTCCTCAAGACAAACTTATGCACCTGTAGAGTAATCGGCAAAGACCAAAGGGACCGCCAAAGAAATTTGATCGATTACCCATGTATCGATGTCTTTAACTATTTGGTGAGCTTGAAAATGATTGAGCTTCGTCCATGGAAATTGGATCCTCTGAGTGCCGTATAATTTTGATTTTCAAATGCCGTTGTGCTTATCATTCGATGGGCAGGACATACTCTTGAAGCGCATTGCTACGAAATATAAGGTGCAAGAACTCGTCTGAAGCCATTAATTTGACCGCCCGACTCGAATGTCATTCAGCAGTAGTTACCTAATCATGGTGGTCCCACTGCCATGCAATTTATGGTGATGAGGATCTCAACTTGGTTATGAATGTTGATGGGTTGATCGTTCCTCGATATGGGTGAAAGGCGATTGTTGATCTGGGGAGAATCCTGTGTGGTCATAATTGTAAAGATTGTTTGTTGCAGCATGATGGTTGTGAATCTCGGGGAAGGAAATCAAAGTCTGATTGAGAAAAGACTTTAGAGTTCGTGAATGGTTGTGAATGCCGAAAGCTTCTGAGATGAGGTTAATGTAGTGACTATTAGGTTCCTCCAAAGCTCAATAATGATTAGGTACACCTTTAAAAGTCCTGTTTTCTATCACTTTGCGGGTCCTATCATATTCTAATGAAAAAGTTATCCCGGCACTATGGTGCTCAATTTTACCATGATGGAAAGGCGGAATGTTGATTCTCCACGATAAAAGCGAGCACGAGATTGATGATATTGCGGGAAAGCAGTTGACCCCGTGGTGGTTATCCTCTCAGGCGATTCTTTGAGCCGGGCTAGGTTAAAGGAAAAGGAAAAGAGGTTATTCTTTGAAAGTAATGAGTCGATCCCAAAGTTCCCACTATTTTGAATCGGATCTAAATAAAGATGTAAGCGAGCTTATGAGGTATATTCGGAAGAGTGATTATAAGATCATTGATCGGCTTGGTCAAACACGCAAAGATTTCCATCTTGGCCCTATTAAAGAGATTAGAGCCTCATAGGAGCATGTGTGAATTTGCTAGGAACTTCTTTTGTGCCTGAAATCTCTATTAATTAGTTGAAGGAATTGTGAATAGCTTCTCGCAGAAAGCAGGTTGGGCTTCAAGATTCTGATTTACCTCTGAAGGAAGAAACCATAATAAAGCTCTCACATCTCTATCGAAGTTATCCATTGACTTTGTCTCGTGTGTTTCGACATAGGATCATCTCTCGTGTGCTCCGAGTACGCTTTGATGAAGCTCGATTATGATGGAATCGTGATTGAGCGAAGTGATTTGGTTGTCAAGGCTTCGATGGATCTAGAAGGTGCGTGTTTGGGGAAGTGGACTTGCCGGTGAAAATAGGTCATGAGACGTTCAAAACAACTTTCTTTGTTATGGACATTAATCAAAATCGTCTTGTTGTCTACTTGGTAAGCCCTTGGATTCATGGGCGGTCGGTCACCTCGACCTTGCACCAAAGTTGAAGTTCTTGGTTAATGGGAAAGTGGTCACTATCTGTGGAGAAGAGAATATGTGGTTAGTTGTTTGAGCTCTTTCCGTTATGTAGAAGTCGAGGAGAAACTCATGAGACTCCTTTTGATTGAAAGCTATTCAAGTTATCAAGACTCCTCGTCTTTGAGGTTAAAGCAGTCTCTATGACATCCAAGTGAAGCTCGTGCTATTGTTGAATCTGGACACCACTAAAGGTTGGGGTAGGTTTTGGAGCTCAACTCGGAAGGACAAGAAAGGTTTGGGTTATGTGCACAGCGCGTAAGCTACTCCAGCACATCGAATATTCCTCATGATCCAGTTTGTTAAAGGAGGCATCCAGGTTTGAAGATGTTGATGCCATTAGGGATGAGACCGACGGTGAATGCTATATGGATCGGTGGATTCGTCCTACTACTCGGGGCAAGAAACCCAGCCTTGGTTTTAAGATATCGCCATCATCACTCGTCTTGAGGTTATTTTATTTTTGTTTGCATCATGTAATAATTCCTACACTTGCCCAGGTGTAGTGAATCATGTTATAGGGCCACCAATGTTTTGAATTTTCAAGTTTATCATCAATAAAGAGATTTTTTGCATTCAAATGTTTTGCTCATTGTCTTTCTTTTTATGTTTCCACAATTTAACATTGGCAATGTAATCTTTATTTTCTTTTGATCTAAAAAAAAACTAAATAAAATAAAATCAATCATGAGATCTAGTTCTTCATTATTAGAGATTTCAATGGTAATGACTTTACTATGGCTACTTATGACTTGAAAACCAATCTATCAGTGATGAAGAAGTGAAGAAGATTGTGAAGTTCTGAAGAGTTAGCGGTTGTTGAGGGCAAGAAGAGAAATCTATTCAGCCACATGAAGAGACTTTAGAAGTGATCAACTTGGGCACCGAGGAGGTCAAGAGAGAAGTCAAGATCGGAGCTACTTTAGAAGAAAGTGTCAAGCAGAGGTTGATTGAGATGCTTCGAGAGTATGCTGATGTCTTCGCCTGGTCTTATGAAGACATGCCTGGGTTGGATACTGACATTGTTATGCATGAGCTTCCTTTGAAAGCAGATTGTCCACCTGTGAAACAGAAGCTTCGTCGAACTCATCGTGAGATGTCAAAGAAGATTAAAGAGGAAGTTCAAAAGCAGTTTGATGCTGGTTTTCTGAAAGTTGTTTCTTATCCTCCATGGGCTGCAAATATTGTACCAGTTCCGAAGAAGGATGGAAAAGTTAGGATGTGTGTCGATTAAAGGGACTTGAACAGAGCAAGCCCTAAAGACGATTTCCCGCTTCCACATATCGACATATTGGTTGACAATACGGCTCAGGCCAAAGTATTTTCCTTCATGGATGGCTTTTCGCTCTGATCAAATCAAGATGTCAGCGGATGATATGGAAGACTACTTTCATTACACCTTGGGGAACATTTTGTTACAAAGTGATGCCCTGGTTTGAAGAATCTTTGGGGCAACATATCGGTGAGGCGATGGTCACTCTTTTCATGATATGATGCACAAAGAGATCGAAGTTTATGTTGATGATATGATTGCAAAATCCAGACGGAAGAGGAACACCTTGTTCATCTTTTGAAGTTGTTTAAAGATTACGAAATATAGATTGAGGTTGAATCTAATAAATGCACTTGATTGAGGTCGGGAAAAGCTGTTGGGTTTTATTGTAAGTGAAAAAGGAATTGAGGTTGATCACCTTAAAGTAAAAGCTATAAAAGAAATGTCTTAGGAAGCTGAAAAACGAGGTTCGTGGTTTCTTAGGGAGGTTGAACTACATTGCTAGATTCATCTCTCATCTTCGACCACGTGAGCCTTTATTCAAGTTGTTAAAAAGGATCGAACGGAAAGATGGAATGATAATTGTCAATTGGCTTTTGACAAAATCAAAAGTACTGCGGGGACCTCCGATCCTTTCGCCTCCGGTTGAAGGTAGACCTTTGATCATGTATACAGGGTGCTTGAAAGCTCAATGGGGTGTGTCTGGGCAACAAGATGAGATGCAGTAAAAGAGCCGCCATATACTACCTTAGCAAAAGTTTACCATTGTGAAACAAAATACTCAACGCTCGAGAAAACTTGTTGTGTGCTTTGGCATGCTTTCATCGCCGACTAAGGCAATATATGTTGACCCGTACCACTTTGTTGATATCAAAATGGATCAATTAAATACATCTTGAGTGGCTCTCCAGGAAGAGTGGCTCGTTGGCAAATGATTCTTCGGAATATGATATCGATACACCACTCAAAGGCTATTAAGGTAGCATATTGGCGGATTACCTTGCTCATGACTGTGGATGATGATTATCAACCGATGAAGTTAATTTCGAGATGAGGATATTATGTTTATCGGGATTAATATTCAGGCCCGGATGACCCTTACGGGATCGCGATGGGCGTTGGTGTTCGATGGTGCCTCTAATGCCTTGGGTAGCGGTGTTGGTCTTGTTATTACTTCTCCGAGGGTTTCACATCCCTCCTTTGCGAATTTGTTTTGATATACGAACAATATGGCGGTCTGAAGCTTGTATCTTTGGGATCGAGCCCATTGATTTGAGAATCAAAATATTAGAAGTATGGAGATTGACTCTAGTAATTAGCCAAATCAGCGGAGATTGGGAAACTTCGTCATCTAATCGATTCAGTATAAAAGCATGTCTTGAAATTAATCCGTGCTTTGATGAGATTACTTTCAATCATATCGAAGAATAATTTGGCGGGGCATTGGCTACTTTGTCGTCCATGTTTAAAGTTAAATGGGCTAATGAAGCCCCTCTATCACCATCATGAGGTTGGATGAGCCAGCGTTTTGTTATGAGATGGAAGAGAAATTGACGAAAAGCCTTGGTTTTATGATATCAAGCGGTATCTTGAGACTAAAAATATCGAGGAGGATGCTTGATCAACGATAAAAAGACTACGAGGAAATATTACGAAGTTCTTCGAACAATGGCGTGTTGTATAAGAGAAATTATGATTACATTTTGCTTAGATGTGTGGATAAGCGGGCAAGCAAAATCATAGAGAAATTCATGAAGGTTCCCGGGACATTCTAGTGGGCATACTATGGCGAAAATCTTGAGGCGGGTTACTATTGGTCAACAATGGAAGCAGTTATTATAACCATTCCAAAATTTGTTACAAATGCCAGATCTACGGTGATAAGATGCACGTGGCTCCTTCTCCCTTGAATGTCTTGACTTCTCCTTGGCCATTCGCAATATGGGGGATCGATATGATGGGAAGGATAGAACCGACCGCTTCCAATGGCCATCGTTTCATTTTGGTCGCCATTGATTACTTCACGAAGTGGGTTGAAGCGGCGTCTTACGCCAACGTGACCAAGCAAGTGGTTACGCGTTTTATTAAGAACAATATCATTTGTCGATATGGAGTTCCTGAAAAGATCATCACGGATAATGGTTCCAATCAACAATAAGATGATGAAGGAACTATGTGATAGCAAGATTAAGCATCATAACTCTTCTCCTTATCGCGAAGATGAATGGGTAGTGGAGGCGCAAATAAAAACATTAAGAAGATCGTGCAAAAGATGGTTGTCACCTATAGAGATTGTACGAGATGTTACCCTTTTCTTTGCATGGTTATCGCACGGTCGTACTTATTAAGGGTAACCCCTTTCTTTAGTGTCTGGTATGGGCGTCCTACAGTGGGGTTGAAATCCCTTCCTGATAATTATAGCGGATGTTCGATTAGATGGTGAATGGGTCAGAATCGTTTAGATCGAGTTGAATCTCACGAGAAGAGGGCGTGACAATTTGCCATGGAAAAGTGTACGGAGGAGGATGAAAGGCTGCTTTCGATAAGAAAATCGTCCTCGGATTTTTAATTTGGCGATCTCGTCTTGAAGAATCTTGCCTCAAGTAATACTGGATGCCGGGCAAGTGGGCTCCAGTTATGAAGGACCATATGTTGTAAAGAAGGTTTTCTGGAGGAGCCATGATGCTTACAACTATGGATAGAGGATTTTCCTACTTAGTTAATCAGGGGCGTGGTTAGAAAATACTTCGCATAAAATAGACCCGGTGAGTCGTGGCTCGAGCGAGGAAAAAGCGATCTGAACACGGTGAGAGGTTCGGGCAAGAATTTAGGGACAAGAAAGAGTGTTAGAGTGAAAAATTAGTACACATAGAATTGGGCCCGTGAAGGGGCAATTTAGGCAAAAAGGGTATCCGGTGGATCGAAACCCGAAAGGCGATCAGGCAAAGAGGGATTTAAAGGCGAATGACTACGGTCCGCATTGCATCATGTTCCTTCACTCCTTTGTAAATGATTAATGCGGAAGGGTATGAAGCGGTCCAATCGGTTTGTCCGAGAAAGCAAGATGGTTAAGGTGTTTTGAAGACATGGAGGTTATAAGCGAAGTCAAATCCGTTGGAATGCATCGTTACATTGCCATTTATGTCTCTCCATTATTTTTGTAGTGTATCGCGATTACCTCTTTTTAGGAATTGCTTCTTGATGTAAGCATATTAAGTGGGCTATGAAATCAATAAAATTTCAAATTTTATCCAATTTATGTTTCTTTTGTCTTTACTTTTCATTTTACTAGTTTGTTTGAAAAAATCGTAGGAAATTTTGATAAATTTTGCATTTTTAAAATATTGTTGTTGCTTCTAGCATGATGTAAATTTTTGAAACTATTTAAAATTTGGTGTTAATGGCGGTATCAAAGTTTGCCACTCTGTGCTTGGAAGCGTTGTTATGACTTACGATTTCGGATGGGTGGGTTATTAGTATGATGCCCTATTTCCCCAATGAAGAGTACATCTCAATCCAGGTTCATCCCCTATGAAGCCAATCCTCAAGTAGAATTCATTTCTGAAAGGACTTAATGGACTGATTTTTGTTAACGGTGATTCGTGCCTCGACGTATTGATATCTTCGCACTCCCTAGTATAAGTCTTGATGTTGGTTGAGGCTTATCCCCAGTAAGGTTGATTCTCAAGAAGAATTCATCGCCGGAAGATCGTGAATTAGTTCCCCATGATACACCTTGCGGCATGTTTATATTTTCATAATCCCCAGTGCAAATTACGGGTACAGATCTCAGGTAAATCCCCGGTGAGGCTGCTGATACTTATTCCAGGATAAATTCCCCAATGAATGTCCACCGAATTCTGAACTCATCCCCAATGGAGGGTTCTAGCCTTTATTCTCAATGGAGTTGGTGTTTGAACCGTTGACTTAGGGTTAATATCCCTAGTGAGCATGCTTTGACAGATGAATTGTCGTTTTCTCGATGAGCAGTACCTTATCACATCAAAGTTTCCATTGTGAATTAGCGATCAATTGATTCTATTCCGGTGTAAGTCGCTTTCTTTCGTATAAATTATTTTGAGCATCTTGAGTTTTGTTCTCATATCGACCATGTTGGGACAAGAATATTTTGTTTCCCAGTGAATGTAGAGCCTCAAATCTCTTCAATTGATCATTCAAATGATTCTAATAATCAGGATCTTTGATCTCTTGGAGACAAAGTTGTTATGTTCTCCCGGTGGATTCGTGGTTTGAAAGCTTCGTATCTCCACAGAGGATTGATTCCTGATGAAGTCTAATGCCATTTGATTTATTCAAGATGTTAATGATTGCCCGCAGATGTTTGCGAATTTCCCGTGAAGTGGTGTTCCCCAACAAAGTTTCTTTCGGAATTGCCCATGAAGTCTCCAAATTCCCCAGTGAAAGTAGGAGAATTCTCTAGAGAAGTTTTCTGTATCCTCAGTGAAGAGTAACTACTCTCTCCCCAGGAAGTCAAATTTTGTTTGAAGTCCAAATCGATTATCCCCAAGTGAAGAACACTTCCCATATTGGAAATGCAATTTATTTTTGCAAGTGTTCTCCAAAATCCACTCCCTAGTGGTACCTCTCTTGGATGTTAATGGCCTCTCAATAGCCGATCATCGATACTACTACTTCTCATTTAATCATTCAAGCATGCATTCATTACATTGCATCTCTCTAAACGCGTAACATTCCATTGATTGGGAGCATTACGCCATAAAAATTCAAACATGCATATTAAGTGTTTGCCAATTATGTATATCCAGAAGAAATAAAAAAAATCTATGTGGTCTACCGAGATGTTTTCTCGCGATTACGCTTCCTATTTATCACTTCAATCAAGTGTCTTATGGGAACCTATTCCTTCTCCGTGGAGTTTTACATGACTTTCTTTACCGACCCACGTTGGGTCGTATTACCCTTTTCCCGACAAGTCATAAACTTTCCTTGCTTATGCAATCCGTCGGTTATCTTACCCATGTTTGCCTTACCTTTTCAAGTATTTGAGTATCCATACTTGGTGTCTGGTAATTCAAATATTTGCCACTCTTGAAGAATTATACCCCGCCTTTGGCCTCAGGGATATTATAGTTCTTGTGCGTCGCATGCACCTTTTTAAAGCCCGAAATGGTGACAATCTTTGATAGAGTCCCCTCGATCGGTCTCTTTCCCTTTTGAGTTCATCTTCACCCGATGGTCTTTTTGTTATTTGTTTTCGCCTTCTCCGGCGTTTTCCCTATGATTGAGTTCATCTTCACCCGATGGCCTCTTTGTTGTTTGTTTTCGCCTTCTCCTAGCGTTCTTCATATTATTAAGTCCACCTTCACCCGATGGCCTCTTTGATTTCGCCTTCTCAAGCGTTCTTCATATTATTGAGTTCATCTTCACCTTGGCCTCTTTGTTATTTGTTTCACCTTCTCCCGTTTTCCTATGATTGAGTTCATCTTCACGATGGCCTCTTTGTTATTTGGTTTACGCCTTCTCGTTCTTATATTAGAGTCCATCTTCACCCGATGGCCTCTTTGTTGTTTGTATTAGCCTCCTCGGCATTTTCCTATTATTAAGTTCATCTTCACCCGATGTTCTCTTTGTTGTTAGGGTTCGCCTTCACCGGCGTTCTTCCTATTTCTTGAGATCACCTTCTAGGTTGCTCTTTTTGAAAGTCTTGCCTTCTCCGGCACTCTTTCTATGGTGGCTAGTCTTCTCTAGACGTCTTACCCTTTGTTGAGTTCACCTTCTCCGGTGTTCTCTTTGATAATTCGTCTTCTCCAAGCGTTTCTCTGGTGAAGTTCACCTTCCTCCCGTTGGTTTCTTCTTGATTAGTTCACCTTCACCGGTGCTTCCCTTTTTAGAGTCTTGTCTTCTCAGGCATTCTCTTGGGTAAAGTATCACCTTCTCGGTGGTATTTTCTAGATAGGTTCGTCTCTCGACATTACCTTACAAGTTTGTCGGGGTAATCATCATCTCGATGTTTTTATCCTTGACGGTTGAGTTCACCTTCTCCGGTGTTCTCTTTGAGAATTCGTCTTCTCCGATGTTTTCTCTTTGGTTGAATTTCACCTTCTCTGGTGATTTCCTCCTCCAGATTAGCTCGTCTTCTCCGACATCCAATTGTTTTTGTTGAGTTCGCCTTCTCGGTGTTCTCTTTGAGAATTCGTCTTCTCGAAGTTTTCTCTTGGTTGAAATTCACCTTCTCCGTTGATTTCCTCCTCCGGTTAGCTCGTCTTCTCCGGCGTCCAATTCTTTGTTGAGCTCGCATACATCATCCTTGATGGGTCGTTTCAATACAATATTCTCATTGACGGAATGCAGGGATTCGTTTATATGAATTTGTCTCGGCAACTCATTTCTAATCCTACCATTCGCTCTTTCATGGGTTCTCTCATTGCTCGTCCTTGATGATCGTTCGTTTTCAATACAATTGTTCTCGTG